>PYUH01000774.1:384892-423469 GCA_016808085.1 Suaeda aralocaspica
CCCCCCCCCCCAAAAAAAAAAAAACCATTTCTGAACTCCTGTTTTTTTTCCAGTACTTGGAGTTTTTTTTTTCCTTTTGGTTTTAACAGTGGAATTGAGCATGTAATGAAAAAAAATTTTTTTTTTATAGTTTTTTGTTTTGTGGTGAATAAATGAGCATTGAATGCTCATACAAGTGAATATATACTCCTTGTTTTTATATTGTTCAAATTTTGTTAAATGTTGGTGAAATTTCACTTTTTAATTTCATTTTGGCACCCCACCAAAATTTTGGAGGGAAACCCAATTTTGGGACTGATTTTATTCCACTTTTTGCTAGTTACCTCCCTTTTTTCATTGGTAAATTATGCAATTTACTTTGTTAACTACTTCTCTCTCTTTGGTCATAATATAGTTAAGCAAGTGGTCCCCACTATGACAATGGCCCTCCTAGAACTTTGTACAAACTTGCAATGTAGCAAGTAATTAAGTACGGAGGGAGTATTTTAATGAGGCTCATAAACGAGCAAAAATAGTGAGGCCCACACATTTCTTTTAGGAACTCCACTACAATTGACTTTTTTCAATGTGATATACTTTGTTAAATTTGTCAATGTGATAGATCAAAAAGTTCTCGTAAGATTTGATTTATTAGTTTGGAGACAATTAAAATTAATTTAACAAAATAAGTTTACCTTGTAAACTAATTCAGTTAATAGTTCGATGGGGGTGGGGGTGTGGGATGTGGTGGCATTGAGCATTCTGGAAATAATGAGGGTACCGTACATTTTGCAATAGTTTAGAGGTACACTGAAAAAACAAATTTTAAAGCTTTTTTAGATGGGAAGTGTATTGGTTTAATATGGTGAGATTTTGGGAAATGTAAAAAAAATAAATAAATAATGGTAGTTGTAGTTAGTTAGTGTTTATTGAAGAAAATTTAGCTAGTGTAGAGAATAAAGGGAAATTCTAAAAAAGGGAAAGTGTAAAAAATAAATATTTGACTAAAACTAATATTTTCATTTTTAGCATCATTATCTAACAATCTGACACGCTTGTCAAAATGAGGAATATATTGCAAGGGAGATCAAGTAGAAATATGCATTTGAGTTTCAAATTTACAATTCACTATTTGAACGAATATCAAACATCATCTTTGAGTGCCGATAATAGCTCATCTTAATGTTCCATTTTCATTTGCCGTTGTGAGAGCTCTAATTATGACTCTCTAATCGTCTCATACTCTCATACTCTAAATTTAGCGATTAGATAAGTGAGATGAATAAAAATATGCGTAAAGCTCGTTCACACACAAGTTGGACCTGAACTCAAGCTCGAAAAATAAACAAGCACGGTTAAGATGAGTTCGTAAAACGACAATTAAACAAGCCAAGCTAGATCAAAGATTTTGACACCTCAACAATGCTCGAAATCTAATTATAATTATCAACCTTTGTTATAAGTAATAAGTAAAAATGATACAACTTATCTGTTCGAACGTGAGATCATGAATAGCAAAATAGATAATTGTCGTGTCGTGGTGGACCAATGTCCTAAAAGACAATTCCGCGCTACCTCAGTGCAGTAGACAAACAATCCGCGGTCGCCCTCCAGGATTTGCACGACGCCGGAATTTATGTGCACTCACAAATTCCGACGAGAACTCAGACTATTACCCAAAACCAGAATGGTAAAGTGGTTGACAAAAGTAGATAATTGTGTTTGTATATGTTGATCTATATCAATAATCATGGAAATGTGGTTTATTTATAGAATGAAGGAGAAAAGGCATAACACGGTCAACATTATGGGAGGCCATAAATATTGTAACCGTTAGGGGTGTTCATTCGGATCGATCCGACAAGTCGGATATCCGACCTCTTCGGATCGGTCAAAATGTGATCCGCATTCGATTTGAATGAAACCAGATATCCGAAAGTTGTCGGATCGGATAACCGGATATCCGACGACCCGACAAGTTATTACTTAATAAAAATATTTAGCCCAAAAAACATAAAATTCTCAAATTTAACGAAATTATCCGATTTGAAATACGTGCAATTCGATTCGTGATCCGACCGATCCGAAAAGCTTACTTTTTTATATTTTCAGATATTTCGGATATCCGACAATCCAATAAGCGCGATCTGTTTCCGATCCGACTTTTATCGGATATCCGATCTGAGATATCCGAAATGAAAAAAATTAAAAAATTATCCGGCTTTGTCGGATCGAATCGCTTGGATCATGGGTTGGATCGCTCAGATCGGATTATTTTGAACAGACCTAATAACCGTTAGACATTAAACTAGCTATTAAGGGGTATAAAATTTGTGACCGTTAGTCATTAAGGGGTATGAATATTGTAATTAATACAATATTCTCATAAAGATTAGGAGAGCTTTGTTAGTTATATCAACTTGAGTATCTCTTTTATATTCTCTCATTTTTCTTTGTATTTCATTCAAGAACTTCCAACAATCCCCCATATGTTCGAAGATGTGAAAAGAAAGAAAGAAATTTAAAAGAAGTTTGTTCTTGCATGGACAAACAAAACAACTGCATAAGTGTCGATGTCTTGCGACTTGAATTAACATATAGTGAACATTAAGCTATGATCTCTTTCCTACTAAGTGACTGTCGTTTTGAACTTAGTAGGGAGTTAGAAACCTGTCATTTCAGTCACACAATTGAATATGTACGATCATCTGAGATCCACGAATAAAATTTGACGCCTTATATTGGCCATACGTCCAAACCTGGATGCTCATAGGTGCTCTAGCGTATTAGCCCAAACAATACTCATAGGAAGCGACCACACTTCCACACCTAAGTAGGTGAATCCCATCAAGTGTGAGCTACATCACACCATCAAAAATATTGCTATGGGTTCATTAAGAGCCATATGCTCAACCTCACTCTCATTTGTAGCGAGCACATAACAAACATCTAGGAATGGGCAAAATAGAAGTTTGTGCTTCTAAATTGTTACATAATGTATCCTTCGAACTTATGATGAGTAGGAGTCCATTACTTACAATTCATTCAATGGGCTCAAGCCCCATCCCCTTCGATGCTTCCAAAACTAGTTTTATACACAGGCCTTTAGTCAACAGATCCGTAACATTTCTTTAGACTTTAAATAGTCTAGTGATATCCCCCCATTTGACATACATGTTTGACGACCTTATGCCTCAAACGAATATGCCTTTTCTCCCATTATAGGCACGGTTAACAGAATCACAACTTGCCAATCATAGCGAACCCCCACAATGGAGCACTTGCAAGCACATTTTGCTCATAAGAGTCAACTACTCTCAAGTAGTATAATATATATTCCAATTTTCACGGGACAAAATGCTCCACCATAGGGAATTAGCATTTCATGGGAAGTTCTTTCCCTTGTCAATTTCGTAAGATTTAAGGAAATTAAAGTTGTTTGTTTGGCACTATAGGAGATATAATATTCTAGGAAATTAAAATACTCACCAAGGGGGTAGAAGAGATATTTCCTACTCATCATGATAAGAATGAGTTACTTGGAACTTCTAATTCTTTCACTTATACTTTTTTATGTCATCCATACAAAACCATTATGTTAATTTGCCTCCAACCAAATAATACCTAAAGAAAAGAGGTGAAAAGAAATTTAAGTTAAGAATTGATGTTCTACAATTAAGAAGCCTATTATTGTATAACATATAACTTAACCCCTAATGGTATCCTAGATATCAATCCCATACAATAGCACTAATCAAATACTGAATCCGCAAAATTATGAAGAGTATGATTAATAAACAAATGAAACCAAATGTAATGACATCAAACTTTAACATAATAATAATAATATCAAAAGAATGAATAGGATGCATGTATACCCATCAACTAGAGGTCACAATGCAACTGTCATAAAGCAAACAATAAGTCTCCTAAGTAGTATAAGAAATACCAAATAGCACTCAAATCTTCACATTGATTAAATTCTATTAATTTCATGGTTAGCCTAACAAAAATAATAAGGACAATAAGAGGTGAAAACCATGTTCAAAGTTCAATATCTCACACAAAAAAGTTGCAAAATCTAATCCAACTACAATTAGAAAATAATGGCGCAAAATTAATCTAATTTTAACATATTAGAAACAACTAAAAAGTGGATACGAGGCCATAGTAAATCGTCTTTTAGATTGTTATAAGCAGTAGGTAAAAATGATAAAATTTATCTGTTTGAACGTGAGATCATGAATAGCAAAATAGATAATTGTCGCGTCGTGGTGTACCACTGTCCTAAAAGACGATTCCGCGCTACCTCGGTGTAGTAGAAAAACAACCCGCGGTCGCCCTCCAGGATTTGCACGCCGGAATTTATGTGCACTCACAAATTCCAACTAGAACTGAGACTATTACCCAAAACCAGAATGGTAAAATGTTTGACAAAGATAGATAATTGTGTTTGTATATGTTGATCTATATCAAGAATCATGGAAATGTGGATTATTTATAGAATGAAGGAGAAAGCCAGAAAGGGCATACAACGGTCAACATTATGGGAGGCCATAAATATTTTAATCGGTAGACATTAAACTAGCCATTACGGAGTATTAAATTTGTGATCGTTAGTCATTAAGGGGTATGAATATTGTAATTAATACAATATTCTCATAAATATTAGGAGAGCTTTGATAGTTAGATCAACTTGAGTGTCTCTTTTATTTTCTCTCATCTTTCTTTGTATTTCACTCAAGAACTTCCAACAATCCCCCATAGGTTCGAAGATGTGAAAAGAAAGAAAGAAATTTAAAAGAAGTTGGTTCTTGTATGGGAAAACAAAACAACTGCATAAGTATCGATGTCTTGCGACTTGAATTAACACATAGTGAACATCAAGCTATGGTCTCTTTCCTACTAAGTGACTTTCGTTTTGAACTTAGTAGGGAATTAGAAACCCGTCACTTGAATCACCCAAATTCACCCGGTTTCACATATGCCTTGAAAAATGTGGACTTAATTCTGTGGTACCCTTATTTTGTTAAATTTAATTTAATTATGTCCAAATTAAAAATTGTATTTAATCAACCATTAACTGTTTAATCAAAACCAATAAGTTAAATCAACCAATAAAAATGTGACCCACAACAAACATTCTTCCCTCATCATAGTCATCAAACTTATCATCCAGCCATCACCACCTCCACATAGCTAATCACCGCTACCACCCACTGCCCAACCACCGTCACTACCACTAAACTACCACCACCCACTACCTAGTCACTTCCATTGCTTAAGTCGCTAACGCCACATCTCACTTTCTTCGCTCGCCACACCAATTTGATCTTAGCCGCAAAATCACCGAAATAAACCACAGTTCACCAAATACAGCAACTCAGTCGTCTCTATGAGATCGACCCCTGTTAATAACAACCCATTTTACCCAAAAAAAAAAATGAAGTAAAAATCATATTAAACACAAAAAATCATTAGACTTATGAACGCATGATAATTATTTTAATGGAAGTAACTGATAGAGTATATAAACTATTCCTAGGCCTCAACCATCAGCTTAAGCTTTTGGTTGAGTTGGTCCTCTAATATGGTATTAGAGCCAATTTTTGGGCCTCAACCATAAGCTTAAGCTTTTGGTTAAATTGGTCCTCTAATATGGTATCAGCGCCAACGTGACACAAAGGTCACGGGTTCGAAACTCATCCACCCCTCCCTTCTAAGTGGAATTATTAAGTACAGGGTATGGGGGGCCCATGCTGCATCCACACTTCAAGCCCAACGGGCTCTCGTGTGAGGGGGCGTGATAGAGTATATAAACTATTCCTAGGCCTCAACCATCAACTTAAACTTTTGGTTGAGTTGGTCCTTTAATATGGTAACAACGCCAACGTGACACAAAGGTCACGGGTTCGAATCTCATCCACCCCTTCCTTCTAAGTAGAATTATTAAGCGCAGGCCGCAGGGTACGAGGAGGCCCATGCTGCATCCACACTTCAAGCCCAACGAGCTCTCGTGTGCCACACTTCAAGCCCAATGAGCTCTCGTGTGAGAGGGCGTGATAAAGTATATAAACTATTCCTGGGCCTCAACCATCAGCTTAAGCTTTTGGTTAAGTTGGTATTCTAATAGTAACAAGAAGACCACATGCTTTAAGAGAAACCCCAATACTAATTGTGGTGAAATGTTAGTTTTCTTCTAGTACCTTAAAAATGGCAAAAATGCAAGTTAAATTTGATTGGTTAAATAGGTTTTTAATTGGTATTCTGAATTGATGGTTGTTGGTAGTTGGGCTATTGGTGGTTTTTGTTGGTAGCGCCACGACGAGTGACAATCGAAAAATAGAGGCGGCTATGACAAATTGTTAAGGTTGTGGTGGTGGTTTAATTTTGGAAGCAGTATTGACTCACTGACTCATGTGTTGAAGGGTTATAGTGTGGTGGGTGGTGGCTACGGTGAAGGAGTGATAATTTGGTTTGTTTAATTATTTAGTTTTAATTGAAATAATTAGTGGTTGATATAATTTGATTTATTAATTTGGAGACAATCAAAATTAATTTAATAACATAAATTTACCTTGTGCATTTTGCAATAGTTTGGACATACATCGAAACAAAAACGAAAATTTAAAGCTTTTTATATGGGAAGTATATTAATATGGTGAGTTTTTTGGGGGTAATGTCAAAAAAAGTTAAAATAATGGTAATTTGTAGTTAATTACAAAAAACTGTAGTGTTTATTAAGGAAAAAATAGCTAGTGTAAAGAATAAAGGGAAATACTTAAAATGGAAAGTGTAAAAATAAATATTTGACTAAAATTAATACTACCTTTATTTCATATTAGTTGCAACATTTGCTAAAACTTGTTGTTTCATGTTATTTGCAACAAAAGTTTTCTTTTCTTTTCAAGTTGTCTTTTCTTTCTTTCTTTTTCCTTTTCACATGCATCTTTAACTTTTTTACTCTTACAAACAAATTTTGCGTAGGAGTTCGTGCAACATTTTTGTTGCAACTAATATGAAACGGATGTAGTATTTTCATTTTTAGCATGCTTAACTAATGAGAAGTTTGTTAAAATGCGGAATATACTGCAAGGGAGATCTGGTAGCAATATGCATTTGACTTTCAAATTTTCAATTTCTAATATTTAAACGAATATCATACACCATCTTTGGAGTGTCCGCAATAGCTCAACTTAACATACTACTACATGTTTTCATTTGCATCTGGGAGAGCTCATATTCTAACTCTCTAATCGTCTCATACTCTCATGCTCTAAATTTAGCAATTATATAAATGAGATGAATAAAAAATATACGTAAAGCTCATTTAAACAAGCCAAGCTTGATCAAAGATTTTGACACCTCAACAATGCTCGAAAGCTAATTATAATTATCAAGCTTATCTTGAACAAGCTACTGCTAAGCTCAATTCGCCATGACTCGTTGACCTCCTTACACATCATACTTAAACTAATCCAGTCAAATAAAAAGAATAATGCGAAAGATTAATCACCACTTCACCAAAAATAGTTTATAACACATTAAATAATCAAACATTTGCGCATCAATGGAGTTGTTTATACTGAATTATAATTTTAGTTATTAAACTTGGTGCAGTTGTTAGTACTTGTTACTGCTTCCATAACATAAACTCCTTTATTAGGAATATTTTTTCCAAAGTAGTTGAATTTGAGATGGTAGAAACATAAGTGAGTAGTTGATATTTCTACTAGTTATACATTATCCATTTAAAGAAAAGTACCGAAAAAAGTCAACTCTTTTATTCAAATTTTTTCATTACACATTTACGACAACATTCAACTCATATCTCCATAATTCTGTCTTTCTTTCTTCTGTGTTTTCTCTCTCCTCTTGTGAATGGAACATTACTTCGGCGCTCATTTATGATTATTACATGCAAAAATTCAATATATTTTTTTTTTAATTTATATTACCAATAAATAAACACTCTTTCTGTCAAAATTTGCAGTGTTTGACTTTTTTTTACTCCAAAAACAGAGCATTGAAGAAATAAATAGTTTCCTCTGTTAACTTCTTTCCTCCATTCATTGTGAGTTTAAATTCAAGAAATTCCCACAAAAAATTTCAAGTCTTTTCTTCAAATTTGAGTCCTTTTCTTCCTTCATTACACTTTTAATGAAATGGGTGTTTTAAAGTAAGTTGATAATATTATATTAGCAAATTAAATTTGAAGTGTTTGCTCCAAAATTGAGTTTTTTTCTATTTTTTTTATGTTTGATGATTTGGGTGTTTTAGTGAGTTGATAAACAAATTATATCAAAAAACATGGCAAAATTAGGATTTTTTCTAAGTTATTTCACTCTGTTTTTGTTAAGTTTAGTTTCATGTGATAATAACACTACAATGAAAACACTTTTAGAAGTGAAGAACTCATTTGTTGAAGACCCAAATGGGGTATTAGCAAAATGGTCTAAAAAAAACCCAGATTTCTGCAAATGGGGAGGAATCACTTGTGGCGGGTCGGGTCGGGTCGTACTGGGTTTGAACCTATCCGGATCATCATTAACCGGGTCAATATCACCATCACTTGGTGGGTTACACCACCTGCTACACCTTGACTTGTCAATGAACCAACTAAGTGGGCCCATACCAACTGCTCTTTCAAAACTATCTTCATTAGAATCTTTGATTCTATTCTCTAACCAACTAAGTGGGCCCATACCAACTCAGCTGAGTTCACTCACTAACATCAAAGTCATGAGAATAGGGGACAATGATCTCACTGGTTCAATACCACCATCAATTGGTCAACTTACTAAGTTAGTAAATTTGGGATTAGCTTCATGTAGTCTTAGTGGTGTAATACCTCATGAAATAGGGATGTTAATAAACCTTGAAACTTTGGTGTTACAAGATAATTATTTGGTTGGTCCAATACCTTATGAGCTAGGGAATTGTATTAGTCTTGTTGTCTTTTCTGCTGCAGAAAACTTTTTGAATGGTACAATTCCTAAAGATATTGGTAAGCTTGAAGACCTTGAAACTCTAAATCTTGCAAATAACAGTTTGTCTGGTGAAATACCTGAACAAATTGGTGAATTGAGTCAGCTTGATTACCTTAATTTGATGGGGAATCAGTTAGTGGGTAATATTCCGAGAACGATAGCGAAATTGAGCAATCTACAAAACCTTGATTTGTCAATGAATAAGCTTACAGGAGGAATTCCCGAAGAATTTGGGAAATTGAATCAGTTAGTAAGTATGGTTTTGTCAAGTAATAGTTTATTGGGTGTTATACCTTCTAGTATTTGTTCCAACTTAACTAGCCTTGAGAGTCTGTCTTTGTCAAATGCTCAGCTTTCTGGTGAAATCCCACCTGAAATTGGACAATGTAAGTCCTTGAAAATGCTTGATTTATCCAATAACACACTCAACGGAGCGATACCGGCTGAATTTTATGATCTGGTTGAGCTGACTGATTTGTATTTGTACAACAATAGTTTAAGTGGTTCAGTTTCTCCTGCTATTGGAAACCTCAGCAATTTGCAGACTTTGGCACTTTACTATAATAAGATGGGTGGATCTTTGCCTAAAGAGATTGGTATGCTGAAGAATCTTGAGGTGATTTATATCTATAATAACCAGTTTTCAGGCGAAATTCCTTTGGAAATTGGAAACTGTTCAAGCTTACAGATGATTGATTTTTATGGTAATCATTTTCGTGGGAGCGTGCCTGCTACCATTGGGCTGTTAAAGGAGTTGAATTTCCTGCATCTTAGGCAAAATGATCTTGTGGGTGATATTCCAGCCACCTTGGGGAACTGTCAGCAACTGAACATCCTCGATTTGGCCGATAACAGTCTTTCCGGAGGAATTCCAGCTACGTTGGGCAACCTGAAAGCCCTGCAGCAGTTTATGCTGTACAATAATTCTCTTGGAGGTAATATACCTAATGAACTGAAGAGCTTGTCTAATCTGACTAGAGTGAATCTTTCAAATAATAAGCTGAATGGTAGCCTTGCTGCTTTGTGTAGTTCAACTGCATTGCTTTCTTTTGATGTAACTAACAATGCATTTGATCATGACATTCCACCCCACCTGGGGGATTCGCCTCTCCTTGAAAGGCTTCGACTAGGAAGCAACAGACTCACTGGGGAAATTCCTCGAACATTTGGGTCCATAAGAGAATTATCCTTGTTAGATCTTTCAGGGAATACGCTGTCTGGTTCGATTCCCTTCGAGCTTTCCTTTTGCAAAAAACTTTCTCACCTTGATCTTGATAAAAACCATCTTACTGGCGAAATTCCAACATGGTTTGGTAGTTTGCCACAGTTGGGTGAAATCAAACTGTCCTCAAATTCACTCTTTGGTCCTTTACCACCCCAACTATTCAACTGTTCGAAACTCCTTGTTCTTTCTTTGGAGGACAACCGTCTAAATGGCACCCTACCAACAGAAATTGGTAACCTTGCTTCTCTGAATGTCCTTAGGCTCAGTGGAAACCAATTTTCTGGTACAATCCCGTCTTCCATAGGCAAGCTAAGCAAGCTCTATGAGCTTCGACTGTCACAAAATCACCTCAATGGAGACATTCCAATTGAGATCTCTCAACTCAAAAATCTCCAAGTCATACTAGACCTTAGTTTCAACAACCTTACTGGACTGATCCCACCACAGATTGGATCGCTTACTAAGCTTGAAGCTCTCAGTTTATCTCACAATCGGCTTACTGGCAACGTTCCCCCTCCAATTGGTGCAATGAGCAGCTTGACTGTTCTAAACATTTCATACAACCACCTTGGGGGAAAACTTGACAAACAGCTCTCAGAATGGCCAGCAGACGTTTTCGTGGGAAATCAGCTCCTCTGTGGCAAGCCACTTCAAGATTGCAGTGAAGTCAACAGAAACAACCAAAAGCATACAGTACGAGCATTGGTACTCTTGACATTTCTTAGCGTTGTAGCTGCACTAGTCTTAATTCTTGGAGTGGCTATCTGCATCAAACGGAGAAGAGTGCTAATCAAGAGATCCAGGGACACTGGCAGCACTTTTTCCACCAGTTCCTCTAACGCAAACCGTCACTTGCTCAACCCAAAATCCCCAAGGAGGCAATCGGAGTACAGATGGGAGCACCTAATGGAAGCAACAAAGAATCTGAGTGATGCATTTATTATTGGCTCGGGTGGTTCTGGTACCATCTACAAGGCTGACTTAGCATACGGGGAGACAGTAGCAGTGAAGAAGATAGCACGGAAGGATGATCTTCTGTTGGATAAGAGCTTTGCTAGAGAGATAAAAACACTAGGCAGAATACGGCACAGGCATCTGGTGAAGCTGATTGGGTACTGCAGCAAAAAAGGAGCAGCCTCGGATCTGTTGATATACGATTATATGCAGAATGGCAGTGTCTGGGACTGGCTACATGGTCAAGAAAGTAGCAACGAAAAGACGGGAAAGAAAGGACTCAATTGGGAGACAAGGTTAAGAATAGCTGTGGGATTAGCTCAAGGGGTTGAGTACTTACACCATGATTGTGTGCCAAAGATCATTCATAGGGACATCAAGTCGAGTAATGTGCTGCTTGATTCTGACATGGAGGCTCATTTGGGAGATTTTGGATTGGCAAAGCAGCTTCATAGCAATTCTGAATCTATCAATGGCACGGAGTCAAGTATTTGGTTTGCTGGATCTTATGGATACATCGCCCCAGGTAAAATGGAAACCATTTGTCACCAATCTGCTTCTAGCTTGTTTCTTAAATTTTCTTTGATTATCAAGCATCTATTCTTTTTACCAATGTTTAATCATTAGAAACATGATTAATACTGTGGATTATATGCCTGGCTTTAACCTTGCATGTCCATCATTAAGTGTCAATCAAATATAAGATAGAATTCCACCTCTTAGTATGTGAAAACATACAGAATTTTAGTTTCTGTATATAGTTTAAACACATCAATAATCAAACATGGAAAACTTTCTCCTGGAATGTCAAATTTACAAAAACTTGTACTCCGTAATTAGAATGAAGATATATCTGCATATATTATATTCTACGAAACTGTTTTGAAGTTTCTGAACCAAGATCAGTGAAATTTGTAGTACTTTAAATTGAAGGTAAGCTATTTTTCTTAATTTTGAAGGAGATGTACGTGAAAGTCCTAATGTGTCTTTGGGAACAATGGTTAGTTGTCATAAGCTGTTTGATAGACTATACTATACTATTCTATGCTGTCTTGAGTAGTACGGTCATGTCAGGCAATATTTATAATTAGCTAACACATAATTTCGCCCTTTTTTGGTATTGGCCAGAGTATGCTTACTCATTGAAGGCGACAGAAAAAAGCGACGTTTACAGCATGGGAATTGTACTAATGGAGCTTGTAAGTGGAAAAATGCCAACCGATAGGAGTTTTGGTACAGACATAGACATGGTTCGATGGGTGGAAGCTCATATGGAAATGGAAGGATTAGAACGTGAGAAGCTGATTGATGGTAGTTTAATGCCTCTTCCTCCTAATGAAGAATATGCCGCTTTTCAGGTTCTTGAAATTGCATTGCAGTGTACCAAGACATACCCTGCTGAAAGACCATCTTCGCGCCAAATCTGTGATCAGCTCCTCCATATCTACAGAAATAAGACAGTCAGCTCTGTCAAAGGCGACAATTTCGTATAGTGCAAAGTAATTGTGGACGAAATTGTGGATTAGTTTTACGTACTTCATGCATTCTAAAGATGAGTAAATTGCTTTGGGAATTAGTGTATTGTTTCAAGAATTTCTTATTAGCAAACTAATTATTGTAACAATTGTGTTAGGTGATTATGATAACTAAATATTGTAAGCTACCTGCAGCAATTGTTCCCTTTTAAAAGCTCAATTGCAAAAAATGAAGCTGAAATGTTGGTGCTTAATTGCTTACAGTTCAGCTTGTTTATGAATGTATGTAATTCTTTTTGTGGATGCCAAGTGCAGTCTAATGTCAGTTTAACAAAACCCTGTGATGGGTTATACGGTTATATCCAAAGAGCACAAACAAATTCAAGACGCAAACTAACAAATCTCCACCTCGACTTGAATATATCCTCAACTACTGAAAACAGAAATGCACCACCAAAAGTACCAGACATACCTTATCTTCCTAGATTTTTAGATTAGAAAACCAACATTGCAATTGGAAAGAGCAAAATTGGTAATTAGAAGCATCATATAGAGTAAAGAAGCTACTAAGATGATAAATGAATTGAAGTATGCATATAGGGAAATTAGTATACAATGATGAACTTGTTGTGAAATATAGAGCATAAGCAGAACAAAGGGGGAAGAGTTTTTACTATCTTATTTATGAGAATGCAGTTTGATATTTGCATTGTGTAAAAATGGAGCTTTGAACGTGAATGTTTATAATACTTAATACTCATAAAGTGTTTGAACTGCACTTATTACAAAGCCCTAATGCTCAAAAGCCTCATGCATGATATTCACAATATCTAAAAGCCCTATATTGATAATCAAAACCTTGTCGGGTCGAGTGTTATTTGCTAGGTACATTAGCGCACAAATAAACTTAAGTAGGTACTTGAGGACCAATTAAAAACCTTGTTTTCTTCTCGATGTTGAAATGAATTTTTTATGCTTATTGATCAAACACCATGGTAGTATAGGGAGCCATAAGAGCAGGGTGAAAATCAATATTAGGATCTGCATTGTCCGTATAAATCTGTTTCAAAACTTTATGTGACTAATTTGATGGATGACAAATATACCTCCTTAAGTAATCAATTTGTAGACCAAGACAAAGTTTACTGTTTCCAAGGTCTTTCAACTCAAATTCCTTTATAAAGTATTTTGCAGTAATTTCAAATTCTTAGCTTTAGAAGTTCCAACAATGTTTAGATCATCAACATAATCGACAATGATGGCAGATTGTGCATCTGGTTTCTTGATGAATACACAAGGGCTAGCTAATTTGATCATTTTTGAAACCTTGCTTTATAGGGTATTTACTAAGTCGATCATATCACATTCTTCTTGATTCTACCGGATTTTGAGCAAAGATTCTACCTCAGCTTCGTCATAATTTATGTCTCTGCACGCAACTTGTTCAATAGTTTATGTTTTATGAAATAAACATTTCGTTTACTAAGAAAAACATTATGTGCAAATAGTTGAACATTAAATCTAGGATGCGCTGGTACGTCAAATTTGTCACGCTCTACATGTCGGGTGTAGGTGTGGGTCGGGTACACAAAATGGTCTCACTATCTCATAGTTTTTGGTTTTGTTTTTTGGGTTTCATGGGTTGAAACTTGAAAAAAGGTTATCATTGCCTTTTTAGTATTTGGGTATGGGTGTCTCAGTGTCAACTTGGTAGTCAGAAAACCTATATTTGACTATTTGTTGTTTTTGTAATGAGTCAATTCTTTTCTTATTAATTTTACTTCTTAAAAGCCCTTCGGCTTATTATTGACTTTTCTTTATTTTATTTTATTTTATTTATTGTAATACAACTCTTTCTTGATTTGTCTTTTTCTTTTTCGATTGTCCATGTGATAGCAAATCATCTCTATACCCCTTTTTAGACTTGTTTTTGCCATGTTCTTTCCCTTTCAATTTTCACAATAGTATGTTACTTCATTTTTCTGTGTTTTGATTGAAAAATGTAACTAAACTATTAAGTATGCGTTTTAGTATACCAGTATTTTACAAAAAATTTTGGCTACACCACATATCCAACCTCAAATTAGTACAACCTAGCATTAGATCTCAAGTTATAAATAAAAAGGATGCACAAATAGCTACATGGACTTGGGTCTATATAATACCAAATAATGTTTATCTACATCTAAACCCATTGATTTAACATTAGGGACCCAAGTGCCCAACCCTTACAAATGGCAAGGATCCGTCCCTACTTTTTCGGGATGAATCAATCGTTGTGATTAGGTTTAAGATTAGATAATGCGATTTAGATTTTTTAATATATATAATACTATTTTTAATTTATATAAAAATTATATATTTACGTAGAAAATTTGATTTACGAGTTATAGTTTTGTTTGATATATAATTTTTGAAAAACCAATCCAAACCTTAAAATTTTTTTTCTTCGAAAAAAGTCTTATAAAAAACAGCTTTTCTTTTTTTGGTTGAATGAGAGAACAAGTCTCATAAAATAAAGGAAAAGACACAAAAGCCAAACTGTAATTTTTTAAAGGAAAATGCTAACTAATGGTTATGTGTAAGGTGCTAAAAATTAAAATAATTTTTAAATTCAGGTATTCATTAGACTGATGCACGTGTAATTTTTACTTACATCTACAAATTATTACCCTTTTTTAAAATATGTGTTAGATGCTTATTCTCAGTACTAAGGTTTATAGCTTTATCTTTTGGGTTTTTCTAAGTTGTACCCTCCAGTGTTTTCATTTTCTAAGTTATACTCTAAACCTTTTCAAATTCTCAACGGCACCCTTAGTTTCCTAAGGGCCAATTGACCAAATTATTGGTAAAAAAATTAGGCACTTAGCGACAATTTGATAAAATTTTTCATCCCAGCGACATATTGGTAATAATACAAATTAGTTTTATACGACAAATGAGAAAATAAACTCAGGCGACACATATCCTATAAAATCAAAAAAAAAATTTAGACAAAGTGCTCTAAATGCCTAAATAAATTCATTTCTTTGTAATTTTTTTATCTATGATATTTATATTATTCAAATTTTCTCATTTAATTTTTTCAGCTCAAATTTTAAGGAATTAAAAATGGAATTAGAAAACTAAATGAGGATTTAGGGGAATTGTTATGAAAATAGAGTATTTAGTAGATAGTATTTGTGAGAGAAGAATAGATCTGTATTCTACTTCAATAATAAGGGATCTATATATATATACAAGCAATAAGGGTTTCTTGTAAACTAACCCTACTTTCCGGAATATTTTAGATTATACATAAGGGGTATAATGGGCATCCACAATATAACAGTATTTTATAACACTCCTCCTTGGATGTCCATTATAAAACAAAAATACATCATTTTATAATGCGCATGTGCAATGATGTCTCATTAAAAACCTTACCAAGAAAACACAATGGGAAAAACCATGGCTAAGGGGAAAAGAGTACAGCGCTCATAAACTCCCCCTCATGATGTCATCTGTTGAGATCCTTGAGACGACGCAACCCGATTTGATGAACTAATTTCTGGAATGTAGCAGTCAGAAGTGCCTTGATAAATAAATCTGCCAAACTTTCGCTTGAACGAATTTGTTGAACACCCATCTGACTATACTTCTATTCTTCTGAAGGTCATGGGTGAAGAAAAACTTTGGTGAAATATGCTTGGTCCTGTCACCTCTAATGTACCTTTCCTTGAGTTGTGTAATACAAGCTGCATTATCTTCATATAATGTAGTCGGATCTTGTTTTCCACATAATAGACCACAATCTTCTTGTATGTGCTGAATTAAAGACCTTAGCCATACACATTCTCGACTAGCCTCATGAATTGCTAAAATTTCAGCATGATTAGAAGAAGTAGCAGCAATGGTTTGTTTCATGGAACGTCCAGAGATTTTGGTACCACCATATGTAAATGCATATCCAGTTTGTGATCGAGCAACATGAGAATCTGATAAATACCCTGCATCTGCAAAACCAACTAATTCTTCTTTGGAGGTGTTAGAAAAGAACAAACCTTTATCTTTAGTGCCTTGTAGATAGTGAAATATATGATTAACCCATTTCAATGCCTTTGGGAAGGACATGAGCTAAAACTTGCTAATAGATTAATAGAGAATGATATGTCAGGTCTTGTGTGACTAGCAAGATACATCAATGCTCCTTTTGCACTTATAAATGGTACTTCAGGACCAAGATCTCTTCATCATTTTTCCCGAGGATGAAAGGATCTTTATCAACATCTAGTGATCTTACAACCATAGGGCTAGTTAATGGATGTGCTTTATCCATATAGAATCTTCTAAGCACCTTCTCCGTGTATGTAGTTTGATGCACAAGGATTCCTTCTTTTAGGTGCTCAATTTGTAGCCCTAAACAAAATTTTGTCTTACCAAGATCTTTCTTTTCAAATTCATTTTTCAAGTATTCCATTGTTATTGAAATCTATCCTGGAGTTCCAATGATATTCAAATTATCAACGTCGATAGTGATAATCACGAAACTTGACCCAAATTTCTTTATGAAAATACAAGGGCTGATAGGGTCATTTTTATAATTTTCTTTCAACAAATATTCACTAAGGCGATTGTACCACATACGCCCTGATCGTTTCAATCCATAAAAGGATCTATTCAACTTAATACAATGTTGTTTTCGAGAACACGAACCAATTGCTTCAAGTAACTTGAAACCTTCCGGAAGTTTCATGTATATATCACTATCCAGTGGGCCGTATAAGTAAGTTGTTACAACATCCATTAGTCGTAAATCAATTTAATGTCTTACTGCCAGACTAATTAAGAATCTGAAAGTAGTTGCATCCACCACTGGAGAATATGTCTCCTCAAAATCAATACTAGATCTTTGTGAGAATCCTTGTGCAACTAAACGTGCTTTGTGTCTCACAATTTCACCCTTTTCATTTCTTTTCTGCAAAAGACTCATTTATATCCCACTAGTTTTACACCTTCAGGTATACAAACTACTGGCCCAAATACTTCTCTCTTTGCAAGCGATTTTAATTCTCCATCAATTACTTCTTTCCATTTTGGTCAATCATCTATTTTTCTCCATTCTTCAATGGACTTAGGCTCATGATCCTCTTTTTCATTCATAACATCAAGTGCTACATTATATGCAAATGCATTATCGACGTCGATTTCATTTCGGTTCCAAATTATTTCAGACATGACATAATCTGTTGAGATCTCTTCATTTTCAGGTGCCTGAGGTTCTTCTAGAACACTATCATTTGTCATGTCTATGATCTCTTCCAAAGGTCCTTCATTTATTACTTCCTCAATCTAGCCATTACTTATCATTGCTTCTTTTCTTTTACGAGGATTCTTATCTTTGGAACCTGCTAGTCTACCACGCTTCAGGCGTGCCTTAGATTTATGAGACTGTCCTTCAGGGACATCAATCTTGATAGGAGCATTTACGTCTGGTATATGTGACTTAGTTGCTCTATTTAGGTTCGTAAATGCGTCTGGCAATTGATTTGCTAAGCTTTGTTAATTAATTATCTTTTGAACTTTCAATTCACATTGTTTAGTAAAAGGATCAAAATGATTTAATGATCATTCATTCCAACTAATAAAAGTTTCCAGCTGCTTGTTCTCTCCCCCCAATGCTGGGAAAACTGACTCGTTAAAGTGACAATCTGCAAAATGAGCATTAAATAAATCCCATGTTAATGGCTTTAGGTATATAATTATTGATGGGGATTCAAACCCAAAATATATACCTAGCCTCCTTTGAGGACCCACCTTAGAGCATTGTGGTGGAGCAATTGGAACATACATAGAACTTCTAAAAATTCTTAGATGGGAAATATCTGGTTCATGACCAGAATCCAATTGTGATGGGGAGAATTTATGTTTATTGGTTGGCCTGATGCGAATAAGTGCCGCAGCATGTAAAATAGCATGTCCCCAAGCAGTAATCGGGAGATCTGACTTCATAAGTAATTGTCTAGCAATCAATTGAAGACGTTTAATTAGTGATTCTGCAAGAACATTTTGTGTATGAACATGTGCTACAGGATGTTCAACATTAATCCCAATAGCCATACAATAATCATTGAAAGCCTGTGAAGTAAATTCACCAGCATTATCCAGACGTATATTCTTAATAGGAAAATCTAGATATTGTGCTCGTAATCTTATCAATTGAGCAGATAACCTTGCAAACGCTAGGTTGCGGGTTGATAGTAAGGACACATGTGACCATCTAGTCAATGCATCGATTAAAACCGTACCATAAAATATCTAAATGGTCCACATGGTGGATATATCGCACTACAAGAAATCAGCAAAATAGCGACGGATTTTTGCGACGGAAATAAATTCCGTCGCAAATTAAAAGTTTGCGACGGAATTTTGCTTGTTTGCGACGGAAATATCCGTCGCAAAAAAGTGACAAACCAAATCAAATGACCAATTGATTTTTGCGACGGAATTTTGTATTTGCGACGGAATTAATTCCGTCGTAAAATTCCCTCGCAAAAAGCGACAAACCCTTTTATTATTTTGTCGCGAAAAAATTCCCTCACAAAAGCCCTTCTCCCTTCTTCTTCTAATTTGCGACCAAAAACCCTTCTCCTTCCAAACTCGGCGTCTTCTTGCCATCTCTAAATCTCTCACTTTCATTTTCTCAATTCGCCATCTCTGAATCTCTCAAGCAGTCTCGCCTCACTTTCAAATTCGTGAAAAGCATAAAGACAAAAGTTTAGGGTTAAATGATTAGGTTGGGATGTTGCTCCTCAAACACCTAAGGTATCGAATTTTTTTTTTCGATTTTTTGTTTGTTTGTTATTGATTTTGATTGAATTTGTTCGATCTGCTTTGATTTCGTTAGATTTGAGTGTTTTTGAATTAAACGATTGTTTTTTCATCGATGATTTTCGGTGAACGATTTGATTTTTGCGATTAGATTTGATGATTTAGGGTTTATAATTTTATTGTATTATTTTTGGGTGATTGAAGTTCCAAACTAGGTTGCTTTTGTGTGGGTGATTGTCTTTACTTGGTTGCAGGAATCAGGGTGGGAAGAACTTCGGAAAGAAGCTCGAAAGATAGAAGGTGATCTTGATGTTAAGTTTTCTTCTTATGCTAAGCTCGGTGCTCGTTTTACACAAGGTACCATTTTTATTTTCATTTTTTCTAATTTTGGTTTTAATTTTCAATTATATTGATATTTTCTTGATTTGGGTACATTTGATTTTACTGTTTTATGTTTAATTTAATATTTTTAATTTGATTAACCCAGAATTGGGTTTGTAAATGGGTCTACATTGTGTTGATTTAAGTGATTTTATGGGTCTACATTGGGTTTAAGTGTTTGATAATTTGTATTGATTTGGTATTGTTGATTTGTTGTTTGGGTAATTTGGTGTGTATTAGATGATGAAAAGTTTCATCCTTATTGCTTAATTTTGGGTTTTGGGTAGTGAGTTTAGATTGTTAATCTGGGTCACTTGATCCGTTTTTAAGAAAATAGATCACCCATTTTGCATTAATAGGGTACTTTTGTGGAGTTACTATATGAATGATGTATTGTTTCTCCAATGCAAGAATTGTTTCTGAAAGACACTTACCCACTAGAGAACGTTTATTGATTTTCTACTATGTCAGGACTTTAGAGTTAGGAAACATGTGTATGCTATTTGTTCACTTTTTAGATATACTCTTATGTAGAATTCATGGTGGCTCCTTCTGTTTTCTGAGCAAAGTGTCATGGATTAGGTGTGGATAGTGGATGGCCAACAGTGAGCTCTAGCAGGTCATGGTGGCTCCTTTTGTTTGGATTTATTGTCTAATGCCTCTAAGACATTTTTTATGGTTTGCTGTCTAACAAAGTAATCCCTAACTCTCGAATTGATTTGTAATGTATAAATGTATTATGAACTCTCGAATTATTTGTGATTTTGCTAATTTCATTGAGACATTTTGTCGAACACTTGTTGTGCAGTAATTATTCTTCCCAATGTTAGTTCTGATTGTTCTGTTTTAGTCATTAGGAGGATAGGGTTGTCGTTGTTACGTCGGTCTAACTCGGATACTTGTAGTTTAGAATGTTGTGCCTGTGACTAGTTGGTTTTTCGTAGACAATGGTTGTATACTGGTATCAAAAGATTAGTGCTAATATAGATACTACCAGCTGATGAGTGACGATCCTTCACTTCAGAGAGTCCTTTCTTTCTTTATGTCGTCGTTAGTCTGTTTGATTTGAAGTAATCCCAAAACCTTTGTTGGTGCTTGATGTTTGAGGACTGTTTGCTGCTTTTGTCTGGCCATTGGCATAATGCTTATAGACGAAATGTTATTTGTAAGATCAATTATTACTGAGATATACCATGAGGTGTGGTGAATTGAGGTCTGACTTTATGTTCAAATGCTTTGAAGTCATACTCCCAAAGAAATAATCTTACTTATTATGTTTGAATTCGATTGCCATTTTTAACAAAATCAGATAGGGTCTTCGATGGCTAGAATTCTTCACGTTTCGTGTAACATTTTGGAATTAAAATTGTTGAATATTTTTGCCACATCTATCGATTAACCATAACCTTTTTATAGTAGCTTGGTGGCTGCCATAATGCCTTCCTAAAGGATACTTTAACCTCCAACTTACTTTTGAAGCTTAAATCAGTATTCCACCGCGGTGAAGCACCGAAGCTTTATGCATGTATACTATATGTTAATAATACTTGAGTCATATGTTTAAATGCTTAGGTTGCATCTTATCCTTGTCACACAAGATTTTTATTAACTTTTTTAGTCTTGAGAATTGTTCTGTTTGGATATCTATTTTGCTTCTGTGTGGGTTGCTCTTGTGCACAATTGGTACAGCAATGAAGAAATTTTAATCCTGAAAAACTCATATTAGCAAACATAGTAACATGTTTAAGTGCAGGTACCTTTCAGTATGACAAGTCTGTTAGTTGTTTGCTGACTCGTTAATCCTTGTGGTCTTGGCAACGGTTGCACAGCTATTATTGTAGTTAAATTTGGGAGTCCCGAGCGATCAAATGGAGCAGCACCGAATGCATTGACAAATTAGGGATATTTTTGATGATTTTTGTATAGTTCAATTTTTTGGGTCTACTTTGTGCAAAACTGAGTCAGTTTTGCTTAAGTAGATCTTAGGATGTAATTATTCTCCTTTTTGTTAATAAAACTGCTTATATTTTTACCAAAAAAAAGATAAATTATTATTGTTATTCTTCAATTTAATATAGTATTTGTTATAATAGTTTTATATTTTTTTTCTTTTCAAAAACCGCTATTAGTATCGTTTTTGTAAAAAATAAAACGATACTAATAGACTGTCTATTTGTATCGTTTTTGTAAAACGATACAAATAGGTCATAAAAAACGATACTAATAAGCTATTTTTCTACTAGTGTTTCCGTTGCAAATTTGCGACAGAATTTTCCGTCGCAAAATAGCTAACTTTGCGAGGGAATTTTCCGTCGCAAACTTCAAGAGTTCCGTCGCAAATTTGGAAATTTGCGACAAAAATATTAGCGACGGACGTTTTGCAACGGAATTCCGTCACAAATGGGATTTTGCGACGGAATGTCCTAAGTTTGCGACGGAATTTGTCCGTCGCAAAATAGCTATTATCTTGTAGTGTCGGTCCACATATGTCTCCTTGTATAAGTTCAAGGAAAGAAATAGATTCATAATTTATTTTCGCTGGTGATGACCAAATTATCAACTTACCTTGGGAGCAAGCAGCACAAGAATAATCATTTTGAAGAATCTGTTGGCTCTTCAAAGAATGTCCATGTGAATTTTCAATTATCTTTTGCATCATTAATGAACCAAGATGGCCTAACCAATCATGCTAAGCTATGAAGCTATCTGTAAACTTCTGGTTTACAATAGCATATGTCTCAATAACATTAATCTCTATGTAGTACATACTAGTGGAGAGTGCAAATAATCTCTCCAAAACATGCTTAGTGCCTTGGGTTATACTCGTAATTTTTAGGTACTCATTATTTCCTTCACTTATAGTCTTAATATGGTATCTGTTTTGACAAATATCTTTAGAACTCAATAAATTTCTTTGAGACTTAGGAGAGTATAGAGCATCAATGATTTCGAATTTTGGTCCCATAGGCATCAATATCGTTGCTCTTCCGGAGTCTTCAACAATGTTTGTACTACCCGATATAGTATTCACACTTATATTATTCATCATCAATTGAGCAAATTAAAATATCTCTTATTTTTAAGTATCGTATGAGTTGTTGCGCTATCTACTAGACATATTTCTTCACCATTTATTGTTAATTGAGTTTGGAGAGTATTCATGTTCTTCAAATAAAATAAAATAAAGTAAATAACATATATTAAAATATCCGAACATTCAAATAACTAAAATAAGATTAAAGTAACAAAGTCTTAAAACACAAAAAACAAACCACTATCATCAAGTTCATGCATAAAATTACAAAACCAAAGTAAACGATATAAAAAACATTCTAGCTAAATTATGGATGTCAGCTACTAAATCTTTATTTGCTATTAGTCATAATTGTCTATGACTTAATTATTCCCTTCAGGGGTGGTGAAGAAATTTGCAACCTCCAGGTGAGTTGTATCACCATTATTAAAATCACCTTCGCTATCTTCATACACTAGGTTAATCTCGGCTTTCTTTCCTTTCCTTTTCAAAGATTGCTGATAAAGGTCAACAATATGCTTTGGGCTACGACATATACGAGACCAGTGACCTTTTCCTCCACAACGGTAGCACATAGTCTCACTTACAGCCTTCTCGTGTTTTTTACCACCGTCCTCATTGTTCCACTTCCGGCGAGAATATGAGTTTTTAAAATGAGCACCTCTACCTCTATCATATCCACGACCTCTTCTGCAGCCACGAATTCCACCACGGCCACGACCACTGCTGCTGGTAGGGTCTCTATTGTTAATTCGTATCCCGTTGTGGGATGCAACATTCACTTCAGAGAATGGAGTAGATCCAGTTGGTCGTGATTCATGAATTTTTCAATAAAAGCTCAGTATTTTGTTCAACCACAAATAGAAAATATATTAATTCAGAATATTTTTAAATCCTTTTTCACGATATTGTTTACTCAATAAGAGATTATCCATGTGAAAAGTGGTATATGGCTTTTCTAACATATTCTCATCAGTTATTTTTTCTCGACATAGTACCAGTTTAGAAGTGATTCTAAACATGGTTGAGTTATATTCGCTTACTGTTTTAAAATCTTGTAATCTTAAATTTAGTCATTCATAACGAGCTTGAGGGAGTATAACATTTTTCTAGTGATCGTACCTTTCCTTTAAATTATTCCAAAGCACCATTGGATCTTTCACAGTTAAATATTCAGTCTTAAGGGCCTCATAAAGGTGACGACAAAGGAATATCATAGTTTTATTTTGTCTTGACTGTTTTCTTGATTGCCTACTTAGATAATTTTCCAAGACCTTTTGCATCTAGATGAATTTCAGCATCCAATAACCAAGACAAATAATTCTTTCCAGTAATATCAAAGGCTACAAATTCAAATTTTGCTAAGTTTGACATGATTCACTGTATTACAACAATATTACAAATTAGAAACTAATAGGTAGTATATATATATATACGTAATTGTTGAAGAAAAATAAAAAAAATTAAGTCAATCACAATAAGATTAACAAAATTAATCAATCTCATTGACAAGTTCATTCACAACCTTATGGGATTTAAAATATGATGTATAATGTAGTAAGACTGTATTGTCTAAAACACCAAAAACCTCAACTAAAGTGATGGCATAAATAATGTCAGAAATCAGAATTTTAGGAATAAGGCTATTCAACTCCATAAATCTACGCCATTGTCAAGAAAGGATAGCATTAGTTTTAATCAGTATCGAACTCATAACCACCTATCCAATTTATTAGAGAAGCAAATTCATAACCACCTAACCAATTTATTAGAGATATACCGTTTCGGCAAGCATCGAGAGTCAATTCCCAAAAGCATCCATTATAATGATGAAAACATTTGTGAAAATCACAGTAGCAACAACAACATTCCGGAATTCACTTGTCCAATGGTTAGTTCAAGATATGCAATTGCAGAAAAATAATTAAGAACAAATATTATCAACAATCAAGTATCCTCAATCTGGTTCAATGGTCATTTACATAATTGCAGAAAAATATTAAGAGCAAATATTAGCAACAATCGATTAATAATAATTCTACGAAAAATTGTAAAATGGATTCTCAAAATCATAACATTTAAGCAATTATAAAACAATAAAGCGAAATCAATTTGAACTTAAATAAACAATAATCAACAAACCAAAATAAATGATGAAATCACGAGTGGTATACCCTAATTCACACAAATTGTATCAACAATAATCCTAATCATGCGATTATAAACATAATACATCAAATGGAAGAACAAAAGCAAAAAGATAAAAAGAAAACATAATATATAAGTTTTGCTTTTACAGTGAATGACTTGAGATTATGTCAGCATTATGATTAGAGATTATGTTAGCATATTATCAGTGAATGACAATATCGATATGCATTAGAGCAAGACTAGAAATTATACAAATAGCTAGAGAGATCGAAAAGGGCTCTATAGGCGTAGTATTTAGTAGAGAGTATTTGTGAGAGAAGAATTGATTTGTATTCTATATATATACAAGCAATAAGGGTTTCTTGTAAATTAACCTTACTTTCCATAATATTCTAGATTATACATATGGGGTATAATGGGCATCCACAATATAATAGTATTTTATAACAGGAATTTTATCAAATGGGAGTTGGTAATATTAACTAGGAAAATTATCTACCCCTCCGTTCCGCATTTTTCTTTACATATGTTTTTTGGGATGTTTCATATTTTTCTTTACCAAACAACTTTATTAGGTTTATAATATTTTTTTATTAAGTTGAACCCCACACATCAACCATTATTAGTTGCAAGTTGTTTCTCTTTCATCAATTATTACCAATTTGACTCCACTACTATTATTATATGATATATCATAATGAAGAGGTGAATAGTGACAGACAAGGAAAATAGGGAAACAGAGGGAGTATATGATATACCTTCTATGATTATAAAATCTTTTTATGCTTGTTATATATTAAAAACTTTCATGAGTATAAAATTTCTTAAAGTCATTCTTTTGCAGTATTTTTTTTTTACAAATTTTTATTTTCAAATCAGGCATAGCAAGGGAATTAGGCATAGCAAGGGAATTAAAACGAAAAAAAACTAGGTATTTGTGAATAATTTGATGGAAGTTTTAGATTTTTTTTTACTCAAGTGTCGTCAGAGTTTTTTTCCCCATTAGTCGTATAAAGTTTTTTTTTTTTTTTTTTTACCAATTCGCCGATCGGAGTAATTTATCTACCAAATTGCCACCAATGGTCTAAATTTTTAACCCAAGTGGTCAATTGGCTGTTTTCTAACTTATACCCTTTGTTATTAATGTTTCTTTAATATTTATATTAGTATTGTTGCCAATGATCTTTCTTCTTTTTTTTTTTTACCCATGTGGTCAATTAGCCATTTTCTAACTTATACCCTTTGTTATTTACATTTCGTTAATATGTTTATTAGTTTTGTTTTAACTTCTTTCCGAAATGGATTTTTAAATTAAGTATTTAAAGATATATCGTAGAATAGTTTCAAAAGAGGATAAATCAAACAAAACTCATGATATTTATAATGAAATATTAACTACAAAGTCTCTCAAAAAGAAAAAAATAACTACAAAGCATATGGCTTACAATTTTAGGTAAGTTTAAAGGTATAACTAAATTTTTTAAAATATATTAAATATGTTGCGAAATATAGACGAAAAGAGGAACAAACAGGGAAGAACTTTTACTATCTGATGTATGAGATACAAAGTAAAATGAATTGTATTAGTTCTAACCTTCAAACAACCCATATTTATACTACCATTTTACTATTTGAAATAGTGAGAGCATTAATTACTAGAGTAATATTGTCAATACTCTCAACAAGAGCATGCATTCATACAAAAAATTTCTACCGGCCTATACTCCTATGGCATACCCTATACCTACATGCATTATTCATAACACTCCCCCTTGAATATCATGATCTTTCAGAATATATGCTTACAAATACTACCTCATTAAAAAAAACCTTGTCAGGAAAAACCCGATGGGGTAGAGCGATATACGAGAAATAGATGCTCAGCCCTCGATCGAAGGGAAAAAGAGTATAGTGCATATATTCTCCACCTGAATTTAACATATGTCACGGAGATAGCGCATCCTGATAGTTTGCACTAATTCTTCAAACTTTTTTCATGGAAGTGATTTTGTGAACAAATCGGCAAGGTTATCACATGATCTAACTTGTTGGACATTAATTGTCCTATCTTTCTAAAGGTCGTGTGTAAAGAACAGTTTTCGTGACAAGTGTTTTGTTCTATCACCCTTTATGTAACCTTCACTAACTTACATAATACATGCAATATTATCTTCATGGATCACTGTCGCATTTTCTGTGACTGCATTCATAACGCATGCTTCTTGTATATGACTGATCATCGATCTTAGCCATACACATTCACGACTAGCTTCATATAGTGAAATTAACTCTGCATGGTTTGATGATGTGGCTGTCAAAGTCTGCTTTGTTGATCTCCATGAGATTGCAGTCCCTCCATAAGTGAATGCATAGCCATTTTGTGATTTAGCCTTTTGGGGATCAGACAAATATCCTGCATCTGCATACCTAGTTAGTGTAGCGTCTTCACCTGGTTGGTAAAGTAGACCAAGATTTTTTGTTTCTCGAAGGTAACTGAATAAATGTTTGATCCCGTTCCAATGCCTTCTTGTGGGTGCATTTCTGTACCTAGCTAATAAGTTTACTGAAAAAGCTATGTCAGGTCGAGTGTTATTTGCTAGGTACATTAGTGCACCAATAGCACTTAAGTGTAGTACTTCGGGACCAAAAACTTCTTCCGTCTCTTCTCGATGTTGAAATGGATCGTCGTTCATGTTTAGAGATCGAACAACCACTAGAGTGCTTATTGGATGTGATTTGTCCATATAAAATCGTTTCAAAACTTTATGTGTAATTTGATTGATGGACAAATATTCCTCCCTTTAAGTGCTCAATTTGTAACCCCGGGAAAAATTTGGTTTTCCCAAGATCTTTCATCAAATATTTTGCAATTATTTCAAGCTCTTTAAGAGTTTCAACTATGTTTAAGTCATCAACATAAACAGCAATGATGGCAAATCCTAATTCTGATTTCTTGATGAATACACAAGGGCTAATTTGATCATTTTTGAAACCATTCTTTATGAGATATTTGCTAAGTCGATTATACCACATTCTCCCAGATTGCTTCAAGCCATAAAGCAATCTTTATAATTTTATAGAAAGCATCTCTTTAGGCCCATGATATTCTGGTAATTTTAGTCCATCAGGGACTCTCATATAAATATCTATATCAAGTGACCCATAAAGATATGAAGTCACAACGTCCATGAGACGCAGTTGCAAATTCTTTGATACAATCAAGCTTACTAGAAATCTTAGAGTAGTTGCATCAACTACTGGGGAATATGTTTCATCATAATCGATTCAAACCCTGTGCCACAAGTCTTGCCTTATATCTAACGATCTCATTTTTCTCATTTCGTTTTCTAACGAATACCCATTTATATCCAACTGCTTTTACACCTTTTGGTTTACAGATTATTTTTCCAAAGACCTCTCGCTTTTCAAGTGAATTCAATTCAATTTGGATTGCCTCTTTCCATTTTGGCCAATCCTTTCTCGAGCGACATTCATCTACTGTCTTTGGTTCACTATCATTCTCATCATGTATCATATCACCGCTATTAAGCAAAGATTTCATCAATGATGACATTTTTTCTGTTCCATTGTTTTCTTGAATAAACATAATTTGTTGATATTTCATCATTGTCAATGATGTTATCTTCCTTTTCTACTGGAACATCGTCATCTTTATTATCATATCCATTTTAAAAATCTTGATTCTTTTCTGGAACCGAAGGACTTGTTTCACTTGCCATTTCCTCTTGCCTTTTCATTTTTCTAGGTTTAGAGTCTTTTGACCCAGGTGGTTGACCACGTTTTCTACGTGCGATAGATTCTTTCTCAATGACTTTCTCATTACTAGGAATTTCAATACGTCATATGCATTCTCTGCTGGTATATATATGTGACTTTGTCACTTTCTTAATATTTGTAAATGCATCTGGTAATTGATTTGCAACACTTTGTAGGTGAATAATTTTCTTAACTTCTTTTTTTTTGGTGAAAATGTGAGCATTTAATTAATCATCAACAAACAAGTACAACCTAAAACTGGTTATTGGGAGGTTGACTCAACCAAGCCAAAAACCAGTAAAAAGCCATCTATACATAGCAAAAAAAAAACAACCTTAAAGAAACAAAACCACAAACAAAAACCAACTAAGCTGCAACCACTACACCACTGAGACTACATAAGCTTGCACCTTGACCAGCACTCCACCACCCACAACCTGCTGTCAGTCAACCAAAAAAAAAACCAGCCACAACCAGAACCAAAACCTGCAGGTTTAAAAAACTGCTACAAAAGCTTACAAGCAAACAGCAGCAGTTGTAGAACCAAAGCCTGAACAGCCTGCATAACAGAACAGCCAAATGCCATAACAAGGCCCCTCATTCTGGCAGCCCCAAACAACACCCTGCACAGCCCCTAACCACTGCCTCCATTAGAACTGAACACAGCTGCCACAGCAGCAGCACAGACCACTGCAGCACAAACACAAGAACAAAGCAAACACCAAACAAATTTTTTGCAGCAGTTTTCAACTGAATCAGCCAACAAGGCAATCCAGACACAACTGGATAACAAAACAAAAACAAACACAAGGAAACAACACTGAACAACTAGAATAGTCCTGCATCTTTGCTCCACACCAAACAACACCACAACCAAAGCCACACCCACACCCACATCAACCAAACAAAGCAAACTAATAACTCAGGGTCAGGAAACCAAGGCAGCCTGCTGCAACACATCAAGCCAGTCTCTGTCAGCTGCACACAGCTTGTCCCTTTGCAAACACTGAATCCTCAAGTTGACACTCTGCTACACCTGCTGGCAGGCTGCATTAGGGCTCCAGAGATCAGCCTTCCACAATCTTCTGTTCCTGGCTTGCCAGATACAGTAGATCAGTGCTGTCAGAGTGCAGGCAACAACTTTTGCCTGTAATTTGCCTTACACTTGCCTGCTCCAGGATTGCCAAACATTCCTAGTTCCAGTTTTGTCAAGCTTCTCAAACTGCAACCAACAACAAACCAAGCCATAACATGCATAGCTATAGCTACATTGAAAGAACAGGTTTTCCACATTCTCCGTGTCAGAAAAACAAAAACCACATATGTCAGAATCTATAATCCCCAAATTGTTCAAATAAGCAGCAGTTTTGAGCTTTCCCAGCATTGCCAACCAGCTAATAAAAGAGTATTTTGGAACATTTAGGGACCCCCGCACCCAATCATGCCACTCCACAACTTCATGAGGAACACCAAGGCACTTGTACCCTACTGAGATGGTGTATTGTCCACCAGACCACCACCCCTAATCCACAAAAATCTGCTTCATCTCTACTTTTAGTTTGCACAAACTCCTCCAGCCCCAACTTCTTAACTTCTTGTTCACATGAATTCGCTCTTGAGTCTAAATGAGACAATTGTATTGTATTCCATGTAATTTCTTTCTCTTTTTTTGTTTGGGTCCACTTTCTCTCCCCATAAGGATGGGAATATAGTCTCATTAAAATGACAATCGACAAATCGAGCCGTGAATAAATCACCAGTCATTGACTCGAGATATTTTATAATAGGTGTGGATTCAAATCCAACATAAATTCCCATCCTTCTTTGTGCAGCCATTTTTGTACGTTGGGGTGGTGCAATTGGCACATATACAACACACCCAAATATTCTCAAATGTGAGAGGTTTGGTTCTCGACAAAAGACCAATTATAATGGTGAATATTTATGATAAGTTGTGGGTCTTATTCTTATTAATGATGCTGCATGCATGATGGCATGTCCCCAAGCCAATGAAAGCAAATTCTACCTCATCAATAATGGTCTTGCTATCAATTGCAATTTTTTAATTAATGACTCAGCTAGGCCATTTTGAGTATGCACATGGGCCATAGGATGTTCAACTATAATCCCAATTGACATACAATAGTCAATAAAAGTTTGGGATGTAAATTCTCTGGCATTGTCAAGCCTTATATTCTTCATAGAATAATATGAAAATTGAGTTCTTAATCGAATTATTTGAGCAAGTAGTTTTGCAAAACTCATGTTTCCACTTGACAATAATGTCACGTATGACCATCGTGTTGATGCGTCAATTAATACCATGAAATATCTAAATGGTCCACATGCTGGATGTATTGGACCACAAATATCACCTTGAATTCTTTCTAAAAATGTTGGAGATTCAGTAACAATTTTATTTTTGGATGGCCTTGTTATTAGTTTTCCTAATGAACAAGCAAGGCATGATAAATCATTTGATTGAAGAATTTTAATATTCCTTATTGCATGTCCCTTAGAGCTTTCTATAGTCTTATGCATCATCCCAGTTCCAGGGTGCCCTAATCGATCATGCCATAAGGTGATCAATTGTTTATTGTTTAACCTCTTGTTAGATATCATATTTATTTCTATAGGACATATCTCTGTTTGATACATAAAGAATATGTTGGAAATTTCTCAAGTATATACTTTTTGCCACATTTTTCTGCCGTAAGGCATAGATATTCCTTTCTATTTGCCATCATGGTTTCCAAATGATAACCATTTTGACACACATCCTTAAAACTTATGAGATTTCTTCGAGATTTACTCAAAATTAATGCATCATTAATTATTTATTTTGTACCCTTTGGGAGTATCATGCAGGCTTTGCCTGAACCTTCTATCAAGTTTGTTGATCTAGAGATAGTGTGAACACTTGCTTGGATCATCTTTAAACCTGAAAAATGTTCTCTGTTTTTCAAGATTGTATGTGTTGTTCCACTATCCAAAAGACATTAAGTAATATTGGATTCAGACTTGTCCATATCTTCATAACAAATATAATATAAGATAAGAAAAAAAACATGTTTTATTAACATAATGAAAACATTACATAAGTGAAGTACTTAAAAAAACATGGGAATTAAAATTCATTAAGAAAACTACATGTCATCGTTAAGCTTAAAAGCATAATTATTGTTATCATTATTGTAGTCATCATTAAAGAAACCTGAGACATCCAGAGTTGGCATAGAGTTACGCTCAGCAACAAAATTTGTTTCCATATTTTTTCTTCTCCCTCTTAAAGAGGCTTGGTATAAATCTACCAAATGTTTAGCAGTACGGCACGTACGTATCCAATGCCCATTCATGCCGCACCTATTGCATATGTCTCTTCTTTTTGGAGGAGAGGACTTTCTTTCCCCTTTTGCTTATCAAAGTTATTAAATTCATAATTTCCAGGAGGAAATTGATTTCTACCATGCCCTCTCCCATGGAAATTTCCTCGGCCTCTTCCAAAGAATCTTCCGCGTCCACCTCTGATGACATTATTTGTTTCACGTAGACCTAATTTCTCAATGACATTTGCCTCATGAGCTATTTTAGACCCAGTTGGCCTAAGGTTGTGATTCTTCAAAAGAAAATCACTATTCTGTTCAGCAACGTAACAAGTAGTTAAGAAATCAACTCATAATATTTCTTAAGTTCTTTGTTGCGATACTGTTGCGATATTATAATGTCATTTGCGTGGAAAGTGGAAAGAGTTTTCTCAATCATCATTCCATCAGAAATATGCTGACCACAAAATTGCGATACCATTATAATTCTGAAAATTGCTGAATTATAGTCACTAATAGATTTAAAATCTTAGAACCTCAGTGTGGTCTATTCATATTCAGCTTTGGGAAGGAGCACAGTTTTGTGGTGCCCAAAACCTATCATAAAGGTTTTCCCATAATAATTTAGGATTATCAATCCTCAAATATTCTAATCTCATGCTATCACTCAAATGATGCCTTAAGAAGATGACTACTTTTGCCTTTTCTTGTTCAGTGACCTCTTTTCTTACAACAGTGATAGGTGTGGTTGTCACTGCACCATTGTCAACGCTTATAGGTGCTTTAGTAATGTTATCTTAAATGATAACATATTTGAGTCCTTGTGCTTTCAAGTTCATTTTCGCATCTTCTGACCATTCTAACAAAATTTTGCCTGATAGTTCAAGCACATTAAACTGTCTTTTTATGATGTCTGCCATTTGTCTACAATATACATGATAGCTGTATATTAATATTAATGAATTGTTAATTTAATGAATTTAAAATGATATATTAATATTAATAAATGATTTATTTAATGAATAAAAATGATGATGTCCTTAATTATTACGTTTGGTAATTATTGCTTACTTATGATAATAAACTAGTAATATCCTTACTTCTCCCCCTCAGTTTATTATAGAACAATAATAATAGCTAAAAAAATTAATCATAAAAACCAAAAGATAAGATAACAACAAATAACATTACACATATAACAACAAACTACATAATATATTAAAATACATAAAGTAAAATTGAACTTAATTGTTGATTAAAATAAAAAACATAATAGCTACAAGTAATTCAAATAATGCGGCTATTAAGAATAAATAATCTTCAATTTGCCTTAAATCTTATCTAACAAAAGAAGATGAAGAGGAGGAAGGAGGAGGGTGATTGTCGTCGGTGGAAAACATGGTTGCAGGAATTATTATTGGTGGAAAACATGGTTGCAGGAATTATTATTATTATTATTATTATTATTATTATTATTATTATTATTATTATTATTATTATTATTAAGTGGTTTGTGAAGTGATAAGTTAAAGATTAGGATAAGATGTAGATATATGTGGTGAAATGAGGTGAAGTGACATGCCTTTTATAGGTGAAAAATCTATAACGGTATTGTACGATATTTACCTGATAAGTGAAATAATAGTAAAAGTGACAACTTATAAATTTTAAGATTCCAATAAATATCACACCGGAATGCAAGCCTCAGTGGTCTGATATGAGAACCCTCAACCAGTATAAAAGGTCGTGGGTTCGACAAACTAAAAATTTGATGTATCATAAATATGGTACATCATTTTTCCTTTTTACTTGTTTTACGTAGTATATTTATTTATAGCATGTTTTGTTTGTACGTATACTACTCAATAGCAAGAAGTACTAGGGAGTCTCATTTGTTTTGTTTTTTTGTTTGTTGGTTTTTTTTTCTTTTTTTTTTTTTTGATATTATGCATTAAGGTTATGTTATTGTATCTGCAATTAAATTTATGCACATGTATAAAATATTACCCGTAAAGCATCCTTTTATGTAGTATTGCATCATTATTGACATTGTAAGAAAATTTGTTAGTGTAAAGAAAGCAACAAAAGAAATATACGCTGGTTAAATATTACTTTGAGGTTCTAGTATAGAGGAAGTATACCTATAGGGAAGTTCGTGCTGATAAGTGTCAAGAACAAATATAAGTATACCTTATATGAATATCAAGAACAAATATAAGTATACCTATAGGGAAGTTCGTGCTGATAACGTGTTGCGAAATATAGGGAAGAGCTTTTACTATATGATGTATGAGATACAGAGTAAAATGAATTGTATCAGTTCTAACCTTCGAACAACCCATATTTATACTACCATTTTACCAGGGGCGGTTATGGACCGGTACAAAGTGGTCGACTGAGCAGGGCCCCCAAATTTCAGGGTCCCCAAATATCAGTTATATAGTTATTAGTTTTAATATACTATATAAAACACAAGTTGGAAGAGTGGTTAAGGCAGTTTTGTAGTGTAGCAAGGACCCAAACCCATAAATACACAGCTTGACACATCGTATTCTCCGCCAAACCAACTAAACAAAAATCTGAAATCTCTCAATCTTTCAATGTCATTAAGCCTTTTGGTTCTCAATTAATCAAAATTACTCCCCAAAACCTCTCCATCTTCCATATTCATAACCCAAGTACCCAACCAATCTTCAAAATCCCTCATCTACCAAAATTAACTCTTTCAACGGTTAATTAACTATTACATTTTAGGATAGAATTGATTATTGAACCGTTGTGTATCTCCAAAATTTTCTACAAGATTATTGAACTGTTATGGAATTGATTATTGAATAGAAGGCCTCATTTCTACAAGTTTCACAGGGCCCCATGAGCTTTATGTCATCTTAGCCTCGACCCTGCATTTTACTATTTGGAAATAGTAAGAGCATTAATTACATAGACTAATATTATCAATACTCTCAACAAGAACATGAATTCATACAAGAAATTTCTACCGACCTATACTCTTATAACATACCCTATACCTACATGTATTATTCGTAACAAAATATAATTTAAAAAACACAAAACTACATAGATATAAACTTTAAAACCCATGTATGTTTTTAAACTTTAAACACCCATGTATGTTTTTAAACTTTAAACAAAACCCAAATTTGGTTATAACCGATGATTTAAAGCAAACCCTTTACAGCCCTACGTTGGTTACCTACTTTGGCAGTTAAAAAGCTGAAATGCTTGTTATTTGTCTCAAATTGAGAAACCGGGCATTTGCAAACATTTTAGGTGCCAATCAGCAATTCTTCCCCTTTTATCTCCCAATTATTAATTTTTCCATTTTTCAATTTAATTCTCTCCTTCAATTGATCGATAATATTTGTTTTATTTATTTATTTATTTAATTAATCATATCATTAACACTTTGACGAACTAATAATCAATTGTTTGAATCATTTTATGAAACTTCCAGAGCTAAATTAATCTTATAATGGCGTCGCATAATTCACCTAGCTCTGACTCTGATCAGGTATTTCCGTTTGAATTTAATTTCAATCTTTGCTCTAAATTTTCTTTTATACAATTATTCGACTGTTAACTGAATTGCTTAAAGAGTTAAGCTTTTGTTTAATTAAGAATGAGTGAAATTAAGGGTTATTTATAGCAAATTGACTATTAATTGGGCAACTTTTAGTGCAAATGATTGAATGAATGTGTTTGTAGTGTTTCACTGCATTTTACTTTGATGAATATTAGTTTTATGTTTGAAATTTTATTGTTGTGTCTATTGTTGAATTTGCCGGAGCTATTTGCTTTCAGTTCTTTTTATTGTTGTCCGTTTTTCGTTGCAGATTTTGGTTGAAGATAATCAATATTTGAAAACAATTCTACTTAATCGGCCGAAGCAATTGAATGCACTCAATGACTATATGGTGAGCAATTGTATTTTGTTGTCATGCATTAGTAATTTACTTCCTCCTCCGCTCCTAAATGTTTATTACGCTTGGAATTTAGGGTACGAGGAGAGTGAAACTTTAAAATGAAATATCTCTATGATACGTGTGAAAAATTATAGTCATATGGGATCTTGTTGAAATCATCTCGATATAAAGTTTTTTCACATCAAGTTTTTTTATAATTTTTTATAAGTTATAACAAAAGATATTGTTTTTTCAAAACGCGTATTGGAAGAAAGTCAAAGTGTAAAGAACATTTAGGAATGGACGGAGTAGTATTTTTTCGTTGCTCTTAGCCTCTTAGCTTGATGCAATATTTATTTGGTTTTGTTAGCTTGCACTTTGATTGTTATGGTAAATTTGATGGTATCTTCAAGCTATTATCGTATGCTTTATAGTGGATTGTAGCTGACATTAAGGCTCTTTATGAATGGGTGTAAAATCTTTTCAAGTGAAAATGGTTTTCCATGAAAAAACTTTTACAAAGGAAAGATCATTTTACCTATCGTAGCCTAAAAAAAGAAATTTCTCAGTTTTAAAATAAGTTAGCATATACCCAAGGAGAATTAAGTACCATGTAAGTAGATTAGGTTTCATTTCTTCATAATTTTTTAAAATATCAAATGCTATTGATTGTGATGATAGTCACGAGACTACTTTTGTGGATTGTACAGGGTGTTTTCATGCTGTCTTAGCCTAATTTCACAACCATCATATATTCAAACTCTTTTATGCCTTAGTAATGCAGGCATTTAGTTAAGAGTTAATACTTAGGGCTTAGGCTCCAAGGACCATGTGGCTTGGTGTATTAGGAATTCAGCATGAACATTTATGTTTTATATTATCGATCAGATTCAAAGGGATCATTGTTGGAGAAGATGATTAGTTCCTTTTGGAAAGCTTTATCCCGATTATTTTTGAAGTTAACTTTTGCTGTTGGCTAAAACTGCTTTTCGGCAGTTGACAATGTTTGTCTGATTAGCAATTCCGAATAAGTTTGGGTATTCAAGGTTTCTTTAGTAAGGTGACGGAGCATAGGATTTTGGTTGGAGATGGTGCAAATGGAATCAATCTTATTTGAAATAACTGCCAGGTTTCCCAAGGCCCTAAAGCCTAGGCACAAGGAGAAGGTATAAAAGGCTGGAATATGAGGCAAACTATAAAAACTAATGCGAAAAAAGACATGACAAAAATAAGTAGAGTTGGAAAGATAAATAAAACAAGAAGAAAAAAAGAGGATACAACAAGGCGGGAGCGGAGTAGAAAATATGTGCATTGAGAAGAAGAAAAGATGAGAAATTGCAAATAAGAGAAAACGGAAAATAGAAGAGTCGAATGATTATACCCAAATAATGAACAAGCCTAGCACCTTGCTTAGGTGCGAGCGTTGTTGGAGTTGTTGCACCTTTTACTTAGACCTTTATAGGCGATCCGAGCTTACCTAGTGCCTAGATGTGTCCTAGTGCCGTGGTTCTTTAAATTAAAGATACAAAGTACACTTTCTGTTGAGTAAGCTAGGGGTTTGAGTTAAGGCTACACCCCTTTTGTGTTTCATTGCAAATAAGTGAAATTCTATTCACTATCTTGGAGTATTTTAGAACTTGTTTTTGGAATTATCCTGATCCCATCTCCATTTGAAAATTTGATCCCGAGCCTGCAATAGAACTTTCTCAACTGGCTCAATATTTTTCTTATGTTTAATTGAGTGTTCCTTCAGATGGTAGTCCTTACTCTTAACAGGTTCACTTTTTAAAATCAGAAATGTGTACTTTGTAGTATTATCGTCCTCTATATTATTAGCATTCTTAGAATGGTTGTTTTGAGTTTGGACTTTGGAGGGAGTTAATGATACATTTTACTTTGTTACCCTTGGGTATTTGAAAAGAAGAGGGACTGACAGAGTGAGAGTTTAGAACTTAGAAGGGGGATAGGAGCTTGACTCTTGTGATTTTGATTTATGAGAATCTCTTTACTGGCAATTGGCATGTTGATTCTTTCTAGAACATGACTCAGCTTGGTATGAAAATTAAGTGCATGAAATTAGGCCTATTACTTACAATCCATTAAATTCTTTCATTCATGGTATTTTTTTTTTACCTTTTAGAGTTAATAACTAACTTTTTGAATGGAATGTATACAACGATAATCAAGCAAAGCTGATTTACTTGTTAGGGGTATATAAGTCTCGTGCCTTGTGATTGGTTGTGAGGTGCAAATTATAAGTCTTGATACTAAAATTGGCATTTTTTCGCTAGAGACTTTGAGTTGTAGGTCTCAAGGAAGATTAGGCCTTTTCTTGGACATTTTTTTTTGGTGAGGCTCATCATTGATATATTTGGCACCAAAATATTCTGGTTTTTTTATTTTTTTTTTATCTTTTATTTTTATTTTTAGGAACAACCTCATTAAGCATTATGTTGATGATGTTTCTAGTGCTTTTAAATGGGTAATCTTTAGTTTTAACTCTTAAGTGATTATTTGCCTTTGATAGTTGTTTTTTTTTTTTTTTTTTTTTTTTT
>PYUH01000774.1:424234-451537 GCA_016808085.1 Suaeda aralocaspica
TTTTTTTTTTTTATTTTTTTTTTTTTTTTTTTTTTTTTTTTTTTTTTTTTTTTTTTTTTTTTTAATTTTTTTAAAGAACAAAGGAGATTGTCAAGGTTGTTTCAACTATTGAAAGAGCAATCTTATGAGTCAGACTATGAATTGGTGGGAAGGAGTGATAAAACATAGGTTAAGGGCATGCACAAGCATTTCCGAAAACTAATTCGGTTTTATGCTGAGAGATCCACTATGGAAGCTATTCATTTGTTAATAGAAAGGTGAGAGCGAGGAAGAAGGACCTCCATATGATTTTCATTGGTCTAGAGAAGACTTATGACAAGGTTCAAAGAGATGTACTTTGTTTAGTAATGTCGAAGAAAGGTATCCTACTAAGATATATTGACCTGGTGAAGGGATATGTATCGGGATGTGTCCACAAAGATGAGGACTTGTAGTGATTAACAAAAGAACTCTCTATAACAATTGGGTTGCATTGAGGGTCATCGTTAAGCCCTTTTTCTTTTTGCAATGGTTATAAATGAAGTAACAAGATTAAGTCAGGGTGATATTGACGAAGATGTGGCTCACAGTATTAAGTCGGGGTGGCTTAAATGGAGAGCAACCATGAGAGTGTTGTTTGACCGAGACATTCCTTTAAAGTTGAGGGAGAAATTCTATAGGACTACCATAAGATCTGTATTGCTCTACAGGTACAGTATATTGGGCTGGTAAGAAGGAACACAATCAAAAGTTAGGGTTTTTGGAGATACGGATATTGAGATGGATGTGCTGGAACATTATAAATGATAGAATAGAAATAAAGCCATGTGTAGGAAAGTTGGTGTCGCAGACTTTACAAGCAAACCAAGGGAAACCGTCTGCATTTGTTCGGACATGTGAGACGGAGACCTCAAGGAGCTTCAGTGCGAAAATGACCGAAAATAAATTAAGCTTTTGAATTTACAAGAGAATGAGGTTGTCAATCACAGGGAGTGGAGGAGGAAAATTTATGTAGATGACCACATGGAATGATTGGTTTTGGTTCATGTAGTTAATCCCAATTATGTAACTAAGGCTTTGATTGTTTGATAGATGAAGCAACAAGGTCAATCCAAGATAAGGTACCATGGTGCATGTTGTTTGTGTTGATATCTTATTGGTGGATGAAACTAACGATGGGTTTATTGCCAAATTAGAGAAATGGAGGCAAAAGTCGCAATCTAGAGGGTTTAAGCTAAGTCAGAGTAAGAAAGAGTATATGGCATTACATTGACACATTATACTAATGGCCTAATGGTTATGTAAGAGAATAATGTTGGATATATTGTTGACAAGGTCGTATTACTCTTGTATTATAATAGCATACAGATGAATCGATTAGGGTATACATAAGTGGTTAAGGGACTCTTCTTAATTAACCAAGGTTTTTGATTCGATTCTTGGGAGGAGGGATGTTGTCCACTTGTCCATTGAAATACCCGTTGCTTGCATGCACGAGTGCAAACAAAATCAATAATTAGGGGGGCAAGCAATGCTATGGTGAGGTTGGACGGAAAAGTTATAGACATGAGGGAAAGTTTTATTAATCATTCAAAACAATGGTGATATTGACCAAGTTGTGGCTTACAAGATTAAGTCGGGGTGGCTTTAATGAAGAGAAGCCATGTGAGTGTTGTGTGACCAATGCAATCCTTTAAAGTTGAGGGGAGATTCTACATGACTACCATAGGTTATGGAGATGCGGATGTTGGGATGGATGTGCAGAACACTCAGGGATATAATCAGAAATGAAGTAATCCGTAGGAAAGTAGGTGAAGTTGGTGTTGCAGACAGCCAGACACTAGAAGCAAACTAAGGGAAAACCGTGTGCCTTTATTTGGACATGTGAGACGGTGACTTCAGGGAGCACTGGTGCGAAGAGTGAAGCTTATGGATCTACAGGAGAATGAGTTCTTGATCGCAAGGGATGGAGGTGAAAAACTTATGTGGATGATGATGTGAATTTAAGCCTTAAAGAGGATTTAATATACACTAGTGTGAATGTTGTTTGTTGAGCAAAGAGTTCACTCGAAAATTTGATGAATTTGTGAGTGAAAGTGACCGTTTTATGTGATGGAATCGATGTTCATGAGTTATGATGGACTAATGATAAGCACCAAGGATAGGTAACACAATTAATCGCAATCAAAAGTGGTTAAGCTCACAATCTCGAAAGTGAAAATTCTAAGGGAAAACGACTACAAAGGCAAAGCCAATTTTTAAACACTCAAATATGAATTTTATTAATTAAAACTGGGAATATTTATAGGACTAAGATTGGAATAATCCTCCAACTCTAAGCCAGTAATTCCCATGAGGATTAGGAAATAAAATTAGCTAAAACAAAACAAAAAAACAAGCTAAAACAAATATAGAAGTTCTGAAAAACCTATTCCTTGTGCAACAAGAAAGTGCATTTGATTTCCTAAAACAAACTCTAACAACTAACAAACTTATTTAGGAAACTATCCTAACCACTTAAGGAATAAGATAAATATCCTTACAACCCTAGAAATTTGGGCAACAAGCATAGAAATTTCGGACAACCCAAAAACCCTAAAAACGCACAAAATACTCACATGCTTCCAATTTTGTGCATCTCTTGTAATTTTTGAAAATGTTGCATCTTTTAATCAAGAAACCTTCAAGAAAGTGATCCTCATGTATTGTATACCAAGTATGACTAACAACTAAGACACCTAATAAAGCAATTAAAGCCAAAAACGGGAAAAACCCTATCAAGTGAAGTGGGCAAAAACCCGTAGGAAAAACTAATATGAACCTTGATGTGAATGGCAGCCTTATATTCACATTCACATTCACATTCACATTCACATTCACATTCACATTCACATTCACATTCACATTCACATTCACATTCACATTCACATCACATGTAGCCGACCCCAATTATTGGACTAAGGCTTTGATTAATTGATTTTTGAGTTTGCTATTCAATTTTGTTACGTTTGAGAAAAAGTCAAGGCATCTAATATTGATTTGTCTTGTTATAGTGTAGGGTTTGACATTAAAGAGAAAGGCCATAGTTCCATTGTAGGAGTCGGTGTACATGGAGTGAGGATTTATGGATCAGTAGTCTTCCTAACTTCTTATTTATGCTTCTTAGTAGTGTTGGTTTTTAGTTTGCGGTTTCTTCCATTTGAATTTTTTAATAGGTGCTTTGGTTCTAAAACCCTTTTTAATAATAATTATTTATTTTTCTTAAAGAATGAGCAGAGTCTATATTATAATGTTTAACCTCAATAATACTTTTCATTTTAAATCTTAACTTCTTACTTTTACATATTCTTCACTATAAATCTTTGGATTTAATTAATAGTACTCAAAAATTTAATTAATATATACTCAAATTATTTATTTATTTTTTTAAGATTTTAAATTTAGGAATGTAAAACAAGTTAATAAAATCTCACTTGACTATATATAATTCACTAGAGACATAAGATTTAAGATGGTAGAAAAATTTACATAGAAAAAACCTATGAGGTACTTCAAAATTCAAAATACATGTAAAAGCTAGAAAACCATAAACTTTTCCTTTAACGGTGTTTTTAAATAAATACATAGATATGATTTATAGTCATGAAAGAGTAAAAAGTTTCACAGATGTGAAATGGTGAGATGCCAAAAGTCCAAAACCTAAATTATCCACTCATTGGTCCAAGTGATATTCGAACCTTGGAAGCCTTACAAGGCTCATCTTCCCACGAAAGTTGATTAACTAGCAAAGATATATGTGTTTACGTTTTGCATTTTACATTTGTTATTACAGATTTCTCGGCTCTTGGAACTATTTTTAGCTTACGAAGTGGATCCTAGTGTCAAGTTGGTTCTTCTAAAGGTATTGTTTCTAATAGTACATTTGTTTATTTTCTTATTTTTGTTGACCAACAGGGGATCACCCTGGAGTTTTAAGCTTCTAACCATTGAAAATTGTTTACAGTACTGTTTCTGCTTATCATATATCTGTACATATGAGGACCACACACGAAATAGTTTTAATAAATATTTACAGTGAGCTATTTCATTTATTTGTTTTAAATTTGTTTATATGCTACCATTTGCATGCTAAAACATATGAGACTTATAATCAGAAAATTTCACACCTTTTGTAGGAATGATAAGACTGTAAGACTGCATATCAATGTCTTTTATCTGCCGTTCTATCAATCGATCAATCAGTGCCTTAATCTCAAAATTGGGGTCGGCTACATGAACCAAAAGTAATCATTCTATATTTCCATGTGGTCATCCACATAAAGTTTCCTCTTCCATCTCCTACAATTAAGAACCTCATTCTCCTGTGCACTTTTTTCTTATAAGCCGGAACCAAAGTGTTAATTCGCCAATCTTATAGGATCCTCGAAGTCTTCCAGTCCTTGTTAAACAAATCTGTTAGCCAATCAATACCCACCTTACTTTCACAATTCCACACCTCCACTGGTATACCATCAGGCCCAATTGCTTTCTTTGGTTTCATCTTCTTCAATACAATCTCCACCTTTGCCCTTCTAATCCTCCGCACATATTCCATGTAAATTTACTTCGCATCCACTGACGTATCTCCTGTGAGTCCCCCTTGTTGAGTGCTATTAAACAATTTATCGAAGTACCCCTTTCCACCTGTCTTTTATGTCCTCATCTTGAACCAAAACCTTGTGGTTCTTATCTTTCCCAACTATTTGTAACAATGATTCCTCAAGAGAAGGTACATTGTAAACTCTCATACACACATAAGGCGGCAAATGTACTTATTCTGCGTGTGAGGTTGCAAGATATTTGTGATTTAGGACACAAAAGCCCATTTGAGACTCCCAAGTATTTTACTGGTAAATTCCTTATTGGAGAATGGGTGGGGATCTAGTGGTCTAGTACTCTAGTTAGCCAATAGCTTATGGTTTTGATATTAATATATTCTTGTCACTTTTTATTTTGAAAAGTAAACTTAGAAGTTTCTATTCTATTGTCTTGATAAAATTCACTTTCCTTGTTATGTAGTATGGTCAAAAACTGGGAAGGTCGGACTCGCCTGTTACCCCCGTCGTACCGGTGTCGACACGACACGACACCGGTGCCGACACGGAGTACGGGTCAGACACGAGGCTGTGAAAACGACTCGTCAGTGTTGCAACCCTAGATCTGAAATTGAAGTTGAACCACTCAAAAACAATAATTAAAAAATTAGGACTTTTGTTCTACTTGTGTGGGCAACCTCGTACATAGCATCTATGGCCCTCCGATAACCTTCACCAATACTCCGACAATAGCAACTATGCAGCGACATACCGACATCTTCTCTTTCTTTCTTTCTTTTTTTTTGTCAAAAGACATCTTCTCTTTCTATAGTCTTGTCTTCTTTTTGGGCTATTGGGCTTTCTTTCAAGGAGGACTATTGAACTTGGGAAGCTATAAAGACATAAAAGTAAAATAAAGTAAAACATATTTGTCCTTTTCCTATGTATAAGAGTACAGCTGTGCAATTACTTTTTAAAATCCATTTAATTTCAATTACTTTTCCCAAGTCCTCTTTATTATTGCAAAAATTGATATTTTTAATTTGAAATTATATTTGAAAAATATTCTAATCTCACATGTCCCCGAGTCCGAATTGAGTATTTGGACACTTATAAAACGTGTCCCCGAATCCTTGATATTATTCCATGTCGGACCCTTGGACACGTATCCGAGTTCGACACCCATGCTCGAGTCCGAGCATCCTAGGTCAAAATAATATACAACTTTTAGCATTGTATTGTAGTGTCATTTTTTATTCTTAAGCACGACTCTTGCTTCATTTGATAGATGTATTATGAGACTTTTTATATTCTTAATATCAAAGTTCATGCTTGTGTAGAGATTTCAAGTTTCTCACCTTAAATATTATAAGAAGAATCTCAAATGGCATTGTGCCACTATTCTGAGTAAAATAATGGTATACACTTCATTTCTCATGAAACAATTAGGGGTGTTTTTAAAAGTTTTTCCGAACAAAATTATGAACGTTTCCTTTTATATATAAATATATGTATATATATGTATATATTTTATTTATTATTTTTTTTCTTACTTAATTTTGAAAATTCGTACCTTATGGCTTTTTCTATTTTTCTATTTATATTTAAATTATAAAGAATTTCATAAAAACGCTAATGTTAGCACCATATGACGGATTTCATCACAAATTCGGTCTACTGGGGCCCACGAGCGACCATATATACTATTTCTGGTTAAAAATAAATGCAGCAAAGGGTATTGTTTGTGAGTATAAAAAAAATAGTTTGTTGTACTTATTTTGAACTAGAATGAATTTAAAAAAAATAGTTTTCCTCTTATTTTGCACTAGAGGTAGTAATTCCATTCCTTTAGCCTTCTCCCTCATTGACATCTATCTTTGTATATTTATTAGTACACCATTAAAATCCTAGTTATGCGGCTGTCCCACAACTATAATCCGTCAAAAAAAAACTTTTATTGTTCAATTTTTACTTGGTTTCTTTTATAAAAGAGGCTAAAAAAGAACTTTTTTGGGACACAATAATAACCATCATAGTATCTAATTTCTCAAATAAGCACAAATTTAAAACCTAATCAACTCAATTGCTAAACAAAAATGAATCTTTTTGAATAATTGGGATGTGTAGCAATGGAGGTGACAAAATGTATTGGAAAGCAACCTTTTGCAGATTGAAAATATGACTTTCAACAATGAGGTTCAATATTATAAAAAAAAGAAGCCAAATGAATTGAACTTTGCTTTTAAGCCCTAAAACCCATAAAATCTCAATTCAATTGAGAAAACCCCAAATGAATTAGAACCCTAAGTTTAAGGAACAACCAATTTGCATACTGTAATGAATGCTGAGATTGAAATCCAACTCACGAATACTTTTGTTGCGCCATATATTGGAACATACTAGAGTTTAATTGAAATATTGTGAGAAAACAAAATATTATAGTTTTTAATTGAGTAATTAATATATGTTTAGGAGTTTTGAAGAGAGAGAAGGCTTAAAATAGAAGGAATTAGAAATATATTTGCAAGTTGATCCCACCAAAAGGCAAAGATGACAGAATCTGTCACATGGTACAAAACTTAATTTTTAAGAAAAAAAATACGGTATTAATTTTCAAAATCAAGTAAAAATTCAGGTACTAAAGAACAAAAAAACCTATTTTTATACATTCAATGTGAGTAATTGGGTATCTCCCCATGTTTGGTTAATATATGGAAACTATTGACCACCATGGAAGTAATTTTCAAGATGCCCTTTTCAAATACATAGCACCTAAATTTCCCCTTGGTTCGTATTTGTTCAATTGTTCCTCCAAGCTCTGATTGACCAAGACCCATGTTGATGAATTTTACCCAAGGGTAATTGAAAAGGTTTCTTTTGAATGGTCCTTATGATGGCAAAAACGGTGAAAATATTGAACTGGAAGTTCCTTTTGTGATAGAATACTATTTTGTTTTGCTCATGTTTACACGAGAGAGATTGTTGAACATTCTCAGCTAGAAAATCCAATTTTATCTATAGTTACAAGTTAAGATAAACTTCATGCATAATCTAATTGTAGAATCGTTATGGGTTCCAAATTCTTTGTTGATGGTGACGGAAGGAGTTATAAGTAAAAAATGAAATGAAGGAAATGGGTTTAGAGAAGCATGTAACACTAGCTAGAGGGAAATTTTGAAAAAGGTTTATGCGTAGGGGATAGTACATGGTTCATTTGTTCATATTGAATAAGCCCAAGCAATTTGCCAAAGTGCTATTGTCTTTTTTTTTTTACATTCAGTGAGTTTACGTAATTAGCTTTTGGTGAGGACTTCTGCCTTATAGAATCTATAATGTGCATTTGGTTTAAACAATATGTGATGTATGTGCTTTGTTTTATATATTAGGGAAATGGAAGAGCTTTTTGTGCTGGTGGTGATGTTGCTGCTGTGGTTCGTGATATTACTGCAGGTTAGTCATTCTACTCCTCCATGTCCAAAACATGCGCTCTTTAGTCCCAGAAAAGTTGTGGAGAGAAAATTTCTGATGCTGAGAGTTCTTATGATCGTGATGACTATATCTACCTATACAAAGTCAACAACATGCAGCTGTTCTAAGCTTGGTGTAGTTTTTGTAACGAGAGATAGCAGTAATATGATTCGAGTGACTTTTTTTTGTTTCCTCATGTTGTATCTCTTATTTTCTTCAATTGTGGTATGAACTTATTTTCTTTAAGTTTCTTCTTACTATAAGTGAATACCTTTTGTTATGGCTTGAAGCAGGTAATTGGAGAATAGGTGCCAATTTCTTTCATAAAGAGTTCACCTTGAATTATCTCATGGCAACTTACCGGAAACCCCAGGTCATTAATGTCTTCAGGCCTTATAATAACTCCATCTTTTTTCTTAGAAAAAGCTCAAAAAGCACCACCTTCCGCCCTCTTTTTTTTTTTCCTTGCAAAAAACCTTCAATTTGGCTTTTCTATCTCATTTGGTGATGACTTTGTGTTGAAGCATTACTTCAGGTTTCAATTCTTGATGGGATTGTCATGGGTGGTGGAGCTGGCGCATCACTTCATGGTAGATTTCGCATTGTAACCGAGAATACGGTATGATTTTGACTTCTTAGTTTTGGTTACATGTTATCATTTCTCCCTTTGCATCACTCCATAAGCAATGTAGTCAGAAGCATTATATCTTGTTTGAGTATCATGCTTTCGTTTATATGAAATTTTATGCTTGTGTGACTTCTAGAAGGTCAGAGAAGGTGTACCAAGTGCCAACATTGAAGGAGCTTCCAAGATTACTTACAGCCAAGGCCAAACTTAAGATGATCAAACCTTTTATAAAACAATTCTTAATTAGCTTAATTTATTAGGAAGTGACTATTCACTACCTTGATTTTGATAGTTATCTCCCTAAATCATTCAATTTTTCCCTTTCTCATTTCTCCTTTTCCACTTTCTTATGCCTTTGTATAACCCCTTTTTCTGTCCATGCCACAACCATCAATTGTGAACCCAACAATCTCAGCATCCTCCTCTTCATGCTCTTATTAAATCGTAATTACTCACACACTACTTTGTTATCTTTCATTTTCACTATATAGTTTGAAGTTTGAACACCCCTCTTTCCCCCTTGGTACTCACTGTCATGTTCACAACACCAAACTTTATCCTAATCTTCTTATTTGAAGGAGACTAATGCAACCACTTTGTGCTTGAAATGGTATCTGTTAGAGACCCATTATTATTGACCGTTCCACCAATTTGATGACTGTTAACCATTCAAACAGTTTTGATCTGGTTGTTGGTCCTTGAATTAGTTCGCGCATTGTTTGCTTTGGGGTTAAAATCAAATCTTCCACATCTTTGATGTTTTCAAAGTTCAATGGAGGAATTTTGGAGGTTTCCGCCATTGTAGCTACCTTTTGAAAACTTCTCTCCATGAAATTAGTGATTGCGAGCCATTAATAACACTACTCTTTGCCATATGTTCCTCCTTCTTCGTGTCATCTATTCCCTTTTTCTTTGCTATAGTAGAGGAACTTATGGGAAGAAGGTTTTAGAGAAATTTTTTTTTCTCTACTTATCTCGTCTTATTTAGACCAAGTGTAATAAAAATTTAATAATTTAATTCTCTAAATGTAGTGTATGTAGCCAAACTTAGGCATCATGTTTTACGTGTTGATTTGATGTAAATGTATTTTTTTAGATTGACAATGCAACATATGTGGTTTACATTTGCTTATCGTCTCATAATAGATCATTAAGGGGTTATGTTTTTGTCTAAAGCAAAATTTATGCAGGTTTTTGCAATGCCTGAAACAGCTTTAGGACTCTTCCCCGATGTTGGTGCTTCTTATTTCTTGTCACGGGTGCCTGGGTTCTTTGGTATGCATTTTCCCTTCATAATGTAGGTTGTTTAGGGTTCGGTGATGGGAAACCTTTTAATATGAAATTTGAGTTTTTGCTTGAATATGAAGGATTACTTTCTTTCTTAAATGACCTTTTGACCCCAAGTGTTGCATATTTATATGAAGTTGTACATGGTTTCTCTAATAAACAATATCAATTGGTTTAAAGTGTGGACGCATGATTTATCACTTATACATACTACCACCGTAACAATTTAGTAGCAACAATTTTACATTTTTCCTCTCTAATCTATGTCAAATTGTTGCAACTAAATTGTTATGGAGGTAGTATCTATTAGGTGATAGTCCAAGTTAGAACTCAATATATTTTAGCCATATTTGATATTTACCTTATGAGGCAAATGATGGAGTATTATAAGGCAAGAAAAATTGCAAATGGTAATAAGAGAGTTACTTAGGTGGGCATTGACGAAGGATTACCATTTACGGTTTGTAGCATCCCGATAATTTTGTCTTTTCTTGGAAATACTTTACATAAAACTTAGAGAATTACCAACGTGTCACCACCGCGTGTTAAAACGTTAAAGTTTCATAAGAAGATTTTAGCGAAAAACCAATAATAAAAACTTAATGCACATTAAAATCTTACCAAATGGAACCCTTCGGGGCCCTAACAAAAAACCAAACTAATATTTGAAAGTAACCAATTATATAAAATGTTAAGAAATCCTGGTGAATGTAATTAAATAACCAAGAACCAAAACGCTCCACTCATCTCGCACCTTGATGCAATGCACTCAAACCACTTTACTTACTTTAATTGGAAACCTGAAACAAAACTGCTCCCCAAGTATTATTTGGATCATCACAAGGTCATAGACACATAACATAAGGATTTTTTGTCCAAAACTACCTTACTTTTGTCACTTTTTGCAAGAAACTTCCTTACTTTTTACTTATTGTGAGAAACTACCTTAAAATGACTATTTTCTTGTTGACTCCTACCTTAATCCATTTTCAGGCATTGACCTTTTGCTTTCAGGCGAGGATTGTCACGTGACTCTCACATGTTATTAAAAACTAATTTCCCCCCTTTTTCCCCCCTTTATCCTATTTTCCCTCCTTTTTTTTCTTTCCCTCTTCTCTGTCTTTCTCTTCCCTCTATTTATACCAATTTTTAGTCACAAACTCCCCTCCCTCCTCTCACATAAGTAGTCTTCCATCTTTTAGTCACAAACTCCCCTCCATAATATAGTCTTACATTAATAGGCTCCATAGAAATATGAATAAGGTAATAAATGGTGTCACTGTCCAAACTGATCGACAAAAATACATGCAAAACAAAATCAACCCTATCTCTTGATTCAGACGAACAACAATCAAATACCTCATACAAATAGACACAAATAGTAAACAAAAAAGGCATAGCAAACCACAATTTCCACACTATTATAAATTCTCACTATTTCATTTCAACTCCAAAAAATTTGCAAAAAGGGGGAAAAATTGAGAATACAAAATTTGAATAAAATTGCAGTTTATGGACAAAAAATTAGAAAAAATTACCTTGACTGCTGCACGATCCTGTACTTCGTGAATGAGAGAAGATAGAGCAAGATTATTTTTTATTAATTATTATTATTATTATTTTTAATTTTTTTGTGTTCAAGTGTCACGTGAAAACAGGAGGAGGGGAGAGAAGAGATAAAATATAGATGACTAACTATGGGCTTGGGCTCAATTGGAATTTTAGTAGGATTTCTTTTGTAAACTATTAGGAAATCAATTTATTTTAATTACTTTTGTAAGACTAAATAAAAACCCTAGAATAACATATAATTCAATCTAAAATCATTTTTATACATATTAAAGCATTAATTTGATCACAAAATGCAATTAAGATCGTAATATTATTATTTCGAAAACCAAAATATTTTAATTATTTTTATAAAAACTTAACAAAATTTACTTTATAACTATAAAAATTAATTATAAATTCCATAGAATATGAGGGATTACATAGGTTGACCTAATTAAGGGTATGTATCAAAGTGTAACAATAACTTTTAGGATTTGCGGAGGAGTAACACTTGATTTTCCTATAATAATAGGTCGACACCAAGGGTCCACTTTGTGCCCTTTCCTCTTTGCAACAATTTTGGATGAGGGGATGAAGTGATAAAGTCCGTCCAAGATGAGGTATCTTGGTGTCTATTGTTTGCAAACGATATTGTGTTGGTAGATAAGACTAGATCGGAGTTAATTCTAAGTTGGAGCAATGGAGAGAAATTAGAAGCTCATGTGTAATACCCCATAGTTGTTATGAAACAATAACTAATTTTTCAAGTACTTATATAAAAGGTTTTTTGCTTTAATTTGAAATATATGATTTGTCAAAGATATCTTGACCTTAATGGTTGCTAATAAATGTCAATTATTTGTTTTTTTGTATCTATAAAAATATAGATCTTTTCTTATTATTTGTATCAGTTTTTTTTTTTATAAAATTTTTTCAAAGATTATTTAATATATTATAGCACCTTCTTTGATCCCTAATTTTATTTTGAAAAATTTTCTTTCACCCAATAATTCCTTCATTCTTGTTTTTAATTAATTGATTTATTTAATTTATTTTTTTATTTTTTGTCGTTTTCATCCATCTCAAATCTCAATTTTTGTTGTACGTCATTACTCCTTAATTTTTAACATATCGGATATGCCTAATTAAACCATAAAAAACCTTTTTGCTTCATCAAGAATCGTTGGATATTTTTCCTTGGTGTTCACGCTTCATGGTACCCTATGTCACACCAAATCGCCAATCATCACTACTTTTATCACTTGTCAACACATATTTTCATAATCTTGCCTTATGCTCATTGTATTGTTAAATTCCATTCCTCACACCAATCACATCTTCTCTCACCCATACATTATAATTTTCAATATGTATTAGTTTTATTTGAAAATTTGAATGTTGTCCTCTATATTTTCAACAATGTGTAACCAAATATTATTTTCGCAAGGTAGTGTACAAATTATCACCGGAGTTGTTTGGTTAGTAGTTCCTAATTTCTTAGTTTATAGGTTAATTTGATAATGAACACCTTATGTTTTCAAATTTTTTGAAATAACCACCTTATAACGTGGTGAATTCTTAAAAAAAAATGGTGGTGAAATTTAACATAAAGGGAACAATAACGTGGTTATTTTGCATAACATATTTGATGAGGTAGTTATTTCAAATTTTGAAAAATATAAGGTGGTTATCAAAAAAAAATCTTAGTTTATACTTATGATTGTTTTGGAAATGGTTGTTATATATGTGATTAATTTTAGAGTTGTTATAATTTGATTGTGATGATAGGAATTTTGTTGCTTATGCTTTACAATGTAAAAGTTATGTGGTTTGATTGTGCAACTCTTTTAGGGCGATTATTGTTATTATTTTCAAGGAAAATTATCACTATTATGAGGGCTTAATGTCACTATTATTATTTTATTGTTGGGATTGGAACTATTCATGTATAGAAAACAAATATATTTCCCCTAGAGAAGCAAAGGTGAGAGATTTATGAACTAAGATTCTTATAATATATTATTTGGGAACATTTCCCATTATCAAGGTTTTATTTGTTACCCCTGATTGGGTATTGTTTAGTTTTCCCGGAAGCGGGACCCAAAAATTGGCTTTTAGCTCTTTGAATCTAGTTATTAGTTTTAAAAAGTTTTCGAGTTTAATAGTTGATTAGTTCATTATTTGAATTATCCGTGTCCAATACTAGGTTTTATAATAAGAGCGTGACCTAGCTATTTTGCTCGGTGTATTTAAGAGAGTGAGAAAATTATTGTTCATTGGGAATTCAACAAATAAGCTTTTAATGGAGTATATATGAGGTGGTTTATATTTATTTGAATCTCTTAGATGAGATATGTTATGATGTGAGTGTTATTTGTTATGTGATAATTGACGTAATGTGTGTTGTTTGTGTTTGTTGTCCACTTTTCTTTCTATGACGTATTTGTGACGATCCATTATTTCATCGTATATTATGGGGTGAAAGTTGATCGTGATATTACCATTCGTGGTTCAAGTTTTGAGCTAAAGTCTATTGATTAGTCTTCAATCACTTTTTTAAGATGTGAAAGTCTTGTACATAGATCGCATAGCTATCAAGTTGTGCTAGACGGTTTTTCTTTTATTTATTTATTTATTTATTTTTTTCTACATCTTCCTCGCATTTATATTATAGCTTCCGCATTTTTGAAAAAAGGTTTTTTATTTTTTAATTCATATTTATTTTTAGTTGGTAAATTGGATGTGTTACATCACAGTTTCAGATTATGTTGGAGTAAAACAAAGTACATAAAGTGCTATATTACTACTTGTAGGAGACGGAGTGAAGATTTGGTAACTTTGGATGGTATTGGTTAGTGAGTGATTTAAGAATCTTGGATCAATTTTGGGATAGGAACAAAGATATTGACCAATATGTAGCCCAACGAATTATATCTAGGTAGAGAGTGGCCACTGGTTGTTGTGCTATCAAAATGTGCCCATATGGTTAGATGAAAAGTTCTATAGAATGACAAGGCACTTATGAAGGAGCATATTAAGAAGTTGGGTGTAGCAAAAATGTGTATGTTGTGGTGGATGTGTGTAAAACTTTGAGAGAGAAGATAAGAAATGTAGATAATAGGAGAAGTTGGTTTGACGATATCAAGGATAAAATACTAGAGAACCGCCTACGTTCGTTTGAGCATGTGGAAAGAAGTTCTAGAGATGCACTTGTTAGAAGGATAAAGGGTTGGGATAACAAGAACCTCTGTAGAGGTAGGGAGTGACCTAAGACGACTTGGATGATATGAGTTCAAAATAAACATGGTGAGGACGTGTTTACGATCTTGTTTGGCTTTAGATACGAATTAATGGAGAAGAAGGATTTCTATGTATGACTATAGGGGATGAACATTCAATTGACCCTATCTTTTTGAAATCAAGACTTTGATTATAATGATGATGATGATGGTCTTATGACTCTTAACTTTACTATCAATTTGTTTGGTTTATGGATAAAAAGATAAAATTTCTCTGTAGGGGTGTCCTATGTGGGCTGTCACAAATAAAAACTCCTTGGAAAGTTGAAGACGATAACTAATTATATATGTGATTGCAATCTTATTTGATTAACTTCTACGGGAAACCAACTCATGTGCAGAACTGCAGGTTCAATATTTCTAATGGTTAAACATGTTGAGACTAATGTTACACTTGCTTCCTAGTACTCTTCTCATCCCCAGCAATGTCACAAGGCCCACAACCCTGTTTCATTCCCTTTCTCTCTTTATTCTCCCCTTCCATCCCTTCCTCTCTAATATAACTAATTTCTCTCCATCCACCCATCGCTCAACCCACACCCCTACTTACAAATTCACCCCTTCTATTGTCCATGCTACTTCATGGCCCACCGGTGCCAATTAGGCATGCTCTTCCTCTCCCTCCTCAAATAATTTAACCCCGTCTATCTCAGCCTATTCTCTTTTTTAATAAAACATCACCTATCTGCGTTGACCTATTTTTATCGGAATATGTACTCTCACATAATAGTTAAATATGTCCTACGTTTGAACATTCTATAAACCGTGTAGGACTGCGAAAGAGCTATATATATGTAGTAGTACTGCAGTAGTAGAGGGAAAGGAGGAAGCAAAAAGAGGGGAGGAGGGTGGGAGGGAGGGGGGGAGAGAGAGAGAGAGAGAGAAGGAGAAGGAGAAGGTAAAAAGCAATTTGGCATATCATGAGAAAGTAAGTTTATAAGTTGATTTTCAAACATTGGAAGACATATCTGATAGCTTGTATCTGAGTGACAGTGAGTATTCCCAAATGTATACCAAAGGTGACCTGATTTTACAAACACATAAAAGGTGCAAAACCATAGACAGAAACGAATAGATATATCAAAAAGCTTTTCACCGACTTATGTTGTTGTGCACTTTTGCTAGATATTAGGCCAGGCTCATGGTGAAGGTGGTATACCGACGATTGGGAGTGAAGTCTGCTGAGCATCTCATTGCTGATACTCTATTGCATATCCAGCCTGGCTCTCATCTGCCCTTTATCATGCCTCTCTGATGCTCAAAATTTACTTTTCCCTACTTTACCTGAAAAGCCTTAATTAGTCCTTTTCTCTTTCATTTTGTTGAGATTCTCTGTTTGGCGGCAATTTTTTATAGAGGGCAGCAGAGGAGAGGATTTTCGGGTGATGGTGGGAGGGCGCCAGCCGCCAGGTGAAACTGTGAAAGGTGTTTGGTACCCTTGATACTACCAACTTTCCAAGTGTTCTCTTACTTCTTTGGTGTCTAATTTTTTTGTGCATAGTGGGGTCTGCTAATTGAAAGGAAAAGCTGATGTTTGCAGTGCCACATATCTGCGTTCATTGGAATATTATGTGCGGTCTTTTTTATCTGTGCAAATTTTGTCGATTTAAATATTGTGTCCGGTCCTTTTTATATGGGCAATTTGTTATTTTTTAACAACAACAACAATAACAAAGCCTTAGTCCCAGATTAATTTGGGGTCGGCTAGACATGAATTAATATGAGGAGTTACAAAAGTCGTAAGCACAATTCCTCCTCCTCCAATATTCCCTGTTTGACACTAAATTTTCTTCAAGCCCTAACACCCTGATATCTCCACTAACCAACCTCATCAAGGTTTTGTTATTTTCTAACATATATATTATATTATAAAAAACTGTATAAATTTCCACCACGTACTTCAAAACTTAAAAAAATGACTACCAAACAAGTCAATTTTATTAAATTTATCACCATAACAAAATTTTTGATGAAGAATTCTTGAATATGATGTGATGATGCATAGTAATTTATAGTAATTTCTCATCAAAATGAATAGTAGGTTGTAGATTTGACACCACATTCACAGGTTTTCCATCGGAATATACAGTCTGATATTAAATTTAAGCCAAGTGCGTTATTTTGTAATAATTTCTAAATTATGAAATATGTCATATGTGGTAGTAAGTCGCACAATTTCTGATTATTTGATAATAAATAATAAATTTGACTGGTTATGAAGTAATACGACAGATACAAGTGTCTTCGTACTTCAATAATGATATTACTTGCAGGGGAATATGTTGGCCTCACTGGCAAAAGGTTGGATGGTCCTGAAATGCTTGCATGTGGCCTTGCAACTCATTTTGTTCACTCCTCGGTATTTTGTTTCTCTTATCTTTTTTGATAATAACATTGAATGTTAATATTAATATCACTTTTCTATATAAACATATAGAGATACAGTTTTGATCCCTTGATTTCTCAAAATGGTTTGTCTTTACAAGGTGAAAGACACATCTAATTGTTATTTTGAAAGGCAAGTGTTCTAGATTTGGAGCATGCAATGCTACAACTCCGGATAAAGACAAGTCTTTGACAGAACATACATATTCAGTGCATTTAAATCATTTGTTCTGCGATGATGTCTAACTTCTCTAATTCTTCAATTCACAGAAATTGCCTCTGCTAGAGAAAGAACTTTGTGATGGGAACTTCGAAGATCTGTTGAGTATTTGTAAAATTGTTGATAAATATGCAGAGCAACCTGTGCTGAAAGAGAAAAGTGCTTATCAAAAGTAAGATCTGTATTACTATGTACTTATTTATTGTTAAACTTTTAATTTTATGTAATTTTATGCATTGGGATAGATGCTAAAACATACTTCCTTGTAGGGATGTCATCGAGTCTAAACAATTTTTTCAAGCTCGATTAATAAACAACCTTGAATCGAACAACTTATCACTCAACTTGTTAGGGCTCGCAAACAGCTCGTTCAAATTCATGTAATCTTGTTCATAACCTGTTTATACCTCGTTTAAAACTCATTCAAGCTCGAACGTTGTAATGACCTTTACATTTTCTTAGGTATTATAATGTACAAAATAAGCTCAATATTAGATTAGAAAAAAATTTAGCCAATCAAACTATACCCTCAATTAATTTTCTTCCCTAACATTTAGCAATTAGATGATAAGGATCGTTTATTTAGCAATTTATTCAAAAGCTTGATTTAAGCTCGAGCTCAAAAAATCAGTGAGCCAAGCTCGAACAACGAAAATATAAACGAGCCAAGCTCGAACTAGAATATTGAAAGTTTGGTTATGCTCAAGCGCGATTTAAGCTCTATTATTATTTATCAATCTTAGCTCGAACATTACTTCGGCATAGCTCATTGACTTCCTTACTTCCTCAGGTTTTTGTTTTGTTTTGTTTTGTTTTGTTTTATTTTTTATTTTTTTGTTTTTTTTTCCCACTTGCCAGTGCTCCTTTTTAAATGTTGCATATTACTTGTACTATTCTTTCTTGGGTAATAAATTTTTTTCACTACATTGCTTATGATATATGGATGTATTAAATTAAGTTCATTACTTTTTTTTTTGTGGGCAATAAATTTTCACTATCTCTCTCTTGTCACATGGCCCCCTCTTTATTTTCTCTCTATCTTTCTCCGTCCAAAAATTGCCTAGGAGCTCAAAAATTTTCAAGTGAAGCATTTATTTTGAGACAAAAGTAGTATCTCTCTCATTTTGAATGATTGTCCATTATTTGGGTAATAAATTGTTTACTTTTTCTTATTTTTTCTCATAGATGCAATTATAAAAAAAAATGGAGGAATGAGTTTTCTTCTTTGACAAATAATATCTGTTATAATTGCATAAAAAAATGTGCTAACTACCATTTATTTCGTCCAATAAAAAGAGATTCAATATTTAGGTTAACTAACCATGTATGGTTTTTTGACAATAGTTCGTTTGATAGAGTTACGAATATGTATAGTTTCATGTCGATAATTACTTTGTATAATCTGTTTCTTATTTTAAGTTGCAACTTTTGGGTATTTTTTGTGAGAGATAAAATATTGAAAAGTTGCAATTAAAAAATTAAAAAAACAAAATAAAAAAACAGAGGGAGTATATAATATAATACATAATTACATATTTAACATATATACTTGTTTAACTTGTTTTATTTCTTTTTTATTGATTTTATTTACATATACTTTGGGCCAAGCTCAACTGATTACATTCACTCCTAATATTAAGCTTAGAACTACAGCAACTAGCAAGACATGGGGCAATAATTTATTTCTTTCATAAGTCACCTGTCACAGCTTTATTATGTATGATATTTGAGCTTTTAAATTTGGGGTATTGACATGCCTCTTTATTTAGCATATTTTAGTTGTTTGATCAACAAAATTTACGTTTATTTGGGATATTTTGTAGAAAATAATATGGATATTGTTCAGATTGGATTGGATCAGTTTAGACTCTTGAGGTTTGGAATGGACTAGGACACAAGCTTCTAAGGCCTTGTTCTTTTCAACTTATTTTTGCTGAATTGAACTTAATTTTTCTAATCTGAACTTAATTTTACTGGATAGAACTTATTTTTGTTGAAATCATTAACAATTTATTGAGGATTGACACTGATTTTTATTGAAATGAACTTATTTTTACTAAATTTGAGTTAATTTTTTAATGGACTTATTTTTGCTAAAGTGAACTTATTTCTAAGGCAAGGAGAACAAGCTTGGAATTAGGAACTAGAATTTGCAAATGTCACAATTAACCCCTATGCTGTGTAAAAGGTTCATGGTTGACCAACATAATGCGATTGGAGTCTTTTTCAAAGGATAGTTGTGCCCAGATTAAAACAATTCCTACTTTAGTACCATCATGAAAACAATGTGTCACTCAATTTCTCCATTTTTTGAATTGTAGGTTCTGATATCAAACTACAACTTTCAGTTATAAATCTGCATTCTGAATTTGTGCTAGTAGGAAGTCAAACATCATCACAAATTTGAAGAACAATAGCAAAAGAATAGAAACTAAACAAAATGGAATCTTAATGGTGAAACTCCAGAGTTAGCGTGACCATGAGATCCCTCCTTATGGTTGGGTGTTTTATGCTTGTTTTTTAAGTGTAAAGGATGGTGTTTCCTCCCTTGTCTAGGTCATTCAATATTAAGATGGAAGGAAAATCGAAAATTATCAATAGAAAGAGAGCCACTAAAAAGAAGCGAACCTTACAATGCCATACTTTAGTATTGTATATTTGTATAGTTGTAACAAAAGATGTTTGTTTTGCAATGTTCCCTTCTTAAAGCCTGTCCTTGACAAGAACCCAGGAGGAAGTTGTATTTGATTTATCTCTTTGCATTCTTTGCACAAATCATCTTATATCTAGCATAATAATTTTAAGTGCTATCACCATAAAGTTCTAAAGAAGAAAAAAAAAAAAATCCAGGATAAGCATAATCTATAACGTGAAAGTTAATTACGCAATTAAAATTTTAAATTCCTTGAATGGAAAAAATATATCTTAAGAGCAAAGTGAATGGCATTTGAAGGATTGCGCATAGTGCATCCCTTCCCTCATTAACACACCAATCCACTAGTGGGCGCCAAAGCCCAACCTTTGTGCTTAAGATCAACATGTTAGTGGTTGATAGAATGGTAGATGTTGCAAAATGGAAAGTTGGAGAGTTCAAAGTGATTATGCTTCTCTTTATTCTATTCTATTTTGTTTTGATTTTTATGTTTATCTTTATACCTTTAGTGTTATTTTTAATCAACTTTTGAGGACAAGAGTTGTGTTGCATAGTTAGTAGAAGTTAACATTACCATTAACATGGCGTGACAAAACTTGTGAAGATTCGGACCACAATCTCAAAATTCACTTGAATACTTGATGTTCTAATTGATGCAAAAAGTAAATTTCACACTTCATGTTAATATCGAAAAGAAAATATACATTCGAGTTCAGTCTTAAATCGTTGGGCCTTACGTTCATCGTTCTGCATATTACAGGTTACAAAGCATTAACAAGTGTTTTTCATTCCGCACTGTTGAAGAAATTTTATGTGCTCTGGTAAGTTGTTGCAAAAATTAAATGTACTTTATGCAATATTCGACCTTTTCTAGATGCAAAAGCCATTTTTCAAAGAAAATTTTAAGCATGTCATGATGTCCCTCTTCATGTTATACAATTTTCACCAGACAAGTCCTTCATGGAGAAAATATTCTTTTGGCAGGAGAAAGAACGTGCTGAGAGAAATGATGATTGGGTTTCTGCAGCAATAGAGTCCTTGAAGAAAGCATCTCCAACAAGTTTGAAAATCTCTCTTAAATCGGTAGGATCATTATCTCTAATTTATGTTAGCTAAACATTTTTAGCATTTATTTATTAATGTTATTGTTTTGAGCAATGATAGTTGAGCATTGATCTCCTTTTAGTCAAATGCCAATCATAAATTCGTAAGTTCGCACTAGAAAGCAAGAACCACTGTAACTTTTAACCATATATGCATTTGGAAAACTAAATGAATCAATTAATTTGAAGCATAATAACTTGCTAGATTAAGTGAATGAATCGAATATAAATCTCTAGGCAAATTATTTGTTTGGAAAATGATTTCTATTTATTTCAAGCAAAGAAGGCAATAAGAACTTACCTTATTTTAATCTTCACCGCACCATGAAAGCTCACTGTAAAAGTTGATTTCACCTATTCTTCTGGAACTGAATTGTGATGCATATTTTGAGGGGTTTTCAAGAATCAAACCAATCAAAACAAGCAAAGGGCTCAGCTTGTTTGAAAACTATGAAGATGGTGACGATTTTGCGATGAATTTGTGATGATTGATGGTGGTAGTGTAGCATAATATGAATGGATTTGATTAATAACAAAGGATATGACTTTCAATGCAGTTGAAAGACTTTGAAACTTGAGTCTCGGTCAAGATTCATGCATATCAAGCAACTTTAACACAAGAACTTTTTCTCAGAAACACAACACACCTAAAACAATGAGAACTATGAGTATTTATAGGACTATGAATGGAACAATCCTCCAATTCTAAGCCAATAAAAACTCACCTAAAAGTAGGATAAAAATCAGAGAATAAATCCTAAATTTCGTGCTAAACAATATCCTAAAACAAATCCTAATTATACTTGGACTCCAGGTAAAAGAAATCTAACTGAAAACTGATTTCCAGTTTGACAGCCAAACAAAAAACTAGATAAAAATTTATCTTCCGTATTTTTATGAATTTTTGAAATACTTTTCCTTGAAAGTAGATTCAATAAGCTTTCTAACGCATACTCACATGCCTTCTAATTCAAAGGCAACTGTCAATGAAAAATCGTCAAAGTCAGTCAAACTGCATTGCTCCGAAAATGAAATCCGATCTTTAGAAGCTCCAAAAAACTTCCAATATTGAATCTTTTAATCAAGAAACCTTCAAGAACGTGATCCTTTAATATTATAGACCAAGTATGATGAACACGAACACCTAATCCTCTTAATCATGTGGGTCTTTTGGATTGACGAATCCAATCTCATGATCAAAAGGTCACACAAGAATGAAATTTAAAGAAAGAAATTAAAATTCCAACATTGATGCTCCTAATTCACATCAAATTGTAAATAAATTAATCATGTATGATAACCTAAGCAAGCATCTATTTTTCAAGCTTGTTAGTGAGAATCTCGTGAGTGGAAAAATGATCATAATATGCACCCATTTTTTTGTGGTTAAAACAACAGGTCAAATTTATATTACAACAAGAGGAAATTAATCAATTCTAAAACAATAAAACATCAGTCTTGTTTTATAAAACAAGCGAATTAAAGAAAAGGCAAATCTTATAAAAACATCAAGAGGAAATCCATCAATTTTGAAACGGATACGACACCATGCTTGTTTGATAGAGCAAGCGGATAAAACAAGAAGAAGAAATCTATCAATTTTGAAACTATAAACATCAAGCTTGTTATATAAAACATCAATCGGATAAAACAATAAGCAATTTTTATAAAACCAAAAGAGGAAATCCATTAATGTTTTTAAAAAGTGACTTATTGTTTTATCCGGCAAAATAATGGTTGTATATCTCTTGATATATACACAGGTGCTTTGAGTTGGGTCAAATGCTGAGCTGTTATTAAATAATTTTTGACATTTTAGTCCCCCTTTTGCAAACCTAAGAATCTAAGATGTGTCTTTTACTTTGGGGGTTGATACTTTCAGATGAAATTGAAAATAGTTTACGAAAAAAGGTATGATGTGCATGATACCATGAAGTGACTTTGACCGACATTGTTAATGGAGCTTTGGTAACAACCATTTGTTATTCTCACAATTTTTATTCCCTCCCAATGGGGGCGGATCTCTTAGTTTTAAAAGGGAAGAGGCGCACAAAAGCAGAAAAGGGGTTTTGAGCTTTGCGCCTAGGCGCACTTCAAAAAATTAAAAACCAGAAAACCCTAGAGACGCACTTCAGTGCGCCTCACAGTTGCGCTTCAGCTGCGCCTCATGCGCCTAGGCGCACCTTGGTGCGCTTTTCAGGCCCCCTGCGCCTATGCATTCTGAAGCCCTAAATTTGGCGCCCTGGTGTGCTTTGCACCTAGGCGTGCTTTTTTAAAACTAAGGCGAATCTAGGAATTTAAATTAGGTGTAGCACCTGGTAATTTCAATATATATACATATATATATACATATATATATACATATATATATACATATATATAGGGTGAGGTTCAAATGAGAACCTTCTTTATATGAGAACCGTGAGAACTACATCAAAACTCCTTTATTCAATTAATTTTTTTTACTTTTGCAAGTGTTACGGTGTTACGTTACATCTATTTTAATAGTAACAAGCTATAGACATTTATTTCAAGTGTTTTAAGCTATTATATATAATTGACCTATAAGTAGTAACTATTACCACCTAAATAGTATACGATTTTCAAAAGCCTAAAAAATTAACTAAACCTTGTTTAAATTGAAAACTAAGGGTATACCTAGTTATAATACATTGTTAATAAGTGATTGCAAGTTTCAAATGTATCTAATACGGTCGTTATTTAGTAGTTCTCACGGTTCTCATGCAAAGAGGGTTCTCATGGAATCCTCACCCTATATATATATATATAAACATTAATCAAAGTTTAAATCAGTCGATTCGGTTCAACAATGAACAATTGCAAATAATTAACCCACAACACCGCTTCTCATATTGAAGCATTGTCATGAACAACAAGAACAACAACGCATTAATCCAAAATAATACGAGGTCGGCTACACTTGAATCTTTACATGGAGCATATAATTTGGGTTTGGCTAGACATGAATTGTCTGCATCAGTAATACTTACAATTAAACTAAAAATCAAAACTTTAGAAAGAATAAAAACATAGAAATCATAAAATATAAACCAAAAATCAACATATAGAAACAGCAAAACACAAAAACCATTTGACAAACCAACATAAATAACACAAAAATTAAAAGCTAACTAAAAAATAAAAGAGACCTATGTACTTCGTACCTGAAATATACCACAGCAGCATCAAGAGCAGCAATAATATGATTAACAAACCAACCCCTTTTATCCTTAATTAACTAAAAAGGAAGAAACCTAACTAAGTAACTGGTAGTAAATTAACTTTTAAGCTGTCTTCTTTACTCCAAGTGTACGTGAGGATTATTGTGAGAGACATTCAGTTGAGCGACTCTGCGAGATCAAGGCAAGAGCAAGTGATGCAGCCAGATGGTCGGGGACTCAGAGTTGCCAACAGCCTGGTTTTTTATTAAATTGAACTTGCTTTTTTTTTTTGGGGGGGGGNGGGGGGGGGGGGGGGGGGAAGGGGTATAGCACGTGCCGCATTGTGCTACTGCTCTAGATCCGCCAGTGCCTCCGAAATCCCAATACTACCTCCGAAGTGGGTAGATGATAATCTAAAATTATGAGGAAAATTACAATTATTACCATATATTCATGGATGACTCTTTGCATACTAATTTACTATGTTCCGTTGCCATTTCCTACATTTATTCCTTAAACTAAATGAGTCATTCGTTGATAGCCACAGAGTATACATGATATAAATCTGTTAATCAGTAGGGGTAGAACTGCAATGTCTTATCTCTATTCCTCTCCATTTATTTTATCCCTGTAGGGCTCTGGTAAGATAAATTAGGTGTGTCGTAAGACTCAATAAACAAATAACCCCTCTGTTTTTTAAAGTTGCAACAAATGAATAATTTATCTCTCACAAACTTAATTTGCGACTCCTCATATTGATTCATGTCTAGCCGAAGCCAAATTAATTTGGGACTAAGGCTTTGTTGTTGTATTTGTTGACAATATATACCCAACTGTTGCAACTAAAAAAACGGAGGTACTTTTTAGCCTTTTCCCTTTTCTTGGTTTCTAAATTGTTATTGGTTTTTGCTGTGTTACCATCCTATGAAATCTGTAATTTCAATTGCTGGAATCATGTATCCATGCCCAAGTACCCAAACTTGGCACCTGACAGCTAGATTTCATGGGCTCATAATGAGACAAACAAAATTGTGTAGTATAGTTGGATGCATTCTTATAGGTGTGTCGTGACTCGTGAGACTAAACAAAACTTTGGTTTCCAAATTGTTGGTGGTTTTTGATGTGTGATCCATCTTAGGAAATCTAGATTCTCTATTGCTAGAGTCATTCAACCATACTCAAATTACCTTGGCACCTAATAGCTAGATTTTGTGAGCTCGTATTGAGACAAACAAAAATTGTGTAGCATAAGTGTATGAATTATTATAAGTTGTATGTATAACCAATCAATTACCTCACTAACTACCACCTCTAGAATATTCCTTTGTACTCATCTCGCTTAGGTAAGTAAGGCCTTGTTTTTGTAGACTAAATAATGTTAAGGTTTTTCTTTTGAAAAAAAAAACCCACAAACAAATGTTGATTATCCAATAAAAAAGGCTTGAGAGTACAACCCCAAAGGGTATAGGATACTGGTACGATAGTAGTTTCTATTGGGAAAATTAGATTGTTGAAAGTTGAGAGTGATTGACATTCACCCATAAACTTAAGCTAAAGGGATAAGAGGATAAACTTGAAAAAAGAAGCAAAGAAGTGATTTATTGATAATATGACACTAAATGTCTAAATGAAAAATAAAATCAAAATAAGAAGCATAAACTAATATTAATTGTCTCTTAAAAACTTACCATTAATTACCTCTATTTCTTGGCAAAAATGAGTCTATCGGGATTTGGCTTAATGAGGCTCTTTGCACTTACAGATAAGCCATCAAGTATTTTTGTAAATAATGAGAAATAATAGGATAATATACACTTTGAGGCCCTTTGTTTTGGGGGTTTGTGTTGTCGCTCACAGCACACCCATAGAATGGTAGAAGTGCCCAGTTTTAGTCATAGGCTTGGACATTGAGAGTATGGAACAAGTGTTGCTAATTTGTGACTTCAATCCAACTAACAAATTTGAAGTAGAACTAAAATGAAATGAATTTAGTAAAAAACTTTTACTATGTCCAACTAAACTAAAATCCCGAAATCAATCCAAAAGAGCAAGGCTTAACTTATGTGACGTGTACTAGGTCACTTAGATACTAATTTTTTTATACTGTCATTTATCTTAGAGTTTCTCATGGAGTAAATTAGATGTTGGATGACCAACAACATATCATATTTTCTAAAACTTAATAGCGTTATATAATATGAAGTTGAATTTAGGGGCCGTTTGGTTGGGGGTATTCATCAAAGGGAATGAGAATCAATTGCCCCCATTCCTTTTGTTGTTGTTTGTTTAGCACTTTTTCCCATTCCCTTTCCCCTCCTCATTCCCCCAAACTCCTCTACACCCCCTCCCTCCCCCCCTTTTGCATTCCCTTTCCCTGTACCCCTCCACCACCCAGCTCTAACCCTAACCACCACCACTCAAGTCTAACCCTGACCCTAACTCTCACCACCCAACTCTAACCCTAACCACTACCTCCAACAACCCACTAACCAACCGCCCCTCTTTTTCCCCACCTATTCGAAACTACCATATCCCCGCCCAATACCACCACAGCCCCACCCGAAACCACAACCTCTTTCTTCGCTACCCTTCCCCCACCCCATATACCCCCCTTGCTTCCCCTTGAACCCACCAAATATTATGAAACAAAACCCTAAAACCACGAAGCCCAACCCTAAACCCACTAAACCACCTCCAAATTGACCGTTGAGGAGCGGCGAAGGGAGTGGGAAGAGGCGTGACTAGTTGTGCAGGTTTTTCGAGGGTGTTGGAGGTGGTTTTGAGGGAGTGTTTTGTTGTTTTTGAGAAGGGTGTGGGGAAGATTTTGTGGGTGGTTGTTGGCGGAGGGTGGCGAGCGGCGGCCGACGAGGTCAAGGAGGAGAGGCGGTGAGGTTGGTGGCTTTTTTGGTGGTGGGGGTTAGGGTTAGGTGGTGGATTGATGGAGGTATGGTGGTAGTGTGGTGGTTTTCATCCT
>PYUH01000774.1:451939-465700 GCA_016808085.1 Suaeda aralocaspica
CACCCCCTCCCTCCCCCCCTTTTGCATTCCCTTTCCCTGTACCCCTCCACCACCCAGCTCTAACCCTAACCACCACCACTCAAGTCTAACCCTGACCCTAACTCTCACCACCCAACTCTAACCCTAACCACTACCTCCAACAACCCACTAACCAACCGCCCCTCTTTTTCCCCACCTATTCGAAACTACCATATCCCCGCCCAATACCACCACAGCCCCACCCGAAACCACAACCTCTTTCTTCGCTACCCTTCCCCCACCCCATATACCCCCCTTGCTTCCCCTTGAACCCACCAAATATTATGAAACAAAACCCTAAAACCACGAAGCCCAACCCTAAACCCACTAAACCACCTCCAAATTGACCGTTGAGGAGCGGCGAAGGGAGTGGGAAGAGGCGTGACTAGTTGTGCAGGTTTTTCGAGGGTGTTGGAGGTGGTTTTGAGGGAGTGTTTTGTTGTTTTTGAGAAGGGTGTGGGGAAGATTTTGTGGGTGGTTGTTGGCGGAGGGTGGCGAGCGGCGGCCGACGAGGTCAAGGAGGAGAGGCGGTGAGGTTGGTGGCTTTTTTGGTGGTGGGGGTTAGGGTTAGGTGGTGGATTGATGGAGGTATGGTGGTAGTGTGGTGGTTTTCATCCTTTCCCTTTTTCAAAACAAACAACTACATAAATCTAAGATAATACCATTCCATTCTCCCTCATTCCCATTCCTAAAGTCATCCTCTTTCCCTTCCTCCAACCAAACGGCCCGTAGTAGATTATTGATATGGTGAACAACCTGGTACTCCTGGTAGTAAATTTAGTTAACCAAAATTTCTTGCTTTCACTCTAGTAGTATGCCTGTATTTTTTTTCAGACTTTTGGGATCGGATGCAATTGATTTTCTCAAGTTCCACTAATTGGAAACCATTCTTGTTCTTTTTTAAAGTAGTCTAGGGATTTTACTTGCTTGCAGTCTCATATGCCTAATGAAGTTCACATAACTAGAGGCTAGTTAGGCAATTAAGAGTAGGCTTTGGTCAACTTATTGAAGCTCTGTTGATTTCAAGAAATTGCTATATTCTCATTCTCATTCATTACAATTATATTATCTTCTCAGTTCAGAGAAGGCAGGCTTCAAGGGGTTGGTCAATGCCTTGTTCGTGAGTACAGGATGGTTTGCCATGTATTGCGAGGAGAACTCAGCCGAGATTTTTTTGAGGTTTTGACTAACATAATTACTTTATCTTGTTTCATAAGTGTGTCTGTTATGTAGTACTGAAATTCTTGCTTCAACTATAGGGTTGCCGGGCAATTTTGATTGACAAAGACAAAAAGCCTAAGGTAACTTTGTATTTCAACTGATGGAGCTGACATTTTCCTGATATTTCTTGGCTAGATTATTAATCTCTCTGAAATTTACTTGATTTCTGTGGATGCTACTATACATTTTTTTAGTGGAACCCGTCTCGCTTGGATTTGGTGAGTGACAATGTAGTGAACCATTATTTCTCCAAAGTAAATGATGAAGAATGGATGGATCTCAAGCTTCCTGCCAGGTCAAACCTACCTGCATCATCCATAGCTAAGCTCTAGATGTCAGCAAGTGTTGTGTTAAGAAGCTTTCTGTTCAGCCACTTCGTCTTCAGTGAAGTAGAAGGAATCTCCAGAAAATTACTCAGTAGTTTACTGGGATGGAGACCGCACCAACTCTTGAATTACTGATGTCAGATATTATAATTTGCCCTTAGAAGGCTTGGGAACTTCATTCAAGTTTATATTTTTCTTGGAAGAAGATTTGGTCTATATACATGTACAAATCAACCGTGGAGGATGATTTCAAAGAAAAATTAGTTTTGGATAGTAAAGATTGGTTGGCATGTTTATGGAAAGGGTGTAATAGTCGAACACTACAGCAATGTGAATGAATGAATGATTAGATTGTTGATGTAGATGCCATGGCACTTGATACACAAGTACCCACTACATTGGTGTTGGATTCAATCTATTTGCATCAAGACATGAGTTCGTGACATGTCTTGCCTGTTTAGACTTTAGACGAATAATAGTCTAGTAAATAATACTAGCATTGAAATCTGTAACTCATGTGAATGTGCGATGCATGCGTTAGTCAATAACATTTTATTATAACCATGTAATGGTCTATTTACTTCAGCTTAAAATTAGCTCAATTCAGTTCAGCTCTTCTTTTATTTTGCTACTCATTAATCCTTTATAAAAAAACTTTCAGCTCAGCTCCAATCAATTTAGCTCATCTCAGTTCAATTCAGCTGTTTTCAACCGAAGTAAACAGGCCCTAAATATCTAATAAAAATGACACTAGATCAAATATCAACATGGTTTTTCAAGCGATTTACATTGACATGTAGATCTTATTGTTTTTTTGATTAATTAATTAATTAATTTTTATACTCATGTCAATAGTACTAAAATTGACATCCAATTTTTTTAACAAATAACATATTTAATTTACAAATATAAACCATTTTTTCCATCAAAAATAGTACTCCATCGGTTTTCATTTACTAGCTACATATCCTCTTAGATCGAATATATATGCAAGATAATAAATGTATGGGGATCACAATTTTATAAGATGATTGAGAGAAAAAGTAGGGGTATTAAAGAGGAAGATGACAAAAATAACAGTAAAGTGGGAAAAATATTGGTAAGAAGATGACAAAAAGTAAGGATAACATTGTAAATGTTTGTGTTAAGATCATAACCTAGAAAAGGAAATGTAGCAAGTAATTTGAGATTTCCCTTTTAGGTATGTGTAGCAAGTAAAAAAATGGAGGAGTAGTACATTTACCTCTTTTATTATTTTCAGTACACTATCAAATTTTTTTTATATGTTAAAATTTCATTACACTTCTATTTTAATCATTCTTTCACTAATTAATTCTCCATTGATTTTCCCTCTATTGCAATTGTTACCCATCTACAAGAGCATTACTCCAATTTCCATCAACAATCACCTCCATTCCTTGTCTTTACCAATTTCATTTCCTCTGCGTGATTTATAAGTACCAGCTATCATCTCGACGTCGTTGCATCGTCTCTGTTTGCACTAGTTGGTATGTATAATTGATCACATAAATCAAGCATGACTTTAGTTTTCCAAATTCAAGAGTATAATTTCAGTAAATTAGTTGAAACTTGAAACAAACTTTAAAAAAATTGTTTTAGGGAAAACAACAAGGAATTAATTAGAGAAAGAGACTTTTGGAGTTATTGGGTAATAGAGTGATGGAAAAGACCAAGTTATACACATTTGATTAATATTCACATTGTACTCCTATACTACAAAGTATATTATCCACCCACTTCGCTTTAACATATATTATATACGAGTATTATTTAAAGGAATAACATTTACAACTTATATTTAATAAAAAACTATTATTATTTAAATGAATAACCCCATAATTTACAATAATTATTCAAATAAATAATTGAAAATTGATAAAAGGTAACTCTCATTATTTAAATGAGTAACCTATTTCTGTAAGTAGTTTTCATTATTCAAATAATTACCTCTCATTATCAAAGGGTAGGTAACCCTTCTTCTATAATAAGTAATCCTTATTATTCAAGTGAGTAGCCTTGATTCTTATAATAAGTAACCCTTATTATTCAAGCCGTAATGTTTTTGTAGTGGCATTTATTCCTTCTTAGGACAGTAAATACCGCAGTTGGGTTACGGTAATCTCTAGTTTGGCGCAAGAAGGCCGTGGACTAGTCTGCCTTTTTCTTTGTAAAATAATTCTCAAACCTTTAAGTGGTCTCTTGCAATATAATATTCCAACTTCTTTTGTTGACTTAAAGAGCATGATTAATTCTTTTCAATGGGGAAAATTAAGTGCAAATTAATATGGCATAGTAATAGGTGAGTAAGTGACTTGGTATTGATGTTTGGTATTTCTTTACCGTAATTTCTACCTCATTGCTTGACCAAAAGGATTAATGTACAATAATTAGCTTGAATGTTACACTTCTTGGTGGGCTAATTGTTTCATATCCTTTAGACTTAATGTTTAATTAAGTATGATCCTTGGGGTGACTATAGTGATTACAATATCATTTCACTCCCTCCTTTTGATTATATATTTTAACTTCTCTTATTCTCATTGACACATATACATTCACATCAAAAAATAAGCTAAACACTATTCATCTATTTTGGGCATAAGCTTCTATAAACTCCATACCTTCACCCAAGAGTGTCATTGTGTGAAGGTGGTGTGTGATCCTTCGGAAAAGAGTTGGCTAATGCAACTGTGCACCTCAGTTGAGCCGAAATTTTGTTTTCCAGTCAGTGGTCCTTATTGCCACGACACATCGTATATCTACTCCATTGTCCTAATTCAATTTTCTATCACTTATTCTAATTTTATTAGTGGTAAATTTTCATACAGTACAACAATTTGAAAACGAAATTATACTACTACTAACTTTGTGAACAAGACCATTCCTGATTTCTGTAAGTTGTAACCATTAAATGGTAAAAACTATAAGAGATGGTCACAAAAACTGTTGATATTTTTTTGAGCAAGTGGAAATGGATTATGTTTTATTTGAACATGTTATTGAGGCCATAGAAAAGGCCAGCGCCTCATCCTCAACTGACACTCTTACTTCAACTCAGTTGGAGGCGACAAAGGCGGAATAGGAAGCTTTGAAAAAGAAGGAGATTGACAACAAGTCGGTTCGAGGAATCCTACTCACCCATTTGGGTGACACCTTGTTTGATCTATTTATTAACTTTAAGACTAGTAAGGTGATTTGGGATACTTTGGAGAAGAAGTATGGAGCGGATGATGCCGGTAAGAAGAAGTATGTGGTGGGAAAATGGATCAACATCAAAATGGATGATGATAAGCCAAATCATGGATCAAGTCCATGAGTATGAAAACATGGTGACTGAAATCATTGTTGAAGGCATGAAGATGTGTGAAAATCTCCAAGCTAATGTCCTTTTGGAGAAATTTCCCCAATTATGGAATGACTACCGCAACTCCTTGAAGCACAAAAAGAAGGATATGACCCTCCAAGAGCTTATTAGTCACATGAAAACCGAAGAAGCAAATCGCCTCAAGGATAAGTTTGAAAAATCTCTCTTTAAATTCTTCTAAAGCTAATTTGGTTGAATTTAGTGTGCCTTTGTCTAAAAACAGGTTTGCTTTTAAGAAGAAGATAAGCAAACCCAAATTCCAATTCACTCAAAATAACAAGATTCAAAAGCCAAAGGGAGCATGCTATGTTTGTGGAGCAACCGCCCACAAAGCATATCTATGCCCCCATAGGCATGGAGCCAAGAAAATTGGGAACCCTCCACAAGCCAACATAGTTGAAGAAGACATTATTGCGGTGGTGGTGGTTGAAGCCAATTTGGTGGAAAACAAAGTTGAGTGGATCTTGGATACCGCAGCATCAAGACATTTTTGTGCTAACAAAGACATGATGACCGAGTTTGAAGATGCGACGGATGGTGATCATGTCTACATGGGCAATAGTAGCACCGCCGGAGTTCTAGGCAAAGGAAAGGTCCATCTCAAACTCATATCCGGAAAATCTTTGTTTTTGAATAATGTCTTATATGTACCTTCTCTTAGAAGGAATTTAGTTTCAGGTGCCCTTCTCAACAAAGCCAGTCTAAAACTTGTCTTTGAGGCTGACAAGATTGTAATGTCTAAGAATGGTGACTTTGTGGGGAAAGGTTACCTAAGTGATGGTTTGTTTGTTTTGAATGTTATCAATAATAATGCAAGTACTTCTTTTGCTTATATTGTTGAGTCTTCAGATGTTTGGCACTATCGCTTAGGACATTTAAATGTTTCTTATTTAAAAAAATGGAAGGACATGAATTTGATTTCTTACACAAATATTGAAAATGCCTCCAAGTGTCATATTTGTGTTGAGGCCAAACATACTAAAAACCATTTAAGCAAGTGGCCTTTAGAAGTACTATGTTGTTTGAATTGATTCATTCGGATTTAGGGGACTTTAAAAAATGCACAAGTAAAGGTGGGAAAAATTATTACATAACTTTTGTAGGTGATTTTTCACGTTTTACTAAAGTTTATCTTCTTAAAACAAAAAATGAGGCCGAAAGTGCATTTTTTAAATTTAAAGTCGAAGTTGAAAATCAATAGGACTTAAAAATCAAAAGAGTTAGAACTGATAGAGGTGGAGAATATGGTAAAAGTTCCTTAAAAGAATTTTGTGAACTAAATGGAATTATTCATGAGACTAGTGCACCTTACACACCTCAACAAAATGGTATTGCCGAAAGGAAAAATAAATCTTTAAAAGAGACTATGAACGCCATGCTTCTTAGTTCCGGTTTATCCGATAACTTGTGGGGAGAAGCGCTCTTATCCGCATGTTACGTACACAATAGAGTGCCCCATTAGAAATTGAATAAAACCCCATATGAACATTGGAAGGGTTATAGTCCAAATATGAGCATTTTGAAAGTGTGTGGGTGTTTGGCTAAGGTAGCATTACCGGATTTTAAGATAACAACCATTGGTTCTAAAACTTTTGATTGTGTGTTCATGGGTATGCTCATAATAAAGTGGCTTATAGATTCATGCTTTTAAGTGATAAAACAATTTGTGAAGCTAGACACGCGGTGTTTTTTGAGCATATATTTCCTATGAACAAGTCATTGTCTTCAAATTTGAATGAGTCAAGTGTGAATTTTCCTAGTGAAGCGGTCTCAAATAGTTTTAGTTCCCCAACTTCTTTTACTAAAATGGTTGAAAATGAACAAGTCTTTGAACCTAGGAGAAGTAAGAGGCCTAGAGTAGAGTCCTCCTTTGGTCCAGATTTATTGACATCATTTCTTGTTGAAGGTTTTGATGTGAATTCTTTGAGTGAGAATGTTGTTTCATTATTTCTTTTAGAGGAAGACCCAAAAACTTAATGTGAGGCAATGAGGTCCATAGATGCTAATTTTTGGAATGAAGCTATTAAAAGTGAGTTAGATTCCATTATGTCTAATCATACATGAGACTTATGTGAATTGCCTAAAGATTCTAAACCCATTAGTTGTAAGTGGATCTTTAAGAAGAAATTGAGACCAGATGGTACCATAGAAAAATTCAAAGCTAGACTTGTAGTTAGAGGTTTCACTCGAAAAGAGGGTATAGGTTTCTTTAAGACTTATTCTCCTGTGACTAAGATATCCACCATTAGGACTTTGATAGCCTTAGCGACATGACTTAGTAGTCCATCAAATGGATGTAAAACTAGCTTTCTTAAATGGGGATCTTGAGGAAGAAATCTATATGTCTCAACCGGAAGGTTTTGTAGTGAAATGCCAAGAAAACAAGGTTTGCAAGCTTAGGAAATCTCTTTATGGTCTTAAGCAAGCTCCTAAACAATGGTATGAAAATTTTGATAATACTCTTAGGAGTAATGGTTTTGTGGTGAATTCTTCGGATTCATGTCTATATTCAAAGATTCTTGAGTCTTCTTGTGTTATAATATGTTCATATGTTGATGACATGCTCATTTTTGGTTCTTATCTTGAGGTTGTGAATGATACCAAGGTTTTTATTTCTACTAAATTTAAGATGAAGGACTTAGGTGAAGCCGACGTCATTCTTGGTATCCGTTTGAAGAAAACCAAGAACGGTTTCACTATGAGTCAATCACATTATGTAGAAAAGGTTTTGAAAAAATTTGACTCTTTTGATGTTTTACCTTGTAAGACACCTTATGATGATAACATGAAACTAATGAAGAATAAGGGACCAAGTGTTTCTCAAGAACTATATGCAAGGATTATTGGAAGTGTCATGTTTTTGATGAATTGCACCCGCCCCGATATGGCATATGTGGTGAGTAGATTGAGTAGATATACTCATAATCCAAGTGATGATCATTGGATTGCTCTTCGTCGGTTATTAAGGTATCTTAAGGGTACTATGGAGGTATATTTGCATTTTAATCGCTTTCCTAATGTTTTAGAAGGATTTTGTGATGCAAATTGGGTAACCGATAATGATGAGGTGTCATCTATTAGTGGTTATGTTTTTGTTTTGGGGGGTGTTGCTATTTCATGGAAGTCATCAAAACAACCATGTTTAGCCCACTCCACCATGAAATTTGAATTCATTGTTCTTGAGTTGGCAGGACAAGAAGCGGAATGGATAAGAAATCTTTTAGCTGACATCCCATTGTGGGGGGAGCGGTCATTTCCGGTGTCATTGCATTGTGACTCTCAAGCGGCAATTGGAGTAGCTAATAATAGCAACTATAATGGCAAGAAGAGACATATTCGCATCGGACATGGAGTGGTGAGACAATTACTCAAGAATGGAGTGATTGCTTTGGACCTTATAAGGCCAGAGAAAAACTTGGAGGATCCTTTGACGAAAGGATTGGCACGAAAGCAAGTTGTTGAATCGTTGAGGGGGATGGGACTTAATGCCCAATGATGCATTACATGTGTTCTTCATCCCTATGGTTACAAATTTAGTAATGCATATTTGAGGGTTGAGTTTTTGAACTCTTAATAAGTGCTAATGCTATTCGAGACGCATATACGGACTTACCTATGTGGTTGTGAAGACTAGCCACCTTCTATGAAAAACTTAATCGATTTTTCTAGAGCCTTCACTAGAATTAGGTTTTGTGTTTGGCTATAGAATGCACAGCACTATCGCGGAGTTCAATTTTTTTGAGTAAAGTATGTGTTGTGGGGGTGTTGGCCTAAATCTAGAGTTTCAAGGTTCGTCCACTCTATGATCAAGCGTTTAAGGGTTTCAAGGTTTGTCCACCCTTGAGCTTGTAGTCCATTGCTTCATTTCACTAAGCAATTTGATTTCAAATTACTCTATGTAATATCAATTGTTAAGTACTAAACTCCTCTTATGCCCAATAATAAAATTCTATTCTATTCTTCTAAATTGCCATTAGTGGGGGATTGTTTTTGTAATGGCATTTTATTCCTTCTTAAGACAGTAAATACCGCAGTTGGGTTGCGGTAATCTGTAGTTTGCCGCAAGAAGGCTGATATGTGTGGTTTTTATAGTGTTTTCCCCCCTGTTTCGAGTCAATTTTATGCCTAGTGGTTGTTAATCTGGCTTTATTTTAGCTCATTTGATTTGTAAGGACGTTCTTTCTTCCACTACCTCTGCATGTTAGGGATTTTAAAACGTCTGTGACCCTGGGGATGGATTGGATTACAGGGTTTGTGGACCCCCCTCTTCTAAAGTGAATTACTATGCATACAAAAACTCCGGAGGAAAAGAGGAATAATAACGGTCTCAAATCCTATCAATAGTATAGCCAATATAGCTGTCTTATGAGCTTTTTAAGTACACAATAAAAGTTTTTCTTATTTAATTGTGGATTATCATCAAGAGAAGCACTAACAAATAAAGGGTTTTTACAACTTCTACGTCAAAAGAAACAAAAAGAAACGCATTTATTTCAAGTGAGAGGGGGGAGGGGTTTACATCTCAGGTTGGGTACCTCTTTTTAACCAGACAACAAACTTTTCTTGAGGGGAAAACTTAATAAATCTCCGGTTCTTCTTCCGAAGTTCGATTCCTCACCAGTAAGATCCTGGACCTAAGCATCAGTACTGATTGTACACATCAACTGCATTCAACATCACAACAAAACAACAGCCTCCAGAAATCTTTTGTAGTAGATCGAGGCATATCATCAATACAATTTCATCAATGACATCGATAGCATAACATGATGTCCCATCATTGGATTTTTAAGAGCAGCATTAAGATTAAAGGTAACTTTGTCATCTCCTACAGAAAGGTCAAGCTACCATTTTGACATCGATAACCGCTCCTGAAGTTGTGTACGAAAAGGTAGACCAAAGAATGATCGGGATGTGGCATCCATATCCAGGTCTAATACAACAAAATCAACAGGGATAAAGAATTTCCCCGACTCCACTGGGACATCCCCTAAAATACCTTAGGGTATTTCACTGTCCTAATCTGCCATCTGCAGGGGGTAATGTAGTGACTTTCAAAGCACCCATATATCAAGCTTTCGACAAATAGCACAGTGCATAAACTAAACACTGGTCCTAAATCACATAAAGCCTTGTCACTAAACAGGGGGCCCAATGTATGTTACAGGGAATAGAGAAAACTCCTGGGTCCTTTAGTTTGGTGGGACTTACAATATGGCATGCAATCCTCCGTGAGTGACTACGGTCTCCACTACCTCAATTCGCGTTCCTGCTCAAAAGTCTTTCAAAAACTTAGGTGTAAGTAGGAACGGGAGTGATTAAATCAGTAATGAACAGTAACTTGCAGATTCTTTAACAATAGCTAAAAATTTACTGAAAAGGGTATCGTTCTTACTCCGGTTACCTCGTTCGGAAAGGGCCAACCTAACTGTGAATTCGGGATAGTATCAACCGGTGTCTCATCGGCCTTCTCCTTAGGTGCTTCAGCCTCCTTATCTGGAACTACATCTGAATCTGCAATCACCTAATCTCCGGTCCTTCTCAGCTCCAACTGGAAACATCCAGAAATTAACATGTATCAGTAGGCATTTTCGGACCTTCATAAGCAGGCTCACTCCTAAGGTAATGGTTTGACATGAGTCCCTCGGGTGGATTTCGTGATGCCTGTGATGCTGGGGGTTTGGGTTGTGATGGAAGGTGCCTGGTTGCCTTGAGCATAGTTGATTGAGCAATCTGCGCTTCTGAGTTTACAGTGATGGTTATGAGACTGCATCGCCTCCCCATATTTTCGGCATTGCAACATTCATATTCTTTCAACTCCGAGATTCTCCAACGGTTGAGGTGGCATGGCGGTTGATGGTAGTGGTGGTCTCTAAAACCGGGGGTGTGGTGTGGTACATATCTATGCATCTGCGGCGGTGGCTGATGATGGGTGGCATGGCTTGCTGAGGTTCTGGACAGTGCCTGTTGTTCTTGTAAAGAAAAGTATAGGTGCTCACTTCCAGCCCGGGGATTGTATGTATTAGAGTTATGGATTGTTTTTACTAGGCTTGAAAGGCAACAACTTGTTCTACTGAACTAGTAACAAGATGGAATTATGACCGAAAGAACCACATGAATCACAGAAAGGATCAGTGCATCCCGAAAGTTGCAGCACAGATTGATGGGTGGGGGAGCTGTAGTACCAATTTATCGAGCTTTTGACTTATGGAATTATTGTGCAGCTAAACTCTATGTACTTATCATCAAAACACTACATGTTCCACCCCCCTATTGGAATGCCCTCTAAGGTCAACCAAACTGTGAAATTATGAGTGGCAAGTTATCAAGCAATTCATATCAGCAGGACTCCTAGTTTTCATAAACCGACCATTAGCAGCAGAATCTAGCAAGGCCCTTACTTCTCATTACCCAAACCCATTGTAGACCTGATTGAACTAGGGAACCATTCCAAAACCCATGATGAGGCCACATTATCAAGAACTCCTTAAACCGTTCCCAGGCATCATATAATGACTAATCTGTGTCCTGAGTGAAGTTTAGTGATTTGGCTTCTTCAATAACGGCTAGAGTTCTGTGGGGGTAGTATTTCCTCTGAAAAAAAGCAAGAGCTAAATCCTGCCCCAACAATTAATGGTGGCCAGATGGAGTCATTCAAACCAGGTTCTAGCCTTGTCTTTAATGAAAACGGAGGAAAAACATTCGCCTTCTAATGTAGCCTTAGAGACATTCATTGTGATAGATCACAGTATGAAGGAAAATTCTGTAAGTGTAAATTAAGATCTTCCTTCAATGTCCCTGAAAACTGATTTCGTTCAACCATGTTCACAAGAGCAGGTTTCAGTTCAAAGTTTAGAAGCATCGCGTACTCAGTACTGAATAACCTCAAGCAAGAGACTCCGTACTTAGGCAAGGAATAGTCTCTCAATGAACGGGCCGCAAGTGGCTGGTGGTGGTGGAGGCAGTGGTTCATTATACACTGTGTCCTTCTCTGCGGCAGCATTCAACTTCGAAATCTCTTTTTAAACGCGGGAGTGAAGTGAACTCGAAAAAACTGAGACAAGTCAGAAACGTTCCTCCACAGATCGAGAAGGAAGAAAAATTCGGCGTTTATACTTACGTCTCAACCGTTTAAGAAACACTCGGCCGGGCTCAGGAAGATGTAAGTATCAGGGGCTTTTCCTTTTCCTTTTGTCTTTTATCCTTTATTTTTCTCCTTTCTTTTTTCTTGTGGTCGTTTTGCATAAACTATGAACATGACACACAATATAAAACTCCGAGCCAAAGATAAGAATAGCCCAAAGAACTGATGTTATATGAGGACTAAGAAAAATAAAAAAGAAAACGTAAAACCCGACTTAATAGAATTAAAAAATTGCCTCCCGACAAAGGCGCCAAATTTGAACAAGGCTTCGCCCCACTATCAAAAAGTTAAACCCAAACGACACTAAAATGTAGCTAGGGTAGTAAGGATGAATCTCAGGGAGCCAGTTAAAACTATATTAGTTCTAAAAAGCCTTAACCTGTATAAAGAGCTTGGGCGAGAAGTAGCCTAGCTAAAACTATGACAATACTAACAATTACTGGAAATGAGAAGGATTAAACCAATAAACTAAGCCTAGGGTCATTCGGGTCACCTAAGAACAAATAATGGATTCACTAACAAAGAGCGTTCAATCTCACAATTATCGTCAAAATTAGGGCGCATAATTCTCCCGAATCTTAGACCCCTCGAAAACTCATCTAGCGGCTCTTGCTAATGCCTGGACTAATTTCGCCTAGTATTCAGGGTCCCTTCTGATTGTGGATTTGACCTCTCGGCATCAAATTCAACAATTACCAGAATTATAATAAATATGCGCACAATTCAATTGTAAACAGAGAACCATAATAAGAAAATGGAATACTAATTGGTTGGAATGAAACAACCTAATTAATTAGCAATGACTGGATCAAGGTTTCCCTACCCTAGAAATTAGGAAGACTCACTACATTAATTATGAAAATTAAAGCAAGAATAGTTGAAAAAAATCCCTGAAGTGATCCATGAAATAATTAACAATTTAAACTAATTAATATAAGAATAACTAAATTAATAACAAAGCGACTAAAAAGCATTAAATTAACTAAAGAAAAGAACAAAAAAACGAGGAAATTACCAAATTGGAGAAACAATTGAAGACTGAATTGAATTGAAAATCAAAGTTATGAACAAAAACCCTAATTTCCCTAAATTCATGTTTAGAGAGAAAAAGTGCTTAATTCTATATTCCTAAGAGACGTAATTCTAAATATGAAAAAGCATAAGTTTTTTGACTAGAAAGTCGTGCCTTATGTTACCCAAGTTGGGGCTTAACAAGCCATACGTATGAAAGAAAATAAAAGAGAAAACAAAAAGTCGGGAAAAATCGTCTGATGCGGGCGCATAGGAGTGTTATGCGCCCGCATACGCACCTCCAGGAATCCTTACTTTAGTCCTTTTTCTCGGTTAAATGCGCCGATCATAGGTCTTATGCGCCGCCATAACGTACCTAAAAAGCTCTATGTGCTTTCTTTTTCTTACTTATTTGTCATAAGTTCTTTAAGACTTGTTTATAATTCTTGACACGCATTTCCATGCATCTTCACTCTGTATCCCGTCTCAACTTCCCGGCCTTCGTTCCGAGCCTCGTTTCCGTGCTGATGAAATTACAAAACATAGCAACAACCGCGCATAACAACCTGGTTGGTGATAAAAATCAACTAAAAAGCTCTACAAATTGCCGGAAATCCAACCAAACTTAGCGAGACACCTTCAATTAGCTAAAGAAC
>PYUH01000775.1:0-42500 GCA_016808085.1 Suaeda aralocaspica
GAAATTCAACAGTTTAAGTCTGGAAGTGCTGCATCACTTGAAGAAAGAGAAACAAGTTGGAAAGGGAAAGTGAGGCTCTTCGTCTCAAAATTGGAGGGGAGGAAAGAGAAAAATTCTCGCATTGCACTTTTTCGAGGATAAGGTGCAAGTTGCAGAGAAACTGCATTAGCGGAACTGGAGGGCTACTCATATGTGGGAGGCCGAAGCATTAAGGAGTTTGAGGAGCATAAGAGGCAGATACTGACTACCAGTCCTCGATTAACAACCCACAAAAATGGTATGGACGTTGATTAGGCCTTGCCACGTAATTTTGTTTATCTATTTGGTTTTGTTTAGGCCGTTCACGTTTAGACTCTTGCGGGCCAGGAGATTCTTCTTTTTTTTTTGTAAACTTTGCAGTTTATACTCTTGCTTAGGAAATAATTGTGACCTTGCAGTTTAACTCTTGCTTAGGAGATTTTTGTTTTTTTTTTCTTTTGAATTGCAGTTTATACTCTTGCTTAGGAAATAATTTTTGAAAACTTGCAGTTTCTACTCTGCTTAGGAGATTTTTTTTTTTTTTTTCTTTTGCACTTGCAGTTTATCCTCTGGCTTTAGGAGTGTTGTTTTTCTTTTGAACATTGACAGTTTATACTCCTTGTTAGGAGATGGTGTTTTTTTTTTTTTTTTTTTTATTGTTTTGGCTGAAATTGGAGTTTTCATTCTTCATCATATATCATCGAATGTACATCACTTCTACTTACTCAGATGCTACGTAACCTGCAGCAACAATGACATCCGCTTTGCAAGATCAAGCCATACGTAGTTCTAGTGACAGCTTTTTTTTTTTTTTGTGAGCTTTACTACTGTTATTCAACAAACTCACTTCAAGATAGTAGCGTTTAAGGAATTTGCCATTTAAGGACCGATGCGCAAACCCATCACTGTATATATTTTGTAAAGCTCCATTTGTATAGACCTCTCCGCACCCACATACGGACCCATCCCACTTAGATGTTGTGTGTGAATTTGTTCCCAGTTTTCTTGAGGGATGTAATTATAGGTCGTTTACTGCAGCACCATGTCCCCAACTTGGAGTAAGAACGGGGCCTACTTTTTTATGAAAGGCCCGTGGACATGAGAGCTTGGTTAGCATTCTAAACTTTAGTGAGCCTGTAGCCTCTTTCATCAAGTGCTTCTAACTCTGCTAATCGAAGGCTTATCGCTTTATTCATTGGTTAGCTTATTTGTATGGCAAACCGTAATGATGGGATGCACTCCACTGGTAGGATAGGTTTCCACACCATCCACCAAGCATATGGCGTTGATTGTGTTGCAGTCTTATATGTGGTCCTGTATGCCCAAAGAGTTCTCCAATATCCGTCCTGCCAACACGCTTAGTTTTTGACACTACTTTACTCAAAAAGTTACAAAGCGTTTTGTTAAAGGCTTCAGCTAGGCCCATTTTGCGGAGCGTTGTTACTGGACGAGTATGTTGCGGTAAATTTGAACTTTTCACAGAGATTGTCATTCAACTGTTATCAAATAGGTGGACCATGGTCGGTGACAATTCGTTTTGAGTACACAATATATATAGATAATGTGAGTTGAATGAAGTTCAAACCACATTGTCCTTCTTCACTTCACGAAGTTGATTGCTTCCAGCCCACTTGGGAGAAATAGTCCGGCAGCCAAACTGATGCATGGCCTGGGGACCGACTTGGAGTTGATAGGTCTGTACAACATCAAGTCCACATGCTTCAAGGGGCCAAGAAGCCACTGTGCGGGAGTAATGGTTGGGGGTTGCTGAATAAAGTTGGCCATGGAACTGACATGCTCACATTTCTTCGCGTAATCATGCAATCTTGACCCTTGTAGGCCAGTAGTACATTTTGAAATGATCAGCAACTTTGGGCTGATTTGATGAGCGCACCACCGATCCCAGAGTGACTTACTTCCAGATTTTTGTCGCTCATCTTCTACGAGGCACCTCAACCAAAGGCCAATGAAAGGACCTTCGAGAAAGTGTTTTCGTGTAGTATGTAAACCCTAGGAGCTCGACGAGTATCTCATTCCTGGCGCTTTGGCTTCGCTTGGAGACTTTCCATGTTCCAAATAATCTATAAGTGGTGTTGCCCATTCTCCTTGTTAATTTGATAGACAAATATTGAATTGGACTCTTCATCACTCTTCCTCATCAAGTGAACAAAACCAATCGATTACACCACAGGTACATTCATGGTCTCCTCTGCCCCCCCAGTGCCAAAGTAGGCCTGCAAAAGAGTAGCAAGCGCGTCAGGACATCTTATTGGCCACTTATTGGAACATGTTCTAACGTAGTAGTTTCAAAATTGGCCAGTGGTAGCTTCAAAGCACGCTCTGTGGAGAGGGATTTAAGTCTTCTTCTTGAACTTCATATTCACCAGAAAGTTCTGACTTTATTACAATTGTGAGTCTCCAAAAATTGTCCAAGTCCTTTATTCCCATTTTCAATAGCCATGAGGGCATGATAAGAGCTTGGTACTCAGCCACACTGATTTGAGCAGTTGAGTCAACGAAAATTAGCGAAGAAGGTAGAGAAAAAGGATACACTATTTTCTCTCTGCCCTTCCTCCATTCCCTTCTCTTTCCTCCCTTCTTTCAGTTCTTTTCTCTTCGCCTTCTGTGCTTTTCCTCCCTCATGAGGTTTCTTCCTCTCCTCCCCTTCCTAGATAACCTCCTCTTTGTACCTACCTTTCTCTTTCCCCTCTTTCTCCCTGGAGATTTCCTCCAATCTATTTTCTATTCTGCGTTCTCCTTGATTTCTCATACCTTCCAGTTTAATAGTACTATCTATGGTCATTCCTACACGGGTCTCGCCTCTTTATTCTTCTTCCCCGTATCATCACCCTTATGACACTTGCCATCTTATCCCCTTTTATCTCTTGTTCTATACTTTTTGCCCTCTCTCTTCTTTGGCCCGTCACCCTTGACCTTACTCCGTGTCTACCTTTCCCGCGATCTTTATTTCCCGTTCTTTCCTCCCTGTATCTTCGTCTTTCGGGCGACAGTTAGTATAACCCCTTCGCACCTGCTCCATCACGACGAGCATATGCCCCATCGAAATTAATTTGACCAAGGGGGGTGGTAAGAACATCCACATAGAATATCCCTTTCTAAGGCACTCATCATCCTTCAAATCCCATTCTGCGGTGGTACTGGATGTTTGCAAAGAATTCAGCTATGCTTGTCTTACAGCCTTTTGAGGGACAAAAATGATGTCATATTGTTTTAACAGAATGGCCTCCATTTTGCAAGTCGACCGCGCGAGTCACTGGTCTTGACAATATGTATTGTGATTGGGTCTGCTTTTGAAAACAACATGAACGTATGAGCTGCATGTAGTGTCTCAACTTTTGGATGGCAAAAACCAAAGCAAGACAAAAAATTCTAATAGGAGAGTAATTCATTTCTGCTCCTACCAAGGTTTCTACTTAGGTAATACAACGCAGTTTGTTACCCTCTCATTTTCTTGGGCACACATTGCCCCCAAGGATCGTTCTTGTGCGGCCAATATAAAGGATTAAGTGGCTTCCCCTTATTGGTGCCCCCAGCACTGGAGGAGAAGACAAATAATTTTTATGCTTGGAAAGCATTTTGAACATGATTCTATCCCATTCAAATGGGGAACCCTTCTTCATGAGATGACTAAAGGATGACATCTTCCGGCAAGATTAGCACGTGAATCGTCGTATATAAGCAAGGCGCCATTGGAGGCCCTCAGCTCCTTCAGTCTTGTGGTGGGTGGTGGCATTTCTTGGATCGCTTGATCTTGGTTGATCGATCTCAAATGCTCTATGTCTCACAATGAATCCTAGAAACTTCCAGACGTGACGCCGAATGACATTTAACGAGGATTTATTTTAAGTTGACATTTTCGAACCCCCCCGCTCAAACACTTTGCGAAGATCTTCCAAATGTCCTTCCTTCTTGTAGACTTAACCACCAAATCATCAACATAGCATTCCACGATTTGTGCATCATACTTCAAATATCTTTGTCATGGCCCGTTGGTATGTAGCTCCAGCATTTTTTAGTCCCAAAAGGCATGACTTGTGTAGCAAAATATCCCTTTGGGCGTGCGAAAGGCAGTTGCTCTTGGTCTTCGTTTGCATTTGAATCTGATTGTATCCAGCTGTACAATCCAAAATGTCAACGCTCATGACCAGTAGTTGCATCGATCATGATTTCAGTGACTGGAGAGGGAAGCATCTTTTGGACATGTCTCATTCAAATCCCGAGAAGTCAAACACAATCCTCAACTGTCCATTTTCTTCTTAAAGGAACTATATTTGCTATCCAGTTGGGTACTTGACTTCACGAATAATCCGGGCAATCTATGAGCTTTTAACTTCACTCTCTATTTCAGGGATATAACTGTGCTGAAACTTCGCTGAGGTTGTTTCTTTGGGCTGACACCTTTCTTATGCCAAGCGATGTACCGCAACTTTTGCGGTTGAGTCCTGGCATTTTCTTTGTAACTCAAGCGAAGACAAATCTTATAATAGACAACACGATATAAGTATTCTTGCTCCTCTTTCTGAGAGAGATGCGACACTTAACATACTGGTCGAGGATCTTAGAACTCCCCTAGTTTTAGTGTCTTTCAAACTCATCCCACCTGGCTTGCCCACCATCTTCCAATGTTTTGGGAGCTATCAGTTTAACTTTTCCTATAAGTGAGTAGAATTCTAGCAATTGTAACTGATGCGTATGTAACAATTGTTCCTAACTCCTCACGTGGTTCTTCCTTGCTTAAAAGAATGATTAACCATCCGACCCTTGGCCTTTAGAGGGATTGGCTGTCGTCTTTGGTGATCTCAACCTCTTGCTTTCGTAATCCTAGATGGACGACACTCCTGAACATCATACCTTCCTTTAACACGAGTTTTTCTGGAGTCATCTTCCTTTAGATCTTCATTAGCTGTACTCTTCAAAACGACTAAAGATCTCAAACGACTAAAGACGCGCGCACGACTTTTGAATTTAGGGTGGTGCACCAATCCTGTTAAAGACAGATGGCTTATCCCTATGTATAAGATTTTGGAGATAAGATTTGATCATGTTCTTGCAAAAAATCTTCGCGTCTGCCTAGCCTTGTCAACAACAGAGGGGCGTGATGTGGGTCTTGAGGATCTACCGTTATTAGATATAGAACACGTGGTGGCATGTCAGTCGTCTTCACCCCTACCTTCATCCAATTCTGATGCTGTTGTAATGTATTGACATGGAAGAAGTAGAAGAAGTATTTGCCCTATCCCGACAGTGATCTTGATAGGCTCGGACGATTCAAACCAGACCTGCCCTTGGCAAATTACTTTAACGCCTATACTGCTGAGCATCTTTTGCGTACCATTGAGTCCGTTTGCCTTAACTTCAACAACTTTTCCCATCGGCGTGGGATTTTCAAGTCATACCCAGCTTTTGCCAATAGCTTATATGCTTTTGGTCAAAATTGTCTTTATTGAGACCTTGGTTTTGGACTTTCGACCCATTGAAAGTCATGGCTTTTGCTTTGACTATCTTTAGACAATGGTAATACAACATCTTTGTCCTTTAATTCCTAACCAAATTGTAGCCATTTTGATTTTTTGGTATGCTTAACTTGAGCATCTTGAACCACACAAATGGTGTTCGCCTTCCTTGCGGCCGGACTTGGGTACGTAACGGAGAACTGGAGTTGTCTCTGTCTTCTGGAAGAAAGCTTTCAACTTTTTTTTGGCCGTCGTTTTCCGGAGAATTTGCTTCAAAGAGTGAATTAGTGACTTTCACTAGTGTTGGAGCCTCACCTTTGTTTTGTTTTCCTTTTTGCCCGTCGAAGCAATTGAGATGGCAATATTTCAGAGACAAGTTCCTCATCGTTCTCAAAGAACTTGGCATCCGCAAAGTAAGACTCTGCTCTAGTTAAGGGCCTTGACATCTCATTAATTCCTTTACTCCTCCACGATAGTATTTTAAACACTGATGGAGGGTAGATGCAACCACACCAATTTCGCGTGCAGCCATGGGCGTCAAGCAGACATTTTGTAAGAAGTTTAGCATCAATCACATGAAAAAGAGTGGGTGTTGTCAAGCACCCATGGTGAGATCGACACGAATTATGCCAATGCACGCTGACTTCCAAATTAAATCCTTGAATCACAGTCGACTTTGGGATAGTTCTGCTACTGTGATCCCTAATCATTCATTGTGGATTAGGCATGATGTACAGCTGACCCACCATCTACTAGAATACGACCGACCTTTTGACCCCGAACGAATCCTGTCATAAATAACGGACGGTTGTGGGGTTTAGATCCCATGAGCAAGTCCTCATCAGTAAAGACTATGGCGCTATTACATGACGCACATTTGTCAGGATTTTCTTTGACTTCACCGACATCTTCCGCCCTGTCGGCGTACAGACTCTGGCTGCTGAAGTGCCAAAGCCAATGTTTACACGTTTCTCTTGGCAAACGAAATATTTCCCTCCATCCCATGCGCGTGGGAGGGAGATCAAGGATAGCCGATATCTTTGGATCCGTCGACGACCCGAATGTTGAAGGGTTGATTTAAGTGACACCTCATGTCATTAACTTGTTCATCCTTCTTTCTTCTTCTTCTTCATCATTTCATGTTCCTTAACTTCAACTGAGATGTTGTTGCAGTCACAAACATTCAAGTACTCCTGGGAAAGAATTCTTCTAAAGTTATAGGAGTAACAATTTCTTGTTTAAGCACTTACATTGCATCACTTTATGTTTTGTGACCCTTTTTACCTCTTTGAACGCTTAGCAGTTTATTTCTTTGTGGTCCTCTAGTTTGGTAAGGAGTTGCAACTCTAAGTCATTTGCTTCTAGTACACCTCCTTGTCACTAGGGTCCATCCTTCGTCATTGTCATCGTCGTTTGACACATACTTTTCAACATGTGTCTCCGTTTTACATTGAACATGGAATGGTTGGATTTGCAGCAAAACAGGCTCCAGAGACCCAAACTGTATTAATTCCAAACTGAAGGGAAGGCTCATCAGTCACACTGCGCAGGTTAGTCCCTACCGCTCATCGAGATCAGCACAATCTTCCCTCTTGAGCAAGACGCATGATCTCTCCTTCAATTGTAACACACTTTTCAATAGGGTGACTCACCAAACCTGTGATATGGCAGTAGTTTGGATCCGATGTTTTATTTATTTCCTCAGGGCTTAGATTCAGGCAACTCAATTATCTTCTTTTCCAGTAACTCATCCAGCATTCCAGCAAATCTGAGTCAGGGAAGGAAGCATTCTTTGCTTGTAACTCTTTCAAGGTTGGCTTATCGCCTCTGTAAACTCTTGGGTAAGAAGTCTTCTTCTCTCCTTAGCCTTTCCTGAGATTTTTAATAGGAGAAGAAGAGGTAGAGTATCACCATTGACTCTTTTGCAGAGCTTTTGGAAAGTTTATCACCTTTCTGAACTCTTTATTTCCTTCCTCTCAGATTTTTTTACTTTTATTTTTGCTAGCAATGGTAAGCTCCATGTCATGGGCCCGTGTTTGCTAACTCCTGGAATGTCTTTGGCATTATTCCTCGAAGAATGTATCGACAAATCCCAATCCATTCCATTAATACACATCTCTACAGCAGAAGTTTCAGTCATCTGGTCCTTGCATTCAAGACTTAGAGCGCGGCCATCGCTAATGTAGTCAACGACCGGTTCATCCTTCACTGTTGTAGTGTCAGTCAACTCAACCATGCTGAAATACGTCTGGTACTATAAAACCGATTCAAGAATTCTCCCTCCATTGTCCCAACTATCAATTGATTGGGGGGAAAGTCTATATATACCAATCAAAGGCATACCTTTGAGAGACGGACGATTGTTTGACCAACAAGTCATTGGTAGTACCGCGTTGTTAACACGTCTCAACGAAGTGTGCGAATGTTGCTTAGGGTTGCCCTTACATCAAATGATTGAACTTCGGTGGTTGATAACCGGCTGGCATGCGCAACTTATCAATCCTCTTGGTATAAGGTTCACGTAACGATGATCCTCCTTCCACTGACACTTGTTTGACTCTGATTGCCAGTATCATTTCTTTAATTTGTCGAGCAGTAACTAAAGCGTTCTTGGGATCACCAGCTTTGTCCTCTTCATTGTCTGAATTATCCTCAGATTCAGAGTGTCCTCCCACTTTCAGACGATTCAACAATTTGCTCCCAATCTTCTTTGTCAGTTTAGCAATTTGCTGTTTTGCTTCTTAATTCAGCATCCTTTTCCTATCCATCTTTTATCAAGCTCTAATGAGGGCATTCATGTCGGAAAGTTGTTCCTCCATAGTTTTGTTTTCATGATCACCTGACAGAGGCAGTGTCCAACGTGATGATTCACCTGATTCCTTGAGCACAAAAGGCCTGAAAGGAGATGATAGAGGAGAACTACTATCAGTTCCAGATTCAACCTCTATGTTTGGGTTGTAAAGGGGACTAGTGTGAACGACTAGTCTTCTTCTTGTCCAATCAATTTGTCTTGGCGACTTGAAAGAAATCAATGACAATCGTTTGTGTCCAGCAATGGAACTTGAACTTGTAGTCATGAGTGGTAGAGTTTGAACCAAAGACAGGAGACTCACGCGCCCTATAAGATGTGTTAAGTGCCTCCAAAGCAGCCTCAACCACGCTATTATTGCGTACTTTGGTAGGTACCGCGCTCGCTGCACGCCAGACTTGCTGCAGCAGACGTGGACTGCAGCTCTTTTCTTCCCCTGGTGAATATGCCCTGTCAGGATTTCCAATGACTTCACCGAGGCTTGCTGATTGTCGTCGAGTATTGACAGACTTTTCTTCTCTCAGCAGACTTTGAATGGTTTGTTGGAAGACATTTCTTAATTTTTTTTTAAGTGCTTGAAGAACAGAGATGAGAAGCAGAGATTGTCCCACCGAGCGTGCCAGAAATTTGTTGCTACAAATTTCAAGTCAAAGTCAACGACAAGCAATAAGTAAACAAATAATATTTTATTAATAATTTGAATATGGGAAATCTCGTAAACAGTTTATAGAAAATAAACTAAGTCCTTGATTGTTCCACTGCTAGGATGACACTGTCGACGTCAACCAATTTGTTGTGGGGGATTGACCAACTTCAATGTCACTTTGAATGTGTTTGAGTATTTCTGAACAATCGGCACATTTTGTAGTGTTGTTGATTGCTGACAGAGAGGTTTGTAAATTCTTTGGAGTGTCTTCGATTGACCCTTTTTTTTTCCAATGAATTTTCTCCTCCTCCCCCCTTTCACGGTTGAGGTGATGATGGGTATTTATAGGAGATTTGACCTCCATCTTGGACCCGGAGAAGTGGGCTTGGACTCTCTGATGACTTGGAAGTTTTGTAGTCTTTTTGGCCCAATAAACATTTGTTGGACTAACAATATAGTCGGCCCAAATAATGTAATATGACCCAAATTATTTATTAATTTGGATATTTTAATTTAAAGGGCTAAATTAATTATATTGAGCAAATATTATATTTTATTTAACTCAGAAAATTAATTTATTTTAATTTTGACACTTTAATAAATTTTCGGCGTCTACAAATATGAATACAGATTTATTCTGTCCCACAAATACTCTCTACTACTTAAACCCTATTTTCTATAACAAATTATTATTTTTATTCCCATGGAACAAGTTTTTGCAAAGAAATATGACGTGATTTGTTGATATCCGTTTTGTTTTAATACGTTATATCTTAAATCATTCCAAAAAATCTAGTTATCTAATCTTAATTCATACGTACCTTTCACATCAAAATCATTCATAATTTGTTACTTGCAAAATATAACATAAATACACAACTTTTTACTAAAAAATCATATGCAATACAAAATGTTACCAGTACTAGAGAGCATTTATCCCACAAACAAATCTAGTATGTCAGATCACTCGTATGTTACACACAATATACCAATCGTCTTCTAGACTTAAATTTATGATTTTTCACTTTTAAAATTTCTGTCAAACAGTCCGATTCCAACACACACAAACAAATCTAGTATGTCTACTAGGTGGGTGTTTGGTTGCTAGCTTTTCAGTTAGTTTTTGGCTTCTTTAACTTGGTCAAATACACAAAATACTTGGTTGGTTTTTGGCCTTTTCCGTTGGCTGATAATATAGCTTATAAGCAAAAGCCACAAGCTAGTACGAGGAGCTTTTTCGTTTGACTTTTAGCTGGTAAATAAGTAAGTTATAATTTTATTCTTGAAAATTAAAATAAGCTGATCACTTATTAATCAAAATAAGCATGTCCGTAATTTTACATTCTAACAGCCAAAAGCCGATAACCAATTATCAGACAGTCAGTTACCAACTAATAAATCTAGCCAATACAACCAATTAGACAAACCATATAATAACTACCAGGTACCAACCAATTGTCAAACAGCGCCTATTACGCATATTACACCCAACACTTTTTACAATAGTTTTCTATGAAAAATCTTTTACATCGGAAAACCCATTTTCATAAATAATTTCCATTGTTTGGTTGCATGTAAAATAATTTTACAATTCAAACATTTTTCTTTGTTTGGTTGGATGAAAAATCAAGTATTTCAATGGTAAGGAAAAGCGTTTTCCTTCCAAGTATGATAGAAAATATTTTTCTCCCAATCTAAGGAAAATGCTTTTAACATGGTGGAAAACCATTTTTCCATTATAAATTTTACATTTTAATATTTTACTCCAAACGACCAAACCAAAGAATATAAAATGAGAAAACTATTTTCGAAAAGAACGTTTTACCCCTTTACGATTTTTTATTTTGAAAGTTTCCGTCAAACAGTGAGACCTTGACCCACCTTCCGTGATTCTCCCTGCCTAACCAACCAAAACACCAACCATCATCACTCATACACTTACACCCCACGTTTTCTCCATACTCCCTCTCCTTCTCACAAACACACACAACCACCTCCATTTCACCTCACTCTCATCTTCATCTTCTCCCTCCATTTCCTCCACCTTCTCTCTCCTCCTTCATCAATGGCGTCCTCCTCATCCTCATCCTCCATTGACGACACCGACATCGACGACTCCTTCGAACACACACTCCTCGTAGTCCGCGAAGTCTCCGTCTTCAAGATCCCTCCTCGTACAACCTCCGGCGGCTACAAATGCGGCGAATGGCTTCAATCCGACAACATTTGGTCAGGTCGTTTACGTGTCGTCTCCACCAAAACTCGCGCCGAAATTCGCCTCGAAGATCCTCTTTCCGGCGACCTCTTCGCCGCTTGTTTCGTCTACCCTGGACTCCGCGATCAGTCGGTTGAACCTGCGCTTGATTCTAGTAGGTACTTCGTGCTTAAGATTGAAGATGGAAGAGGTAAACATGCGTTTATTGGATTAGGGTTTCTTGAACGAAACGAAGCGTTTGATTTCAATGTTGCTCTTTCTGATCATGAGAAGCATGTTAAACGACAATCGGAGAAAGAGGCTTCTGGTTTGTCTGGTGATGGTGATGATGGTAGTAATTCTATTGATATTCATCCTGCTGTTAATCATCGATTAAAGGTTTGATTTAATTTAATATAATTTGATTTGTTGTTGTTTAATTTTGATTATTTTTATGATCTGAATTTTGATGATTTTGGTTTATTTTCGGCGAATTTCCTCTTGTTTGTAGATTCAAGGTAGCTGATCACTTGTTTTTGATTTTTTTTATAATGTATTTAGCTGACATTGTAATGCTTAGTTAATGGAAAATATGATGTGATGTGAAGTAGTAGCATTGGTTTATTACTGGCGAATTCGAGGTGGTTTATGTGGTTTGAGGTTTATATGATCATTTGTGATTATGTATATTATCTATTGAGAGATATATGTTGTTAAGTTGTTGACGATTTGAGAAGGTGAGGAAATTCAGTTCTCTCGAATTTGAAGTGGAAAATGAGATGATAGTGATTCGGATGATAATGAGTGTGATCAACGAAAGATCTGATCATTTAGTGGTTTGTGTGTGGTTCTTGATGTATTGATATATGTAGGAATTAGGGAATTTGGAAATGTCAGGAAGATGCTAAAGGTTATGGAGATTGTTGAATGATTATGGTCAAAAGTATGACTTTTTATCATTATTGCAAATGTGGGAGCTATGAGCCATGTTAGAGCTTACTGCTGAGAAGTTTCAAGGAATGTTGCGAATGATTGGTTGACATTGCGCAATAAGCCTATAAACCTTGGGGTTGAGTGGTTGACTCTTTTGAAGATCTAAATTTTTACTGGCGTTACTGGAATGTAAGTTGCATCCATGACTTTTGTTGATGGTTAGGGACACGGAAATGGGAGGAAATGTCAAATATTGCTTCATTTAACATTGATGTAAGAGGAAGAAAAACTCGACCTGAAGCCTAGTGGAAAAAAAAATATGAAGACATGCTTGAGTATCATTTTAGGATATGGAGTTTGCATTACTTGTAGATATATATTCTGCAGTTAGAGGAATATTATTGTGGGTTTGAAGTGGTAGAAGAGCTGTTGAGTGGAACATGCGAATCAGTTGATCAATAGGCAATAGCTATAGGTCAACATTTTTGTCTTCCTAGTTTTTATAGTTGTGGATATTATTGTGGATTTGAAGTGGTAGAAGAGCTGCCGAGTCCAACTTGCGAGTCAGTTGATCAATAGGTAATAGCTTTAGATCAACATTGTTGTCTTCCTAGTGTTTTATAGTTATTGTGGGAAGTTATTGCTATGCGCTTATGCTAGCAATTTTGGGTCTGCAATATGTGAATTATGAAGCTTATGAACAGTTTGAGAAAGCAAAAACATTCGTAGTTGAATCTTAGAGGACTAATATGGATATACCTCACTATGTTTATAAATTTATGGCTTGTAGTTTTTTCATTAATTGGTTTTCAAAGTTGCTGGGAAGAAGCTGTTATCAGTGTGTAATCATGGTCTTTTTGGCGTAAGAAGTGGATAATCACTGATATCATCATAACATTGATTTACTATTTAATATGAAGATGGGTTATTGTGATTTACCAAGGAGTAAACTTATTCAAGATGATTTGATAAAATACACCAGAATGTGATTGTTACTTCCCTTTCTCTTCTTGTTCATATTTGTGTATGCATGCATGTTATTGTGATACGTCTTAACTGATTGGAATACAAATGGATGGTATCAGTAATTGTTGTAGACTACTCTGGCTATGCTACATTATACTAAATTAGATGGTAGCTTAAGAACATCAATAAATCAACAAAGTGGCATGCTAAAATGATCCTTGGTACAAAATCATGTTTTGTAGTTCTAATACAGTTCGTGGAGGTCTAGTTGTCCAGAGGACCAGAGGTATAGAAGAGTGGTAATTGAACTCCAAACTTGTTCTCTCTCTTATAAAAAAAAAAGATACTCTGTATGGGAGGAGTGAGCTCTTCTTATTATGCTTGATTAGCGAGTGGTTACTGAGCTTTATGTCTTCAAAGGTATTTTTAGCTCCCAGCAGTGTTTTTTACTTCATATGATATTACACAACTCTTTCCACTGTTATTTTTGGCCCTTTATAGTTTCTAACCAACAATACTTCCTAAACTATCAGTTTGCAAACTAGACTTGTTCTGAATTTGGAACCTAGCAAAATGCGTGATATAGAACTTTCCAATTTGCCCTTCATAATGCTGGTGGGGCTAACAGAAACTTAAAAGTAATTTAGTATTGCAACAAAGCCCCATACGTTTCTTATTTATGTACTTGTTTACAGGAAGGCGAAACCATTCGGATAAATGTGAAGCACAAACCTGCTGGCGGGGCAGGTATGCTTTCATCTGGGAAGTCTGTGGGGATTTCAAGCTCTGTTACCCCAAAACCTTTGGGACTTGCTCCACCCCCAACTGGTGGAGCTGGGAAGATACGTTCACCACTCCCACCGCCTCCAAATGACCCTGTTGCTACTAGGATAACATCCAACTTAAAAGGCTCAAAGGAAACTGCAAGACATGCTGTGGATCCTTTGTCTGATTTTTCGCAACTTGAGGTTAGTCTCTCAACATATTTTGCTTTTTTTTTCCTTGCGCGATAAGTGTATCATGCAGTTGACTTTATTCTTTAAACACATACACACAACAATTAATAATTTTTTTTTCTGATAATATTAGTATTAAATCGAGATACTATATTTAGCAATGCTCACTGTTGAAAGTTTTCTTCGCACCCATTAAATTTTATTTGTGCTGAAAGAAGGAAAATTTGCGTTAGGTTCCATGACATGATATGATGATTTATGGGTGCCTTGTATCTTTAGTAAATTTGCAGAGGCTCCATTAACTTTTGAATCAGTTTCACTTGGGTTCTATTGGGTACAGGACAAGCCCTTGTATTTTCCATGTTTTATAGTAGTTTAGTGAGAATTATTGATTAAACATGGTAGTATGGTATTTTTAAATTTCCGCAAGCTACATTCCAATTTCCAACATCATTTCTTTTGGTTTTGTACATGATCTCAATCTCATTGGATTATTTGGGTGGTTGAGCCATTCTTTGCTTGGGTTGTCAATTGTAAACTCCATGGATGTGTTGAGCTCACCAAGACTTCCTGTTCTAAATTCTAATTCATCACAACAATTTAAATTTCAAGCTACATTATACCTGATCTTTTCCATTCTTTGTACAATTGCATTCTTCTTATCATGAATAGTTGAACATACATTTTGTCGTTTGTTAATGTAGAATAGTTTTTGCTCTTTATAAGCATTTTCTTGATACTATTTGCAGAAAAACCTTCCTTCGAAAGCAGGATCTGGGGCAGCAAGTAACACTGCTGCTGGTTGGGCTGCATTTTGAATGTATAACATTAGTTTCAACAAGTGTACTATTAGATTGTTGTTTACAAGATGACAAAGCAGCAAGCTCAGCCCATGCATGTGTGCGCTTGCGATAGGCCGATAGAGGGAGAGACTTACCACCGGGAGGTTGTCTATTGAGTTTTTAAATTTTTACCGATTCCTTCACAATAATACTACATCGATGTATATGTTTATAAACTTCAGGGACCCTTTCAGCTAAATGTTTATTATATGGTTACTGATACCTGTGATGCAATTTTTTTTTACAAGGAATATGGATATTGTGTGTGCGAGATTGAGTTAACGTTGTGGCACTTTAAATTACCACCTTGTAATGTATTTTGTCCAACTTTACCTTTTTCTATGAACAATATCAATATATCCCGTAGTTGTGATTGAAGTTGATTTCAATTGGGTATGTATTTCCGTACTCCTCATATTACTATCCATTACAAATTTTTCTAAGAAACGATTAGAAGTTATTAAACGTACTTAGCTCATGGTTGACGCAAAGGTTACCAGGTAATAGTGAGGGTTATTATCATGAATGCAAGGTTACTTGTCAGAAATGGAATTACTTGTATAGTTATATGACTAATGTCATTTGTTTATTTACAATAATCGTTGTAATTTTATTTATTCAACAAAGGAAATGTGCATATTTGCAATCTTTCACATGATTTCTCATCTACATTATCAATTGCGAATTGTGAAACTCATAAACTCCTATGCTATGTATTATTTATTATATGTTTGCTTTCTTGCACCATCTAATTTACAAAATATATACAATCTAATGTATTGAATCATACATCAACCTCAAAAATTCTATACATACATACATACATCTTGACAACGAATAAAACATTTTAATAAATTATTTATTTATTCTTTAATTAACTCTTAACACAAAAATTATTGGAAAAATTAATTCTAATAATCCCACATTTCATGCATTTGTAAATACAATCTTATCTAGGGCTGAGCACCGGTCCAGAACCGGACCGGGACCGACGGACCGGAATGTAAAAAAAATTGGACTTGGACCGGACCTGAATATTCAGGTCCAGACCTGGACCGGGCTTGTTGGAGCTATTTTATATTGTTTTTGCTCTTTTAATTGAAAATTTTAATAAAAAAACCTATTGGACCTGTTGTTACTTATCTAAAGACTTAGACTTCAAACATAATATCATAGGATCTAAATTAACGACATACAATCTAATTAGTAATGATTACAAATATCAAATCACTCAAATACTTCCAACTACACTACAACTTTACAAGTTTTAGTTATTAATTTTTGAAATTTTTTTTTTAATAATTATTCAGGTCCGCCGGTCCGGACCTAAAAACCCTGGTTTTGGACCGGACTGGTCCGGAAGACAGGCACATCAAAATTTTGGATCTGGACCGAAATCGACGGTCCGGTTCGACCCGGTCCAAAATAATGCCCGGTCCGGTCTGGTTTCAGATCCAGACCGGACTTTCGCTCAGCCCTAGTCCCACCTTTTAATTATCCACAAGTCCACAACAATCCCACCTTTACTTGTTTTTTTTTTTCTTTTTTTTAGTCCTTTTTACCGGTGACCTGAACTTCAGGTGACCTTATTTCATTTATTTTGTTTTACTTAATTTATAAAGCTGATTAAAATTAAAGAAAATTAAATTACAATTTTTTGAACTATTAAATCACAATTAAATTAAATAACATTTTTCTGTTATATAATATATGTATTTAGTGGATGCCCATTATACCCCTATGATTATTCTAGTATATTCTAGATACTAGGTGTATAATTCTCTAAGGAAACCCTAATTGTTTCCCATGTCTATATATATATATATATATGTATGTACTCCCTTATGATTGAATAATATGAATACAGATCTATTCTGTCCCACAAATACTCTCTACTACTTAAACCCTATTTTCTATAACACGTTATCAGCACGAACCCTAGCCAGTGGAGCGGATTACCAATTGGAATACACGCATATGATTATAAGAGAAGTGAAAGGTACATGTATATGGTTATATTGATTGTATACATGAATATGATTTGATTGATTAAATTCACATTCTTCGCATAGTTATATTCCATATGATTTCATCAACTTTTGTTTAATCAATCATTATACTGGCAATTTGAACACTTTTCAGCAAATTTACATTCTGAGATGATTGTAAGTTCTTTGGGGCAGAAGCAACCGAGCTACAAACATAGAATTTGCTAAAATTTCTGACTTTTGCTTTGTTCTATAATCGTTTTCAAAACACCATTAAAAGTCGCACTCAAAGAGTATTGAAATTAAACAATTATGAAAAAAAAAAACGAATAACAAAACTAAATACGATAAAAGGGTATCAAAACTAACCTTTGTAAAACAAGAATGAGGTACATATGATGAAGTAAACACCACAGAGTTCATTTTTTGTTGCTAAACCAATTAGGAAAAGGTGTAAGAAGTCGAAAATTGTTCACGTTTTTGGAATCAATCAATCATTATACTATAGTAAAAGTTGATTAAACAGTATAATAAACCACTTTATTCCAACAAAAGTTGCTTAAACACCCGTGTCATGTATGTGATGTATGCGATTTTATCTCCCTTTAAATTTTGATGACTTTTAGTCATAACATTTTATTTTAAGTTCTGTTGCTTTTAGATTTTTGTGGCTTTTTAGTGCCTCAAGTTAAAGTTGATGAGTATATATTAAATTTAGTAGATTAATTCATTGTTTGTTATGAGTATGAACAACTCGAATAGTCATAAATTGAAGAGACATCACTGGAGTTTTAGGTTAGATTAATTGTACCTCAACTTTTAATCATTTTTGTTATCTTTTAATTGTACTCGGAAAGTCTGTCTGCTACACATAGGTACTTAAGTTTCACATTGACCAATTTTTAATCACATGGCATAGTAATAGAGTTTCATGGTAAAAGATAAAGTATTTTGATGTTATTATCATTTTTTTTCTTCTTAATTTCATGCTCTTTGGTGTAGTCTATTTAAGTGAGACATACTAAGCTAGTGATTTGTTTATGATATGGATCTTGATCATATTAGGTGGACTTTTGTGTTAGGTTACAGTTTAGCTATATGGGGATTTGATCATAATAACGCTAGTGTATGCATATATTATCAAGTAAATTAACAACCCATTATTAAATTTGAATGTATGTTGTATATTGCTTGCCCAATTGCAATTTAGCTAATTTTGTCATTATCCTCCGAGAATATTTGACAATAAATTGCATAACCAATTTTTGTACCATTTAATTTGATGTTTACAGTTATAACATGTTAGCCTTCTAGCTATTGACCTATTAATTTGGTGTCATATAAGGAACATTGCTTTGGTTTAAACCTATCGACCATTTCATATTATAAAAGAACCAACTTGTCCCAGTTCTTATGAGACAACAACTGATATTATGATAACTATTAGAGAATGGAATCAAATTTGGACTAAATTTGTATGAGAATGAATCCAAGTCTTTAATGACCGTATTATTGCTTACACTTTTATGAGCAAAATTAATTACAATAGCATGACATAATAATTTTAATGAACGAAATCTATGTTAAAATATATTTGGCATCATAATCTAGAAATAACATTTATGTGAATGACTTCATTATTTGATGATATATAACATTGTTTTATTTATTTGTTCAAAGAACGTAACACATCTCTTTGACATTGCCAAACATAAATTATCCCTTAGCATGTATATTGTTCACATTAGTACATAATCTTAGAAGACCATATTGCTGTGGTAGTATACGTATTATCATGATTTTAGTAATTAAATGTTGATGCATAATTGGATTCAACTATATGTAATATATATACCTATATAAAGTAGAATTGGAATAATGAGCAAATTGAACATGAAATACTTGTATATAGAAACCTGAAGTTCCTTAGTTTCATGAAGAATACTCATGTAGTCATGTTCCTTAAATTTACAAAGTTTTGAGGATTCTCAAGAATATAATATGACCAGAGTTTCATGTCTTAGAAATTTCTAGTTTCTATAGTTTGCTTGAATATCCCATCATCCACAAAATAACTATGTCATATATGCACAATGTCATGTAAAAATAATATTCAAAGATTTTGAATAATTGATATGCTATCTTTTGGTGGATATATTCTAGATAACGAACTATATGTGCATGGATGAGTATTGATGATGCATAGATAACTAGATTTACTCATTTCCCATAAGTAAATGAGAAAATGTATAATCGAAAGAATAATAATCATGTTTCATGATATTTCCTTTATTGTTTATAATCCATGCAAAGTTTTAAAAGAATTGCAAACACGAATACATAATATTTATTTTATTAGCAAGGAATAATTGTATGAGTTTAAGAAATTGAGTATGACATTGTGAGAAACTCGGTTAAAGAATGTATTCATTATGCCCATAATTTTTGGAAATATCATTATAAAGATTTATATATATGGGCAATAGAAAAAGATGCGAGTTTTATGAATAATTTACTTTACATGATACATGACATTGCCTAAAGAATTCATGGCTTAAGAAGAATATGAGATTAAATGTTGTTGGACTAATTTCATGCCCCCATATGCAAGGTTTAGGGGGAGATAGTATTTTTATTCCATGAGTTATGAAATACACTGATGGTCCATTTGGTACATAAAGTGATCTATTCAATAAAGATGGCAACAAGATACTTAAATGCTTAGAATAATGATACCATCCTGAAGATGGATATGGATGATTTAGAATGTCATTGATTATAAATCAATCATAAGTGCCCTGATTAAAATTAATGTTGTCGCAGAAGGACAACACAAGTTGCTCACGAACATAGATTAAGCCTGAAATGTGGTAGACTATTGCGTTATGAACATAATTATCGTTGAATATGAAAGAAAATAATACGTTATGATGAATTTTCATTAGAATATATTTATGTTTAGTAAAACTGATATGTGCCAAGATTATGTAAAATACTCTAGAAGAGTATGATATGTCCAACTTAATTAACATGTATCATGATAATAATAATCAATGCTCTAGCAGAGTATGAATAATGATTGTTGCATAAAGTATTAGTCTTGCCAAGTATAGAAAGAAACACTTGATAGTGTTCTTATATCACATCATATTAATCATCATGGCCATGCATGGAGTAGGCATAATAAAGTGATCACTATTGTTTGAAAACTGACCAGAATTTAGAAAGTGATTGGATGTGATAATTCAATTAGGCCATCCGGGTTTAATGTATAGTATAATCACCCGTAAGGGAAACCTGAAGTTTCAATTTGATATGAAATAATGTGCTGACGCTCTCTCATGTTAGATATGTGAAATGTTTTGAATGGCAAGACATAATTAACGAACATTGAAATTGAGCTATATTTGGATTATGATTTTTAAGAAAATTTCAAGAAAAGGAAAATCTATTTTTGATCAACTTTGGATATTGATATGCAATGAGTGACCAGAAGTTCACTAAAATAGCTTATATGTTGTTCTATATTATGTAACTAAAGGCTTACCAAACCACCTTGTATGTTAACACATTAAGTAAGTTAAAGCTCATTATCAAAGTCATTGGCAATCCAAAAGATCACCATTGAGTGGAGTTACATGCGTATAAGCTAAGTCATGATTATGTTTATATAACAATCATTTTTTTTATTGGGGCTGTTGAATGTCAGCACACAAGAATAAACCGACAACTGCACAATAATTGTCTCCCCATTGTCATTAATCTCTAGAAGAGAACAGTTTATGATGAATTTATAAACAAATGTGTGATGTGCATCATAAGTTAGAGAAGAGATGGTTTTCATCGATTAATATCGTTCTCCAGAAGAGACAAATATTTTGTTGAATATATCTCTTCTAAACGATGAAATTTGTTAATAAATCTTTTATTAGATGAAATATTTTTGCACATGAAATTATACACTAAGTTGGTTAAGAATATGATGCTCCTATATTTGAAAATTTTACCAACTTAGGGGGAGAAGAATTGGGATAAGTTGGCAAAATTACAAAATTATAAAGTGATGATCCCTATAATGACTATTTGAGATATTATTGCCAACTTTTGTCTATATACTTTAAAGGTATGTTGCACATCTATGGTTTGATTTGTATTCAGTTATGTCTCATTTTACATGGCATTGAAGATACATTTTGGCCATATTATGTATATACAGTACATTGAGATAAATCTTGCCAATAATACATGAATCACTACACCTGAAGTGTAGGTTGTATGATCGGTTCCAAAATAAATATGAAATATATGGCAAGAAAGTGCAGTTGACACTATTGAAAGTGTAATGGTATATTAATGCCATAATGTATGCCCCGGAAGTGGTATAGATATCTGAATTATAACAGATGGCCTATGATATAAGAACGAAGATGTTATAATTGACTAATGGTACCAATGGGAAATGTATTCAGATATCATTGTAAAATAGCATGCAAATTATATCTTGAAAAATGTGATACCGGTATATGATGGAACCGATGGATTATATGCATATGCAAAAGTAGTGGATTTGAGAATAGGGATCTGAAATAAAAGTCCACTTTTATGTCGACATATTGAGAATGATCAAAGATTATCATGGACTAGAAGTCCAACTAAAGGTGAATAATGATGATCATCAAGGACCAGAAGTCCAGCAATAGTTTCTTGAAATCCACATTGTACAGTGTCTTGCATTTTTTTAATCTTACATTTATGTGCATGTGTGAGTCGTAGATAAACGCATTATTTATTGCATGTGTCAAATAGTGATTAGATGCATCACTCATTATATACGTAGTATATGTTTTATGCTCAAAATCTTGTCCATATAAATTTCACATCTCATCATATTACATGTACTAATTTTATACAAAAATTGTGATATACGTAAAATTTTGTCCATTATAGTAAGATGTGTTTACAATAGTATGAAGATTTACACTAAAAATTTTACACTCCAATGAGAATATATTTGTGATGAAATTATACAGATGGAGGCGTTTTAATAGCATGTTGTGAATTATGCATAAAAGTTTCAGAAGAACTTGTACAAGACATATTCAAATATCTAGTGTTTCAAGTTCTATACGAAATATTTTGAACACCTCAATGGACAATGGTGACATTATTATCAAACTCCTGAAGAGTTTAAGACTAAATTAACAACACTCAACCTGAAGTTTGAGTATGTGAGTGCTAATCAGAATCTTATGTTCATTTGAGAACTTGATATTATAAGGATAATCCTTTTATGGTCCAGAAGAATCATAAACAAATAATTATTACTTAAATGTAATTACTAATTTACATAAGATTAGACAATGATGTTGATTATATCACAAGTTGCCATAAATTATTATCAATATGTAATTATTAATAGTTATTTTATATAACTTCCAGAAGAAGGCATAAGTTTAATATTTGTGGCAATTTAACAAAGATGAAGTAATGATAAACACAACATATGTATTATTTTCAAGAGTATGAAGAAATGAATATATCTCATGTTGAAGATTGAAGTCCAATAAGGAAGGATCAACTACCAAGGAGTTGAATTTTATTCTACTTCAAGTGCGAAGCTACTACCAAAGACGTTGGGTTCATTATTCTAAAAGATCTCAAGTTATGCATTCATTAGGGGGAGAAAATACGTGTTGCACTCTTTTTCCCTTAACCATGGTTTTGTCCCACATTGGGTTTTCCTGGTGAGGTTTTTAATGAGGCAACATCATAAAACGTATTACGAAAGTGATGTACTCTTTTTCCTTCACTAGGTTTTTATTCCCACAGGGTTTTTCTTAGTAAGGTTTTAATGAGGCATACTATTCGATAATGGTCATCCAAGGGGGAGTGTTATATAATATATGTATTTAGTGGATGCCCATTATACCCCTATGATTATTCTAGTATATTCTAGATACTAGGTTTATAATTCTCTAAGGAAACCCTAATTGTTTCCCATGTCTATATATATATATGTATGTACTCCCTTATGATTGAATAATATGAATACAGATCTATTCTGTTCCACAAATAGTCTTTTCTTCTTCCTTCTTTTTTCCATCTTTGGTATCTCAAATCTCAACTACCCCCACCACCATAACTGCAAGCAGCCAACCACCACCTACTGTCACATCCAAACTACCACTACAAGGCCAGAAATATGCCCCACCCACCAGAGCCACAACCCACGCCAGGCGAGCGACACCACTAGAACCACAACCACAACCACTCAAACCCCACCTAGAAAACCACCCACCCCTAACCAACCTAGCGTCCCAAACACCCACTCTAAATCTAACCAACCCACTAACCTCCAACACCACCACCACTAACTTCTAATCTCCAATCAAAACTACACTTGGTTTGAACACCTAATTAAACATCAATGGAACCCCAACCAATTCCCCAAATCTGAACACAACCCAAAGTGCCTCCACCATTATCNGTACGTGACACAGTCTCGAGGGGGCAATTTGTAGACACCGAAAATTTATTAAAGTGTCAAAATTAAAATAAATTAATTTTTTGAGTTAAATAAAATAAATATTTGCTCAATATAATTAATTTAGCCCTTTAAATTAAAATATCCAAATTAATTAAATAATTTGGGTCATAATTACATTATTTGGGCCGACTATATTGTTAGTCCAACTAAAATGTTTATTGGTCCAAAAAGACTACAAAACTTCCAAGTCATCAGAAGAGTCCAAGCCCACTTCTCCTGGTCCAAGATGGAGGTCAAAATCTCCTATAAATACCCATCATCACCTCAAAGGGGAGGGGGAGAGAAATTCATTAAAAAAAAAAAGGTCAATCGAAGACACTCCAAAGAATTTACAAACTCTCTCTGTCAGCAATCAACAAGCACTACAAAATTGTGCCGATTGTTCAGAAATACTCAAGCACATTCAAAGTGACATTGAAGTTGGTCAATCCCCACACAAATTTGGTTGACGTCGACAAGTGTCATCCTAGCAGTGGAACAGAATCAGAAGACTTAGTTTATTTTCTATAAACTGTTTACAGAGATTGTACCCATATTCAAATTATTAATAAAATATTATTTGTTTACTTAATTGCTTGTCGTTGACTTTGACTTGAAATTTAGTAGCAACACACCCTCCATTAACGATAACAATTATTAAACGCCCCTAGTGTTATCAACCTCGGCATCATCATCCTCATTATCCATTGCATCATCATCATTGCCTTATTAGAGGATAATTTGAGTTTATAATGAGTTAGAAATCAATTTTTAGGCTTTAATTAGTTTGTTGTTTTCTTTTGTTAATTACAGTTTTGTTTTTATACAAAGGATTTATATTTGTTAATCTGATTTTTTTGTGTTATTAGCTGTTAATTTGAGGTGGGTTCATGAGGAAGGACGGGGTGTCAAGAGCAGATAATTAGAGACTAAGAGATAGCGGTGTCGTGATAGGGAGTTTTTTTTTTTTGTTTTAATAGTTTTTCTTTTGTTGTGTAATAGTTTTCTCATTTGTTTTGTTCTTTAAATTACACACCCCACCAATCACGTAATGTCACGTATATAAATTACCTACTAATTAAGTTGTTAACCGGTAAAGATAATTAACATAAAATAAGGTATAAAGGTGGCACTATTGTGAGAAAATCTAAAAGTGGAACTGTTATTTTCAAATGTTGAAAGGTAGGATTATTAGAATCAATTTTTCCAAAATTATTTATATGTAACCTTTCCAAAATTATTTATATGTAACCTTAACTATAATTATTCTACATACTCCATACAAGTATTTCCATGTGACATATTGATAGAGTACCATTTTATGTATTTCAATAACTTCCCAATTAGCTTTTATTTCATTGAATTTCTTCTTTTATCATCATTTGTGTTACAAAAAAAATAAAAAAATAATGTTAGTATCTACATAGTTTACTAAAAAAGCACGTAAAAGCCACATTTACAATACAATATAATCCGATATAAATAACTAATTCATTATTATCTTTGAAATCAATTCATCACCTACATATAATTGATTAAAGCTAAATTATCATCATGTAATTATTTCATGCTTATATTCTTCAATTACAATGCTACAAAATTTTATACTTCACATAACACGAACTTAATCGATAGGACCACTTTTAGGCAAAAATAAATAATGCTCTATATATACTAATTAGTAAATTAAGACATTATTTTATTATTTTTAACATGCATCTAATGAAATCACGCCTTTCAACTCAACAACTAGTTTGTACTTGCATTAATAAAAAGAAAAAAAGAAAAATACTACGTAACAATTTGTATCATAACTTCATACTTCAATACTCCCGCGAAATCGATAACAATAACAAATTAGGGTTTCGTTTATTTTTTTGCCGATAAAATTCTTCCTATAAACTATTATGTAATTTCAAATTATCTTAAAATTTGATTGCTGAAATTGGATAATCATGAAGGAAGAAGAAGACGCAATTTTGTTCAACACTTTAGGGGTTACATCCGCTAATCCTGAAGACATTGAAAGAGATATCTTAGATAAGGTAAACCCTAATTCTTTCTACTCAATTTCATTAATTTGTTAATTAATTAATCAATTTCGTTTTGATAAATTGATTAAATTTTACTTTTTTGGAGATCAATTTTTGATTGAAGGTATGCAATTAGTTATTAATGATCAATTATTTCATATGATGCATAAATTGTATGTTTGATGTCTTTAATATTAGTGATTTAGGTGATCAATTAACTACAATATATACAATGTGACTGTATTTGTGTTATAGAGTGATTTTAGGTGATCCTTAGTTGTTAATTGATTGTTATGTTGCGTCGAATTTGTTCATTTGAGTAGAGTTTGTCTCTGTTTTGTTTTTGATTGATGAATTGGTTGTATTAATTGAGGATCAAATTAGGTTATTAAATAGGGAAGAATCGCGAGGGAGATGAATTTTGCGATTCTTCTTATTGGTTAATGTCTAGTCGACCCCAAATTATTTTTGGGGCGAAGGGTTTGTTGTTGTTTGTTTGATTAGCTCAGGTGTAGTGTTTGCCTAAAGACATTTTAAAAGATCGGTTTTATGTTCAGGATGCTTTTCTCCATATCCTAGATAGCTAAGTTGCGGATGAAGGAGGGACAATGGGTGTTCACACAGTCACACTACTGGGTGTTTTGGAAATAGTGGGATTGTTGAAATGTTGCGGAGTGTATATGTTAAGTAGCGGAATTTGGGGAATCTTATAACTTTGGTGTGTTAATGTTTCAGGCTACAAATAATGCTGAGAGCAGTGATGCTGGGAGGAGAATTAAAGAAGAAATGTGCACTGATACGGCGGAAGGCCAACCTTCACCGTCTGGACAAGTGGAATTGTTGAAGAAGCTTAGGGCCATAGAGATTGAAATAGATGCTGTGGCCTCTGCTGTTGAGCAGACGAAAAGCGGGGTAAAGAATGAAGAGCTTGACACTGGGAGTCATGATGGGATTGATGAGGATGATAAGGCTGACAAGGCCATGTGCAATGACTCTTCTCTTCAGCATGCGTTGGCTGCTGATCGACTGAAAAGTCTGAAAAGAACAAGAGCTGAACTTCGTAAAGAGGTCTCAAACCTATGTAAAGATGGCAAAGCTGGTGGGGTTGAGGACAAGTTATTGAAATATTTGGTCAGGGAAGAGGCTAAGTCAAAGCGGAAGTTGAAAGAGGTGCCAGATGTGACCAAAGAGTCTAAGAAAAAGAAGAAGGCGGTTTCATACCAAGAGGATGATGAATTTGATGCTGTGCTAAATGCTGCATCCGGAGGATTCGTTGAAACGGTAAGCTGAATGGGACTCATTTATATTATTTCTTTTGAGCTAGAGGAAGGTTTGGAGGTTAGTATTGAAGCTTTGTATTTACAGTTTTATATTAGGTATCTATGATATAATTTATTTTTTTATTTTATTTAAAAGATTCTAAGTGAATTGTCTTGTTTATTTTAAGAACTATGGTCGGGTGGTTGATAAATACTCTAATGATGTAGGAAAGGGATGAACTCATACGGAAAGGGTTATTGACACCTTTTCATAAGCTAAAGGGTTTTGAACGCCGCATACAACAACCCAATTCATCCCACCTACAGGAGAGCAACAATGACCTGGCTGATCGTGCTCGTGAGAGTGTTGCCAAAATGGCACGGTCACTAACAGAGGCTGAACAAGCTCGTCGAACGACTAGGCTGCTTGAGCCAACAGATTTACCAAGACTTGATACACCGTCACACGCTTTTAATAGACTAACTAAACCTTATAGTGATGGCGAAAAGAATGATGTTAAAGAAAGGAAAAAGAGGAGGCCTTTGCCTGATAAAAAATGGCGAAAACGTGTTGTTAAGGAGGAAATTGTGGGAGAGATACCTGGTATGCAAGTATAATCTGTGTTGCATTGCTTCGCGACTGCTTCTATATGACATTTTGTAGTAAACATTCTAAATTGTTGACTGTCAAGATTGTAAGTCTTTGTGTTCTTTTTGGTACACAAGAAGTATTGTACATCTCTAGTTAAACCTGGGGTTCTGTTCTAGTTTATATCACCCTTCAAGTCTATGCTCTGAAAGGCTTTTTTGCACTAGCTCATTATTGTGATGATGGAAACTGGCTATTCTAGTGGTATATTTCAAATAGGCTATATGGAGGCCATGTCCTTTGAGTTTGGTGGCTTGTAAATTTCTATGAAGGCCCAACTTAATTGTTATGTTTACATTGGGAAAGAGGGACTAGCTTTGAGATCGAGTTTTTTCACCATTTATCTAATCCATTTGTCTGCTAGGCTATATAGGAAATGGTGCCAAGATTCTTTGTAGATGTTGAGCTCTGGAAACCCTTTTTTTCCTGATACTATTCATTTCATGAATTACAGATTTGCAAGATGACTTGGCGAATGAAACCCACAATGCCATGGGTGAAGACGGTGAAGATCAAGATCCTTCTTTTGTTATACTTGAAGGTGGATTAAAGATCCCTAAATCTATTTTTAACAACCTGTTTGATTATCAAAAAGTTGGGGTTCAATGGATGTGGGAGCTGCATTGCCAAAGAGCTGGAGGGATTATTGGGGATGAGATGGGTCTTGGCAAGACCATTCAGGTGCTTGCATTTCTTGGCTCATTGCATTCCAGTAATATGTACAAGCCTAGCATTGTTGTCTGCCCTGTCACACTTCTAAGACAATGGAAGAGGGAAGCCCAAAAATGGTACCCTAGCTTTCATGTTGAGATACTTCATGATTCTGGTGTTGATGGTGTGCGAAAAAAGAAGGAATCAGAATCTGATGAGAGTGATTATGAAAGTGAAGGTTCTTCGGGAAGTGATCAAGAGAAAGCCATTCCTTCAAGAAGTGCCAAGAAGTGGGATGCTTTGGTAAAGCGGGTACTGAGATCAGAGTCTGGATTGCTAATCACAACATATGAACAACTACGTATTCTTGGCGAGAAACTACTAGATATTGAATGGGGTTATGCAGTACTTGATGAAGGTCACCGTATTAGGAACCCCAATGCAGAGGTTACTATTGTATGCAAACAGCTGCAAACAATTCATCGCATTATAATGACTGGTGCCCCAATTCAGAATAAGCTTTCTGAATTGTGGTCTTTGTTTGATTTTGTCTTCCCTGGAAAATTAGGTGTCTTACCAGTATTTGAGGCAGAGTTTGCTGTTCCCATAAAAGTTGGGGGCTATGCTAATGCTTCTCCATTGCAAGTATCTACGGCTTACAGGTATGGTTGCTTACCTGTTTTTGTGACTTGTACCCTTGAAGATTAGGGAATTGTTATCGTCTTGTCTCTGTTAAATATTATCTTTATGGAGCAGTCATTATTATATTATTGTGCCTCACCTAGTCATCCAATCTAAATTGGTGTTAACTTGTTAACTGCTGTCTTGAGAATGGTATTAGCTCTGTTACATTATTAACCACTAAAGTAACAGATTTAGAAGTGCTAAAATGCATTGCGTTATATAGCAATTGAAGTCCATCATATATTTTATATATTTGTGTGTAACTTCTTGTTTTCTCGCTTTCCAGGTGTGCTGTTGTCTTGCGTGATCTAATCATGCCCTACCTACTGCGCCGTATGAAAGCTGATGTAAATGCTCATCTTACAAAGAAGACTGAGCATGTTCTTTTCTGCAGTTTAACTCCTGAGCAGCGATCTGTATATAGGGCCTTCTTGGCCAGCTCTGAGGTGGAGCAGATATTTGATGGAAGTAGAAATTCTTTGTATGGTATTGATGTGATGCGTAAGATATGTAACCATCCTGATCTCCTTGAGAGAGAGCACTCTTCAAGCAATCCTGACTATGGCAATCCTGAACGTAGTGGCAAAATGAAAGTGGTTATTCAAATACTTAAGACGTGGAAAGAGCAAGGTCATCGTGTTCTTCTTTTTGCACAAACTCAGCAGATGCTTGATATTCTTGAGAATTTCCTGATATCTAATGAGTATAGCTACAGGAGAATGGATGGTCTTACAGCAATTAAACAGAGGATGGCCTTGATAGATGAATTTAATAATTCAGATGATGTATTTATCTTTATACTGACAACGAAAGTTGGTGGTCTAGGGACAAATCTAACTGGGGCAAACAGGGTGATCATCTTTGACCCAGATTGGAATCCATCCACAGACATGCAGGTCAGTGCGTTTATATTTAGGTGCAATTTGCACTGACCATTAAAAGAACTGTTCTGAGACTTGTACTGTTATAAAGTTTACTTGCTCTTGATATTGGATTGTGTCCTAATGCATATTCAAAAGAAAACCTTAAATCCTTTTGTTTTTAACTCTGCTGATAATTATATCTGAGTACATTATTGGTCATAACAGGCCAGAGAACGTGCTTGGCGTGTTGGTCAGAAACGGGATGTAACTATTTTCAGACTAATAACACGTGGGACCATAGAAGAGAAAGTGTATCACAGGCAAATTTACAAACATTTTTTGACCAATAAGATATTGAAGAACCCACAACAGCGTAGATTCTTTAGAGCTAGAGATTTAAAAGATCTTTTTGTTCTAACTGATGAAGAACATCCTGGATCAACTGAGACTTCAAATATTTTTGGTCAAATATCAGAGCAAGTGAATTTGATTGATTCTGAAAAAGATGATGAGCAGAAAAACATGAATTCCAGAGCATCAACTGGATCTGCAAATGATGGAGTGTTGGATGGAGAAAATGGTTTGCAGCTAGTTCTTTCTGGAAATGAAGAGAAAGGTGTTAAAAATGGTGGGAAAACTGATGAAGAAACAACTTTCTTGAAGAGTCTTTTTGAGACGCAAGGAATACATGTAAGTTATTAGACCTTACGTCTTTTATATTTAAGCCTTTCTAAATCTGTTGGGAGAGCGCATATCTTTATTCTGGTAGGTAAGCAGTTTTAAACATCAAAGCCTGACATGTTGTGCACTATCTTCAACTTTTGGCTATCAAATAAATTTGTTGTATAAATTTCTCCATTGATATGTCTTGCTGCATTGTTGATGTTATGTTGAATCTTTTCGTCTTGCCTTCCTAGGCTCTGAAATATATTTCTTCGAATATTTACTTCCCGTTTTGGTGCACTTTCTGCCTTTTACGGTTAAAAATGAGTCCAAAAATTATCTCCTTCTGATCTGTCTTGTTGCAAATTTGCAATGAGTTCTATTTTGTGTATTTGTCTGATTAAACAAATCAGTAATCTTATACTCCACTATTCTAAAGAGTTTTATATTAGTTTTATCTAAAACATCTTACCTGTGTCACATTGCATTTCGAAGTAAAAATATCTCCTGTGACTCATTTTTCTGCCTTAACGCTCCTGTTTGGTTTCCATATGATTCACATGAACAACTATTTTTTTTATTGTCCCCTTACAGAGTGCTGTTAACCATGATGCAATAATGGATGCCCATGATGAGGATAAAATCAGGCTTGAGGAGGAAGCTTCCCGAGTTGCACAAAGAGCAGCAGAAGCACTCCGTCAGTCGCGGATGCTTAGAAGCAAAGAGAGCCTAACCATTCCAACATGGACAGGAAAATCTGGTGCTGCTGGTGCACCTTCATCTATTTCCCGGAAATTTGGCTCAACAGTGAACTCTCAGTTAGTAAGAAACTCAAGATCAGGAGAGGCACCTAAAAATGGTACTAATGGCTTTGCAGCAGGAACTTCTTCAGGGAAGGTGCTGTCTTCAGCTGAGTTGCTAGCCAGGATTCGAGGGAACCAGGCTACAGCAGTTGGTGATGGGCTCGAACATCAGTTTAGCTTAGCTTCGAGCTCTTCTAACAGGGATAATTCCAATGATGCAGGGCCTTCTCGGGCGCCTCGGAATGTTAGTGGGGTTCCGCCAGAAGTTTTGGTCCGTAATATCTGTACATTCATCCAAAATAGAGGTGGTAGCACCAGCTCAACCATCATAGTTGATCATTTTAAAGACAGAATCCCTTCAAAAGATTTGCCCTTGTTCAAAAATCTTTTGAAAGAAATTGCGATATTAGAAAAACATCCAAATGGCTCAGTTTGGGTACTAAAGCCAGAATATCAGTCGACTCGTTCTTGAGCTGCATTTATGGATAATTATTGAGGATGATGTTGAATTGCTGATTGGGAGTCACAATCTGATGTTCATTTCCCAAGATTGAGTATAGTTACAAACTCACAATTCACAATTTTTGAGCTTCTTTTGGTTGGAGAAATATGTAGAATACTGACCTGTGGCATTTACAATTTTGGCCTTTAGTGGGAAAGGATAGGTTATTCTTTGAGTTGTGAAACTTTTTGAACGGATATTACTGTAAATAGTAGCTGTATATAAGGCAAGTTCCTCACTGCAAAAAAAATTTCTTACTTCAGTCGATCGTGTCACAAATTTACAGGTCTAGTTTTGATGGAAAATTATAATTTTTGTTGGAAAGCACAATTGTAAAATAAGTTTTTGTTTGTTTTGGTGGAAAAAAGATATTGAAAGTAAAAGGGCGAGAATATGTAAAGAGAGGAAATAGTATGTAAGGAATTAGAAAGAAAATGTAGCGTATCTTGTTGAAAAAAGGAAAATGAACCTTTTTATTTTTGAAGAGAATTTACCTTTGACAAAATTGATTTCTCCCCTTACCTAAAAATAAACAAAGGAAAACAGGAAAACAATGAGAACAAACTGGGACTAAACTAAAAATAAGCCGAAAAGAACTCGATTTTTAATATTGTGGAGTTTTAATGATTAAATAGTATATTGGTCTTTATCTTGGGTGATACTTAATATTCTTGCTACTAATCATCATACAATATATTATAAGGCGTCGCTGTCAACGAAACTTTGCCATGTGGCGCTCACCAATGAATGTGATACATGTCACTCTTTACAAGAGTCTCATAAACAAATAAAAATACAAACCATGCGTAGCTATTAGGAATCGACTCATGACATTTGAAACGAAATGTGAAAGTTTAACCACCAATCCGTAATTAATTTGATGTTTAATATTTCAAAGTAATGGATAGTAAAGTCTTGTAATCATATGGTATGAGCTTTTGATTTGTATCGCTTATTCACTTTTCACCAAAACTATGACATTGTTATTTTTATCCCAAGTCCTTTATAGTTGTTTTGCCTTTTTAATTAATAACTTATAACATTACAAGTTACAACCCTTACAATCTAATTTTATACTACAAACACATAAAAATTAAAAACAAATAAAAGCATATTTGATAATTGTAACTGACCCGGGGCATTGCCCGGGCCAAAATTCTAGTCTTGAGTAAATGTTGACAATGCATAATGTTAGGAACTGCACGGTGAGTGCCACATGGCACATCCCCATTGTGAAGAGCAGTTTTAATATTGTATAAATATGTGTATATGGGTACTTCAGATAATTTTTGGTTGTATAAGTAGCTTTGTTAGAGACTTAGAGTGTTACTGGTACAGCATGACTTGTGAAATTTGAAGAAAGATGAAACATAGTTTTCTTGCTACGTCAAGATTCTTACTTGAAGTCTCTCTCATATTTTTTTCTTTTTTCCTGATTAATTTTCATGGTTTTAGGTGATTAATATTCATGTTCTGTGTTTATGACCTCCTAATTACTACCTCCGTTAATTTTTAGTTGCAACACTTGAATTTTTTATATCTCACAAATAATACCTAAGTGTTGCATCTAATTATTAACAGAGGTAGTATTTACTTTTGATTATATGTCATGTATGAATGCAGAAGGTATCTCCTGTTGGTAAGGCCTTACTTTCAGTTTATCCAGGTAAATATTGGTTCTGTTTTAGTTCAAAATGTTCTATATATATATATATATATATATATATGGCGGTAGCCTAGCCTTAATTAATGCATTGAAGAAGCCATGGCTGCATATATAATCTTCATGTGATTGATGCTTGCAAATTTGCTCATTAGCTAGGAAGAGCTAGTTCACTGGTGCAGTATATTGTGGATTTGTGATCTTGAATACAGACGGACTAAATATTGAGATGTTAACAGTTGTGTAGCTGTTTGCGAGATCTGATAAATGAATAAAAAACAAACTCCGTAATAAAATTAGGAAAGAATGGTAAAAGAATAGACCCTATCGTTCTACATAAACCAGGATTTAATGTAGAACAATATATGCTGCTTTTTAGTTCTATTGGTCGTTTTAGATTTTCACAACAGTGAGATTTACTCTGAAGTTCTTACAGTCTCGTTTGTAGACCAAAGCCTTTTTTGGATTAGCAAGACGGTCATGTCTTCTTCCTCATCTGAGTCTGGGACCGACTCACCTACTCTAATGGCCTCCCAATGCAAAGCTGGTATGTATTTCTTGATGTAGTCCACTATTGGCTGCTTATCTCGTACAATGATGAAGCCTTGGGGCCTTAGGATTCGATCCATCTCAATTAATAGATCCACCACACTGCAACCTTTCTTTTTTACATCAGATATGATGGTCCAAGCATGCAGTAGATCATAAGTTCGTGGATAAGTTGAGAAAGATTCACACCTGTTAAGGATATAATTAGTAACTGAAGATCATATTCAAGCAATACAGAACACATGGAAGTCATAGTAGAAGGAATTTTCTCTTCATTAGCCTGAACAGTACTAAAAAAAAATGGATGAAGGACTGAAGGCTTGGCTTACCAACTATGAATTGCACCTATCAAACCTCGATCGTAAACTATCTTTAAGGTGTTCGGTCCGTCCTCTCCTACAACATTCATCACCCAAAGAGGTTTATCTTTCAAAGCAGCTGCGAATGAGCCCAAGTTTGCTTTCATGTCCATCACATTCCGCAATGTATCAGGCTTAATTTTTGGGGCCAACAGATTCCAGTAGCCTTGAAGTCTTCTACGCCACACATCCTGCATTGCTACGCAGTGTCATATTGAGAAAATGATGATACACAGTACACGAACATATTGGTAGATGTCATTTGTGCAAGAAGCTGTAAACTTTAAGCCACAAGAAAATATAAAGAAGTCATCAAAACTAAGATTATGTTACCGTGTCCTTCTCGAACATTTCAGGGGTCAATCTCAGCTCGCTTAAGCGAGGTGGTGGAATATTCACTCGATCCGGCCAAGAAGCCAATGCGCTTCCACTTGATTTATGATCATCTAATTAATGAAGCAAAAAGTAGTTAGGAGTTCTTGTTAAACTAATGAAAGCCCAAGGGTCAGACAATAAATAGTATTAAGGGACTACTAAAAACCATTCTAACAGCGGCTGTTTGAAAAATAATTTTTCTTTTCACTGTGATGCACAATGCTATTAGGATTGTACTAAAAGTGTCGGTTTTGGGTATATGTGTTAAACCCTACTATACTATGAAAATTTGCATGATTGTGGTTCAAAGTGGCATATCAACATATCGAGAATCTAGAATCTGAAAAGGGTGCTTGACGTAATTCTAGTTCAAAGTAACTCACGGTCAGAGTAAGGTAAAATGCAAGGTTCCATAGGAACACCCCAAATGGCATCAGGATCATCATCAGATCTACATAGAGGAGGCTGAATACCAGGAGGTCTTTCCATATAGCAATCATTTGTCAAAGGCTTAACCCAAATCACAGTTTGGTTCTTCTTAGCAGCAATTCTCCAGCACATTCTCTCAGCAAGGGCACTCATTTCTTTCCATATTCTAAGATCTTCTTCATCTTGTGCATAAGCTTCGGGGGATGAGTAAGCGAAATACCCTCCGGGTCTAAGCACCCTATCTAACTCAAGAAGAAGAATGCCATTCCTTTGAAGCCAATCAATTCTACAACGTGAGCAATGTGCTAGCTCAAACGATCTACTAGGGTACGGAAGTCTCTTTGTTCCTAAGACACCTAGGTAAGCAGGAATTCCCCTTTCAAGAGCAAACTGAATCTGGTTCTGATGGACATCATTAGGAGCTAATGATACTGTAATCACGTCATATTTCAGTAAGTATCCACCAAAACTTGCTACCCCACATCCAACATCTAACACTGTCCGTAGCTTTCCTTCATTGTTCATGCTATCACCCGGAAATCCAAGCATCTACATGCAACAATAATTTTGCATTAGTGTATGTAAACTGTATTGTGATGTAGAACATGTACAAAAATGATATGATTTTCCTTACATTAGCCATTGCCCTGATGTATTTATCGGCACCATAATGGAAGTGAGTTCCTCCGCCAGGAAATGCAATCTTTTCTCCTCTAACAACCATCCAATTCTGGTCAGATTTCTCTGTCGCGAGATGAGTGTGAGGGATGTTTGCTTTCCAAACCTCATCTCTACTTCTTGGCCATCTAATAGGGATCTGTAATCACCGTACCACAATTATATCCATGTTAATGGACTAGACTATATGGATATCATGCTACGTAGTGTTAATTATGTGCATTCTATTCAACTTATATGCGTGGCATTATTTAATAATCGACCAACTAGCAAAGAGTGATGAGGTTTAACCAAAAATTCGATTTTCCACTCGACTTAAAAACCATGCATTAAAAGCAATAGGTTCACACCTCATAATCCAATAAATTCAAGCTGCAAGTACATACCTTGTAGCCTGGTGGTGGAGGAATCAAGCAATTGAAACGTTTTTCAGGAGGAGGGCAATGTCTTTCATAGTGCTCCATTAATGATAAGTCAAGTTTCAACCTCGTTTGGTATATGAAATGCCTGTCTAGGCAGGAGATAAGCTCGGAATGTCGATCATCACAAACCTTTTGATGTTCAAAATCAAATACACAGGAATCAAACTCCTTTCGCAAAGCTGCATCAAACTTCTAAACAGAAATAAAAGAACAAGTTTGCTAAGCGACTATATCAACACATAGTACTCACAGGAATGGTCTTCAACATAAAACTCATCTCTTCCTCCTCATTACGAGCAGAAGCACCGATCTCCTCTCCACTACCGCGTGAAGTTCCCAACCTTTTCAGTGATTTTCTGCTCAATTCTACAGGCGATGCACCATTACTTCTCGAATATAGATAAACCATACAAAAAATGGCTATAACCAGTATACATGGGACTAGCCTCCCCTTCTGTCCACCTTCTGTTCTGCCTCTCATGTTTTTGTGATAAAAATTACAACAACTTCAGCTCGGTTTTGTGTCTTAGTGATCGATATGAAGTTGGTAATTAAAAGTCCAGTTTCACAAGCAGATAATCCTTATTATTGTAGATCATGCTACAGACATTTAGTTAGGTGCCAAAATCTTGTCAATTTGGCCTACAAATGAGAATTAACACACTTAGTATTTACTATTCACAAATGAAAGAAACAACGACTAACAGAAAGTTTGGTATCATGTAAAAGTTCACTACACTTTTGCATTAACAACTAAGGGGCAAATTAGCAGCAAACGTACTAAATCAAAAGTCCAAGAAAAACACTACTGGATTTTCAAGTCAAAATAAGTCCCTTTATCTAAGATTATGTTATCATAACATGGGAGAGAATAAGCTTTGTAATGCGATCCTGTGTCAGATTCTCGATACTCCTACATTTCATTTCATACTAGGTCAAGAATCAAAATCATGAAATCATTTCATCAAATAGTCAAGTCGGACACTTGGACATGCAATTTCAACACGTAACATGGAAGCTAAAAATCAACTATAAATACATCTCTTCATCGAATAATGAAGCAACACACTAACAATCTACACACTGGACATTTTTGTACCTTTTAATGTTGATCATCACAAACATGAAAAATACATTTCAAGAAATATTAGTTTTTTACCACACCCAAAAAAAAAAAAAAAAAAAAGGCATAAGGCCATTGTAATGTACTCCATAATTGATTAATAGATTATTAGTACATTAATTAACATGACTATAAAGTTTTAAATTCATGAAAAAAAAGGGATATTAGAAGATTAATTATATAAAATGAAGGAGCGCAATTACCTTGTGACTTAATATATAAATAGGAAATTATCAAAAGATATAGATATAATATTAGGAGCAAAAGAAGGTAAAGAACGTAACTAAAGAAGGTTAAGTTAAAGCTTTTGTTTATGTGATAATGAAAGAAGTTGAAATCAGAGAATTATTAAACAATCAATTATTGAAAATGAATGTTTATCTTTTTACTAAGTTGTGGAAAAAATGATTGTATTTGTACATAAGAGATTAATTAAGGAGTTTTAGCGAGGAAGATGGGATGATGAGAATGTAGCGTAAGACTCGAGTGGGTAACAAGTGAGTTGTCTATTTGAGAGTATTTATAGTTAAGTTGGTTATTATTATTGTTACCACTTAATGAGTTGGTACTTTTGATGCAATACTAGCAAATCGTCACGTATGATTGACATAACTATTTCACAACATTGCTTTAGTAGAGAGTAGAGACATGAATTCCAAATGTAGGTTTGATGCGAACGTACAATTAAGAGTATAGTTCTGGCATATTAACGGTCTGTTTACTTAATCTTAAAATCCGTTCAATTCAGTTCAGTTCAGCTTTTTTCTTATTTTGCTTTTCATTAATCCTTCATAATTTAACTTTCAATTTAGTTTAATTCAGCTCCAATCAATTCAGTTCAATTCAGCTTAGCTATTTTCAGCTGAAGTAAACAGGCCCTAAATTTAAAGTACAGTTGAAGTTTATATCCTTCATTTCTTATTTGAAGCTGTAGAGATGAGCAAATTAATAAGATAAATTTGAGTATTTTGTAAACGAGGAACGTGGTATAATAATAATAATAATAATAATAATAATAATAAAAGGCTCATTTAAGGATGAACTAGTATACAACTCATATTATCGATCGTGTTGTGCATAATCCATTTTTGAGAAACGCGATAAAACACAACTATCACGACAAACCCTTTGTAGCACAAAACATTCAATACAAGACTTACATACCGATGATATATGATATTCTAAGTCTACTACTTTACATTTGTTCTTAAATATAAAATAGTACAATGTATATTAAAGATTCTATTGTATAGATCACATTTATGAAACTATAAAATATTATAAAGATAATCATCAAAACTGTCCGTATCATTGAAAATTGGAATTCTCAATATGATTTGAATGACAACGAGCACGAATATTCAACCAAAGAATGACCCAACCCGACCTGACTCGACCATTAGACCCAATGGTTAACAAGTTAAGTAACAAACTAACAACCTACTCCATATAACTAAACCGAAAATCAATATTAAGACAAAGTGAGATTGAGCAACAATAGAAATTTATTTACAATGGAGGATAAACCAAAACCTTCTTCATCTTCATCTTCTTCCACCGATAAAAAGCGAAAACGAACTTCAAATATTGATTCAAATTCGCAATTCAACAACAATGTCGATTCAATTGAAGACAACGAAGATGATGAAATTCTTTCTCTAGGTAAATTCACCGTCAAATTTCATATACTAATTCATATTCATCCTTTTCTTTTTTCTGTTTGATCAAATTTTCGTTGAATTAATTTCTATTTGAGTTAGCTTAAAAGTCAAAACCCTAATTTATCATGATTTTAATTTAAATTTTCGTTTATATTTTGTAGAGAAGAGTCTTACGTTTAGCGATACTTTAGTTGCTCTTCAAATGATGCGTGCTCAATTCCCTAAACTTCAGAAGGTTTGTCCATACTAATTTTTCTAGTTGTAATCAATTTAATTGATATTATACTTTGATGCAATGATTTTTGATTTTTTTTGTTAGGGATTAATTTCAGAATATATGTGTTTTTAGTTTGATGTTTCTGGAAATAAGCTGAAATTGCGTTATTGCTTATAATTCATTGTTGATGTTCTATGTTGTTTTCGAGTAATTTTTACAACTATAAAATGATTCATTATTTGTTTATTTTTATCTTCTTTTCTCTGATTTGAAGTATGTTTGTACTCATATGTATATACATGTAAATGATTTATTCAATTGCTAAGTGTACTGATATCGATCGTGTTGAATCGGATACAAATTCAGTAAAAATCTTGTTGTTGTACAGTTATATATGGCAAAACGGTTGTCTTTGCATATTTTCTTATTATTGTAGTTTTGGATGATTAGGCTGACATTGTGTGTTTGCTTTTGTTCAGGTTTCGGTTAAACCTCTCATCTTACGCTCACAACTGTATAGCAGCGTGAAGGATAGGACTCAGGTTGACCGCGAGTTAGAGGTGTGGCTTCTGATTGTTAAGCTTGTTATTTTTAGGTTTTGCATCGTGTACAAATTATTTGATGGATAAGAATTTTTTTTCTTGTTTGGGTCTTTACTGCTACTACAGCATCTTTGTATAAATCCTCTCTTTAGTGAATTTAGGAGGTTCAAATTGTGCGCAGCATCACAACCTGTTAACTCTAAACGCTTAGAGACACAGTTAGAGAAATAGTTTTTGAATTAGACATACTAATACTAGTATTAAAAGATTAGAAAAATCTATATGTTACCATTTTGTGAACTTATCAAATTACAAAAGCCGATTAAGAAAAGATGCAGACGGGTGATGCTTGTATTGTAGGTATAAGGATGAAACTATTAGATTTATTAGCATGAAACCCTTGTAGGAAAAAAGTGTTCAGTTATTATGAGATGAAGCTCTGCATGAGAATTCATAATTTTATGTTTGAGTTTGATATGCATTCAGTTGGTAGGAAGGAAAAATCTTTTCTGAACATTATTAAGCTTGGAATTGATAGAAACATTTTTTCATGTAGATGATGCCAATTAAGTAGGATGGAAACTTAATTTCTTTCGTAATAGCTTCTGTTAGACCTTTTCCTTTTGGAAATTGAACATTTTGTGGACAAAATTGGCAGTTTAAAGTCAAATCATCAGTAATTTGAGAGGAGCAAATGGAAGCCCTTAAATATTCTAGTGTAGCCATTCCTGATCCAATGTAAGAGAAAATGTTTTCTTTTTCCATACTAGCATACGTTGGGGATTCTTTTTGCCCTTGTGGATTTAATATCTGAAATTATGTCGATCACTCTTCGATGGATTGAGTTCACATGATTCGCGAAATTTCATTAATCACATCTAAAACCCTATAGGATTATGATGGTATGTGCTGCTTCTAAGGTTCTACCACTCCATTGTTTGCAATCCAATCTTTAGTGTGGGTGCTTCCGTGTAGTCATTCAATATTCCACCCTTGCTGCTGAATAACTTTGTGGCGATACTGAATCAGGTGCACACATTTTCCTCCAATATCAATGTCATGCTTTGGATATTGACACAGTTTTCATTATCCTTTTGCACTACCGTTGTAAACCCCAAGCTCCAAGCTAGGTCTAAGCCCCTTAATAATACCAATAGCTCAGCCTTAAAAGCTGAACAAACACCAATATGGGTAGAGAAGGTTAAGAGGGCAGAGAACCCTGCTGATCACATACCTTAAGGTGAAATTTTGCTTATTTACCATATTAGCATTTCTGGTTACGAATGATGAAAATCAAAGAACTACTAGGTTATTGGTTCTCTAAAATGATGCATGTCTAGTGTGGGAATTGGGAAATGTTTCATGACATTGATTTAACATTTTCTTCTCCTACATTTATACTTTCTTGGAATCGGAGAGATTTTTTGGGTTGAAATTTATTTTGGTGACAACGCTTCTTTCTAGTAACATCATTCGCTTATTTGTTAGAGTTGTGTGTCTGTTTGTATAATATCTCTTATGGTCAGATGAGTGACAATTAATATATGGCAGCTCCCAAGAAATGCGTGTTTATGAGCATCTTATATCCTACTTCTTGAATTGGGCAAGTGATGTCAATGAAGAGTGAACTAAACATTACTACTGATTATTGTTCATTTAAGCAGTATTTATGGCCACTACATGGCTGTATGGCTATCATTTAAAGAATTATAGGTTATTGTTATTTCGTTGACCACATGGAATGATTAATTTTTGTTCATGTAGCTAACCCCAATTATGGGACTAAGGCTTTGATTATGATTGTAATTTTGTATGATTCTCGAGAATGATCTTTTCTCAAATTTTTTGTTGCGGAACTTGGAGATGAAAGGTCGATTTGAGAACAAAAGCTTATTTGGATGGCCTGTCAATGCTCGACATGGTGAAGTAATATGATTGGAGTAGTTTTAAAAAAGCTTAATACTATAACATGTGCATGGATATTGGGTTATTCTCTCCTCTGGTTTAATTTTGATTTTTGAGAATATATCTGGTGATTCTACAGATTTGGGACATTTCTTAAACTGTTTTGCTACTGGTTGCAATGTTTTTGGTTCGATTTCATATGTCCTTTTCATGAGCCTTTATGCTCATTTGCAGTTGCTGAAGAGGGATAAAGTTCTCCGAGTTTTTAAATTGAATACTGGGCAAGATGATCATGCAATAATGTTTCTTGAAGACTACATTCAACAGGTTTGTGTGCATTCAGCTGTTTCTTGTTTATCAATTAATAATTAATGTTGGCCTTTATAAAGGTAGGAAGTTGATCTATAACATTTGTATTGTAAATTATTCTGCTGAATGTTGGCCTTTATAAATTATTCTGTTGATCTATAAAGGTAGGAAGTTGATCTACATTCAACAGATTTTGATTTCATATGATTATTGATCATCTGTTTGTAGATAGATTACATTTCAAAGAAGATGGGGGGTAAGAAGGAAAGCGATTTTGCTGTCTTTGGTTGGTTCAAATCTCATGTTATAATGTCCAAGTTGGAGCCAAGCATTGCACATCAAGAGCTTGTAAGTTGATTTTGTTTATGTTCTGTATTTGTTACCTAATTTATTTGGTTGTTGCTTACAGTAGCCCGGGATTTGGGGCTTTTATCCCCCCCCCCCCCTCCCTCTTCGCTCCCTCTCTCTCTCACTCACACACATACATACAGCACAAAGTAAGTGAGTGTAACAATTTCCTATCAATTCTCTCATTCAGTCTTACCGAAATTGAGGTTCCTGCTGTATATATTTTCTCCTGGCTGAATTCCATGCTATCTTGTCACCTTTAGCTGGTTTAATGGTCTCTATGTCAAGATTGTGCTGCATTGATAGCTTCTGAATTAGAATATAGACATATAGTTCTCTCTTGCTTTTTGCCTTTTTTTGACCTCAGATTTGTCTCCTTATTTGCAGTGTACCCTATTATCAGCAGGAGGAAAAGTGAAGGAGGAACATATCTCGCTCTTGGTTAATGCAGGCATTCTTGT
>PYUH01000775.1:47500-61885 GCA_016808085.1 Suaeda aralocaspica
ATAATTGAAAAGCAGACGGATAAAGGTTGAACTATTAGAATCAATATTTCCTTCGATAAGTAATCAAGTCTTTGCCTTGATATGTGTGTTGGTGTTAAAATGTTGGACATTCAGTTCAAATTATATGCACTATAGTAGCTGAAAATCATTGCAACAGTTATTTTTAACTTGACAAGAAAAAAAGGATGGCTTATAGTTGCTTAAAGAAATATTGAGTTAATTTTTAATGTATATGTGGAAACTTCCATATAGTTTAAGAATTTGCATTAGGTCTCACAGCATAGAAGTAGATCTTAGCAAAATCAACATCTACTTTCAGCAGCTGATAGTATCATATCATTGCCTATCTTCATGTATATTAATTGATCTTTCGATGTCTGTTTGCTCAGGGAAGAAAGGAATTGCTGTCGCTTTTGAATCGTAGGAAATACAAGGAAATGATGCTGGCTTCATTAGAGAAAATGCGCCTTCGACTCTCTCCCCTCGATATTAGGTTTCATCTTCGTGATCTTATTGGATCAGGCCACTTGAAAACTTTTCAGACACCCACCGGTATAGTAGTCCGACTTTTGAAGGACTAGAATTTAGACAAGTTTACCTTCTTATTTTCTGCTTCCTCCAAGACAACCAGATATGGGTGGAAAGAAGCCAAGTTTGTACACTGAAACCAAAGGATAAGCTACTGCAGTCCATTGGACCATATAAATGACTGACAGTCTATGCCTGCATCTTCTGCTAAGCAGCTTTCCACTCTTTTATGTGGATATTGGCTTAAAATTTTCACAAGCATGTAAAGTGGTAAGTATATAGCTCTTCATATTTAGCCTCCTTGCTTTTTTATTTTTCTTCTGATTATTTCATGAATTCTAGCTTGTGGTTTATCGAGTAAAACAGTCAATTTATTACAGTTGTTGGTACCCTAGTACTTGTGGCCATTAGTATTGTATCTTTCAATTCCTCAAGTGATTTATGAATTTTTGTTGCTTTAAGTGCTAGTCTGTTTCACTGCAAGATGAGCCATTTCATTGCATCATGTATAGATTAGGAAATGTATGAAAACAAGCATTTTGTATATATCTACTTATTTATTCACTTTTTCACCTGCTTATGTTCAGTGATGCTTTAGTGCCGTGTATCAGTATTAGTGGTACTAAAAATGCAAGCATTGCTGCTAGCCTGTCACTCATTCCTCTGTAGTTTCTCAGCTTTTATTCACTATTTAGCCTTCTCTTTGTTATTAGTTGTTTGTGGACTTGCCAGCCAATTTTTTAGTGCTTTGCAGTTTCAGGTGGGTTCTTCTGCTTGGTTTCCATGTTCAGACTTCAGATAACTTTCTAAAAATTCCATGCAGAAACTGAGGTCAGAATTTTACCATGCATGTTTATTTGTAATAATATGAGAAACTGATGTTCTTAAAAACTTCTATAGTTCTATAGCCTGAAAAACAATTGAATTTATAGATACAAAGTGGTTTCTGCAATTTGTTCATAATCTCTTTGGTCTTGGTCTTCCTTTTAATTATTGTAAACTTAAGGTTAACATCTTGTACCTTCTAGAAACTATATTTCTCTTCCCATGAAAATCATTCGAACAATGGAAATTACGTTCATAGTATTTTATTTATTTTATCTTTTTTTTACTTTTTTGATGTTATCGTTTTTGCCGACTTCATACTGGAAATTTCTTTGGAGAAACTTGGCTTCTCAAACCATATGAGCTCTTTCAGATATCGTAAGTCATGATGAGTTTTTGGGTTTACCAGTCTTAGGTGGTCTCCCCTACCTGTGAATTCTTAATGGGACATCCTTGTTGAAACTTAGCAAAGTTCTTTGGTTTCCAATAGGTATTAGCTTTCGACCGGAGTGCGATCCCAGCAATAGGACCAAGCTTTGATTTGCTGTCTTATTGCTCGTGATTAAAATTGCTAACAACGACAACAACAAAGCTTTAGTCCTAAATTAATTTGGGGTCGGCTAGACATTAATCAATATGAGGAGTCGCAAAAGTCATGTGCAGAAATTCCTCCAATCTTCCCTATTTGACCCTAAAGTTTTTTCAAGCCCCAATACCCTCATATCTCCACTAACAACCCTCATTCAAGTTTGCTTTGGTCTTCCTCTACCTCCCCTTTGTCCCTCGTGTTGCCACCCTTCCAATTTCCTTTTGGGAGCGTTACCCGGTCTCCATCTTATATGACCAAACCATCTTAGACAATTTTCCCTCATTTTATCTTCAATTGAACCAACCCCGAACTTCCTTGTAATTACCTCATTCTGTATTTTGTCCGTTCTTGTATGCTCACATATCTTACGTGATGTTATGGCGGTGGCAGTGATTCAAAGCCCAACATTCGGGTCTATTTGTGTGGTAAAATTTTCCCTTCAATTTGTTAGGCATACCCTGATGGCATAAAGGTCCACATTTGTGTCCAATTCACCATCCTTTTGGATAATGGATCTTATAAAACCCCAACTTAAAACCCCGTGATTCCAATGTTCTTCACCACAAATTCACCTTGCTTTCCGGTGCTTCTTTTGATTCATCGACTAACACAATATCATCCACAAACAACTATGCACCTAGGGATACCATCTTAAATTGAATTTGTCAATTTGTCCATAATTATGGCTAAAAGAAAAGGGCTAAGTGTAGAACCTTGATGTACACCTATTGTGATAGGGAACTCTTTTGTTTTCCCAACACTAGTGCTAACCCTCTCATACCTATCTTTAATGATATCACTATTTCACCATAGCACTTCCATCGGTACCTTATCATATGCTTTCTCCAAGTCAATAAAAACCATATGTAGGTTTTCCATCTCATCCCTATAGTACTTCATAAGCTGCCTCATGAGATGAATTGCCTCCACAGTGGACTGTTTCTCCAAAATTGGCACAAATCTTCTCAACCTCAATTCAATAATAATCTCCCATAGTTTCATGGTATGACTCATTAGCTTGATCCCTCTATCATGAGATGATAAAAATTGCTACAATAAGCCTTTTTTTTAATCTTCCTATACTTACTACAACGTATGAGATTACTTATCAGGCCTTCTTAGTCTTTATATGAATAATGTTTGTTTTGGACAATGATATTTGGATTAGGGCAAGCAACTGCATTATGATCTTTCTTCTATCATGCCTTGTGGCCATGCGGAATGTCTCTTGTTCGTTATTCATGGAGGTATTGTAACAAAAGCTTGGTTTTGGATTGAGGTTCTCATACTCACATTTTTAATAGAATTATCCAAATAATCCAATAATTGATGGACCAAGATGTGTATGTATTGAACGAAATTATAGCAGCAGCATGATTGCATTAAAAAATATTTCTGTAGGGGATAGTGACTTCTGGGCTTGTTCAGTTCTGTTACGTTCGTCTATAATTCTGGTTTTTTGTCTTCATTCGTTAATCAATGTGGTTGTTAGTACTGAGACGCTAATGCAAAGTATATCATGCGTAGCTTATTGGCATCTTTGTTAAGTTTTTTTTTTTTTTTTTTCAAGTTTATAATGTACAAGTATGAATGAATGCTTTTGTTGAAGATGACGCTGTGACAGCGCCTCTCAGGCTCTCACATCAAATAATGTAGTGCTGAATCATCGTATAGGAGAGTATGTGTCGTTGTTCTTGTTGTGAAATCTTTTTATGAGGTCTAATAAGCAATAATTGAATTATAATGTCTTTAATCTGATTTCCCTTGATCTTGAAGACTGATCAGAGAAATATCGTCTGTCATGGAAAACCATCACTATAGAATTCACTAGGTCTTGGTTTTCTTGGAAGACTAAAGAGCTCGTAACCTTTCAAGTCTGTTTGGAGGAACTTCATCTGTCATGGAAAACTACTGCTACTTGGTGGACTAACAAGCTGGTAACCTGCTAGTATTTCTATCAGCTATTCAGCTTTATTACAGATTGCGTTTTCGTATTCTACATTATACATTCTGGTTGATTGTGGACTTAAAGATTACTCGGTATGTTTTTAACCCTTCATTAGTCATGAATGGTTGGAAAGCTTTTAAGATGTAGTTACTTCGAAGGATAGTTAATTACCTTATTAATTACTCTCTCACAAAATTATAGGAAAGTCAATTTTATAAAATAAAGCTCTTTTTATCAAAATTGATTTTATAATCCTAGAGCAAGACATGTTTATCCTTTGTTTCTCTTATTTAAACATCACAAACTGAGGTGTATACTGTATCGCATGCAATCTAAATAATACTGTAGAACTTTAGAAATTCAATGATAGAGACTGTTTGTTTAACTTGCATACATTATTGTATAGTCTATCATTTATATGCAAGTTACATCTACATCAACTTGTTAGTTACTTGTTCGTTAGAAATTTCAGATGAAAACAGATAACCAACGGATTAGTGGATTTTTTTTTTTTTTAATTGCTTATAATTTAACATCACCGTAACATTATTGTAGGAATATGCCTTGAATTATGCTTTCGGTTTTTGGTTTTTGGTTTGAGCTTATGCTTGCTCTTATCCAGTGCTTAACTATCAACCTAGTTGGCTCCTGATTAAGGAACACTCGTACTATATATGAAAATTTTAATAAAATTTATTCTCTTTGTTTTCTTGTGTTAGTAAGCTATGTACTACGTAAATTATATGAATTCATGTTTGTTCATTATCTCTCTTGAAATTGTTATAACAAATGTTACACGGCTAATTAATCATATTAAATTTTGGTAAAAAAATATGATGTACTCCGTACTAATCTATTGGCCTCAAGTCATCATTATTGAGTGATGGACCTATAAAGCATCCAAATTACACCAACTAAACTATTTGAAGTAATGTTTGCAATAGTAATTTTAACAAGTACTACTAACTTTGTCCTTTTTCTTTACATGTCCAATCTGAATAATTCTCATAAAAAGTACCATTAGTAAAAGAAAAGAAGTGTTGCAAATATATTCATACTTGAATGAAGTACCTGTACAATCGAAGATGTATTAGTTTTAATTAATTAGGGCTTGTTTATTTCAACTTAAAATCAGTTTATTCAACTCAATTCAGTTCAGTTTAATTCATCTTTTCTCTTATTTTGCTATTCATTAATCATTCATAAAAAACTTTCAGTTCAGTTCAGCTTCCATTAATTCAGTTCAGTTATTTTCAGTTGATATAAATAGGCCCTTAGTCTAAATATATTTAACAGTATTAGACATGATAACTTGATTGAAACTCATTGAATCAATTAATTTGGACTTAATCAAACAAAATTAGAACTTGTTAGAACTAATTGACAAACTTGTTAAACCTTATTTCAACTCGGTTGAATTTAAACGTAGGATTCCAACATTTATGCATCATATTTTTCTCTCTTCCTTCTAGGGTGTAAGAATTGAAGCATACTAATTACAAGTTACCAGCTTTTTATTATTTATTTTTTTTATTTTGGGTACAAATGTGAGAAAAAACCCCAAAGAAAGTCATTAGATGATTTTGGGGAATTCCTGTTTAATAATAGTGATATATTTAGTTAAACATATCACAATAGCGAAAATGGAAAATTTATACTTATTAGCATCATATGATTCAAATAAGATTTAATATGATGTCCTTAATCTATGATATAATCGGGCAATATGATAGGTTTCGATATGATATACCCTATTGGTGATATGATGTAAAAATATAAGCAACTTTAATATGATGTATTTTGTTAGTGATATGATATTATTACACTTTTGTCATTGCGATATGTTTGCTAAATATATCACTGTGATTAACCCAACACCCTTTGATGATTTTGAGTCTATCTTTTAATAAATCTTTTTCTCATTTAGATAAATAAGTCATAACACACCCGGAAAGGCTACGTGCTAAGTAAAACGAGTACATAGATGAGTGACATACTTTAATACTGTACAATGTTTACCATTGATTTTTTTTTTTGAGGGGAAACAATTTTTATTAAATATCAAGTTCCGCAAGGGCCAAAATACTTTGCGGAAAAGAGTCTATGTTCTCACCACTTTTCGGGACTAGTCTAGTTGATAGAGTATAAAACTAATTCCTGGGCCTCAACCATTAACTTAAGTTTTTAGTTAAGTTTGTCCTCTAATATGGTATCAGAGCTAATGTGACACAAAGGTCACATGTTCAAATCTCATCCACCTCTCCCTTCTAAGTGGAATTATTAAGCGCATGGTATGAGGGGGCTCATGTTGCATCCACACTTCAAGTCCAACGGGCTCTCGTATGAGGGGGCATGATAGAATATAAAACTAATTCCAGCTTCAACTATCAACTTAAACTTTTAGTTGAGATGGTTCCCTAATATTAGCTGCTAAATGAGCTACGGTGTTCCCTCTTCTTTTAACATGTCTAACCTCAAAGGAGCTAAAACGATCACCCCAAGTGTCTACCATTGATTTGTTTTGCACTCATGCTTTAAATTAAGCACTTCTATACAACACATATGCTGATATGCAAGTATATTATGCTGCATTATTAGATGATTAATTGGACTTTTTTTCCCAAAATTAATTTGCTGTTCTTAAGCCTAACTTATCATTAATCATACTGTAGCAAATTTGAAAATTATTTTTGTCACCATTAATATTCCATTTGCGGCTCTGCTTGCTTTATGAAAGAAGCTCAAACAAGCAAAAGTATGCATCACTTGCTCACTTGAATTAGATACAAAATTAACCATCAAATGTCACTTATTCTCTATGATCACTTGCATGTGACACTTGAACGTTCTTGGGTAAGTTTTTCAACTTTATTTTATTTATTTATTTTTATTTTTTTTTATGATTTTTTGATTTTTAAGGGAACTTAATGTTACTTAACATAATTTAGTTGACCCTTTTTTTTCGAGGGTCAAACCTTTGTACATGTGAAGCCTATTTTATTTGAATTTAACTAAATCTCGTTAGAATGGAGATGGTTTCACTATTTATCTAAACTTATTTTTTTTTCAAATAAAGATCTAAAATAGTTTGAAAAGAACAAATCGAAAATGTGTGATAAATATCCCCTTTTTCAGGTAGCTAATACTTAGCTTTCTTTCTTATAGAGAAAGGTTAAGCTTAAATTAGGATTTTGTGGGCCCATTAATTTCATAGATCACGGGTTGATGAAGAAAGATAAGTTGATTTGATGTTTTATTATCACTATTATCGTATTTAGGAATTTGATAGCTACTGTATCATGAATTTGGTATTCGTTAGACTATATTTGTATAATATGTATACATGAATTTCCTTTCAAAAAAATAAAATAAAATTGTATACATGAATTCGGTGCTCGAAGTTGGCCATATTAATAAATGAATGCGCCTAATTAGTGTGTCAATTTTAAGAAGCATGCTTGTACTTGGTCTTCTTTCTTTTTTTTTTTTTTTTGTTATTATGCAATACTATTCTGTAATAATTACTCCGTTCCCAAATATTCTTTATACTTTGAATTTTATAATATACAGTCCCGTAAACATTAATATCTATCGTTATATTCTATTAAAAAGATTATGAGAATTTGATGTAAAATTTTTTTAACAACATCTTATCTGACTAGATTTTTAAGCATATATTAAAGATATTTGATGTTAAAGTTTCTCTCTTTATACCTCAGATTTTAAACGCAAACAACTTTTGGAAATGGGGAGAGAAGTACTTTGTATTGATTAGCTAGGTTTATAATTGTAACAGTAATTAATATTTAGTAAGTTGGTGTAATGGATGGTTGGAGGACAACACTGTAATTCATGTTTATTCATGTACCAACGTGATGAGACCACAATATATAGAATTGACATAAAAAAATAAATATCAGTTGGGGCCTTATCAAATTTATTCCACAAAAAAAAAAAATAACAATAATAATAATATTCCCTCCGTTGTTATTTACTTGCTACATAGCAAGATGGCACAATAATTTAGAAACATTAACATCATTATGGGACCACGTGATTAAAAGAGTTAAGTGAACAATTTAAGGTGATTAAAAGCGATAAAAATGATTAAATCATGTAATTTCAACAAAATGAAGGATAAAGTACTAAATAAATCATGGGACCTACACTCCAAAAGAGGTATGTAGCAAGTAATAAAACTTTTTTTTTAGGTATATGTAACAAGTAAAAGAAAAAACGTAGGGAGTAATAATAATAATAATAATAATAATAATAATAATAATAATAATAATAATAATAATAATAATAATAATCGTCGTAACATATAAAGTGCGGAATAACTAGTAATTTTCTGCATACTCCAAAGAAATGATCAAGGATTTCCCTTAAACATGAGTTTTATTTTATTTTTTAACTCAAAAGGATTAATTAGGTAGCCGTTTCGATTTTTCAACATTTTTAAGTGTTCATCAATAATTTTTCTCCAGATAGTTGATTAGTGAATTTTAATTGAATTATCCTCAATCAATACAAACATTAAAGGAAGAAACCCTACGCATAATTAAACGCAAGCCAGTGGCCCACTATGCTTTTGTTTAGAAGATACAAAGGTATGTTGGATGTGCTTTAAATCTTTAATTTTGATTAGGACGTAGGGTTCAATAATGTATATAAGACATTATTATTAACTTAATTTGATGTGAAGAATTTGTATTGTGGGTCGCCCTCAATTATATCTAGTGTTTGTTAGGAATCGATCACAAGATTCCTTGAAATTAGAAGGAAAGCTTCAACTACTAACATACCCCTCACTCTCTTTAAGCACCCTCAATTATTATGCCGTGTCATATATAAAGTTTATGGAAAAAAATTGATAATTGGTAAAAGGAAATGAAATTATCGTTAATTAGAGCTATGCTTATTATGAGTTTGGTTGTTCTTCTATCAAATATCAATGTTTATAATTACTTGCTAGTGGCTAATAGGATAATTGAGAACTATCAATTGGATAAAAAGGAATTTTTTGGTTAAAAATGATAGATACAGTAATTCTAACTTAAGTGAAACTTTATGTTGTGTGCGGGTGCGTGCATAAAGAGCTATTGGGATTTGGGACGGTGATATAAAAGGAATTCGATTTTAGATTTTTTTATCTCAAAATTTTATTAACCTGAGTTACTATCTTTAATCATCTAGTACATGTCGTAGACTTGAAGGATACGATTTCGAAGGAGTTATATAGCCGGCAAAAGAAGAGAATAATTAAGTCGACTTACACTATCAAGGAATTTATCCGATTACAACGAGTTTAATTTACCAAAGGAAATGGTAATGGCGAGGCAACGCACCATGAATGCATGGGGTAACGTTGGTGGTGCATGCAATCTATGCAAGGAAAGGGAAATCGAGGGAAATTAAATGGAGATTGAAGGAAAGGGAAGAATAGCTTAGTTATGAGATTTGGTAGTAAAAATTAAAGTAAGTTTTGCGGCAAGCAATGAATTCTGGATATTGCTCTGTTCGTCATTAGACACTTTTACGGTAAGATAAGGAAAATTTGTCCAATTTTTTTTAGTTTTATCGGTTTTTGCGAAAAAATTATCTTTCTGTTTCGTTTTTGTCCTAAACTAATTTAAAATACTCTTTTTACATTGACTCATACTATATCCCAAATTCTGATATTGACTTTGTATTTGTGGTAAAAAAAATTATAAAAAAACGCATGCATGTTATGTGACTTCACATGGTTGTAGATGAATTTAATTTAGGCATATGACGAAAATAATTAATTAAGGATAAGATGGTTTTAGAAATTATTTTGTTTGTGAATAAGAAGTGAGAGGTTGAGAGAAGATGAATTAAGAGAGTGAAAAGGGAGAAAATTGGGTGGGGAAGAGGGTTTATGAAGTCAATTGACATGTACATGTTTGTTTTGGCTTGAAAACAAATGGTCCATCAACCCTAAAATTTGATGGTAAGGAAGTCAACAAAAAATAAGGCATCTAAGGAAAATTTTAATTCATATCAAATTGAGTATTGAATTAAAACCTACCTTTATTGTAAGCTAAAACTTAATTTAAATGAATTAACTGAAAATAATATAAAATAGAGACTCATAAGTCTTTACAGTCTGCTAGCTTATTGAATTTAATTTATTGAAATGAAGTAAACTAAAAATAAATTTTACCTCCATAAACGATTAGCTGTAGCAAATTATTTTTTATACTTACAAATATTACCTCTTCGTTACAACTATTCATCGTTTACGGAGGTAGTATAAAAGAATAGAACTTTAAGATAAAACGAGAATTTAGACCAAAGAATGAGATTGCTTGGAGGTTTTTACTTTTGGAAGGTAAATTGTGATACCACAAATTATTGATTTCGGAATCAATGATAGAGCTAAGAATCTTTGCACTAAAACAATACTCAAATTCGTTCATCATATATCATGTGACAATAATATTATGCATGCAATCTCTCTTTCAATTATCTTTCTTTATGAATATAATATAATGGATATCTCATTTCTCATTAAAAATCCACACATGCAAATACACGTATACTTTTTGTATTTGCGGCGCACATCACCGATATCATTATATTATTATTAATATTAATATTAATATTATTATTATATTATTATATTATTATTTTTGGGTTGTATGTTTGGCGTGCTAAAGTGTATAAAAGCTTTCTTTGCTTCCTCATTTTGGTTAATGTTGAGCTTCTTTTCCACTCTATCTCTCTCTCTCTTTATCTTCTTCATCTCTTTCTTTCTCTCACACTATATATTGTTCCTAAAAGTAGACACTTGTCACTAATTGAGTCACTAATATATTGCTTAATTTTTCAAACATGTATGCTATAAACATTATTTGCCTAATTATTATTATACCAATAATAATACACAATATATTAAAGATAAGAATAATGGCAATTGTACGAATAATATGTATATATACGTATAATCTCTGATCTATTGGCATGTGTCCTTGTGTGATTTTTTTAATGCTATTATAATTAACTATAAGGTGAAGTATCTTCTGGAATTAAAACTCCACCTACACCAATCTACTCATTTTGTTTAATTAAATTACTAGATTCATTAAACATGGAAATGAAGCATTAGAGATTTTAGTTCGCGTCTAAAGTGTTTATTAAATTTTAATAGATCGATCGAATTGAATGACCCTTGACATAACAAGTGATATACAGTTATACTTGTACATAATTTACCTCTACACGCCAAATGAACTATGCATGATCCTTGACCTAAACCTTATTTAACCTATTGAAATCGTTCTCAATTATGGTTTATTAAATAAGACATTTGAAGATCCAGATAGTTCAACAACTACAATAGTACCTTGTTGAGTATATGTGTACGACCTCAATCATCCTTAATATATTAGTATATATATCAGGCAATAATCTATTGCGTATCATTTAGACTATTTGGTACATTTGTTATAAGTTTAACATATATTTGGCAAGTAGAAATTAAACTTTGTACGCAAAATAACCTAAGTTAAATTTGACAAATTGTAAGTGCTTGCAAATGATGGTGTGTATAATTTGAAAAAAATTACAAAAGTGATAATTTGTTGTATTGTACATACCACTATGGCTGGCCTAAACTTGAAATGACCAATGTTATTATGAACTAATTAATCATTATCATTTCTAAATAAATATGGTATTTTTAAAATTTGACATTTTTGGGATTCATCATTTATTTCGGTCCTAATATAACAAATTAATATTTAAATTGCTAAAAATTAAAATTATATATAAATAACTTCATAGTTATAAATCATCTTGATGGTGTTTGATAGTTGATACTCCCTCGGTCTTTTTTTTACTTGCTACATTATTAGGGTTTTTAACATTATTCACAGTGTAACTTTGACTCACTTTGGTGAATAATGCGTAACGAAAAACATAGTCATATGAGATCTTGTTTGATTCGTCTCGATGTATATTTTCCAAAAATATAGTTTTTGTAGTTTTTTATTATACTAAATTTGAGATATAATTTGATAAGTTATGTTTTGAGAGAAAATGTAGCAAGTAAAAAAAGACGGAGAAAGTAAGTGCATGTTATTAGCTAGCTTTATCATTGTCACCAATAATTATTTGTAGTGTTAGTTGTTATACAAATTTCCTTGCTGATTGCATAACAAACAAGTCACATCACTTTGCTACAAGCTTGATTGGAGGAAAAATTTCATCATTACAATATAATTAAGCTTATGTACATAAAATTCCTACGCGGGAATCTCAGTATCCTTAAAGTTAGGAGCTTCAAAATGTATTCGACTGATTGAACAGTAAATTGTGTTTGAATGTAGAAAGATACTCGAATTAGACCTTGTTCTTATTAACTTATTTTTATTAATTATGACTTATTTTTAATAGAAATATTAGCAAATTGTAAAGGATTGAAACTAATTATAGCTGAACTGAATTTATATTTGTTAAATTGTATTTATTTTTACAGAAATACTTAATTTATTTTTGCTGAACTAAACTTATTTTACTGAAAATAAATAAAATAAGACGAGTAGAACAAAACATCAAACTAAACTCATTCTTAGATTCTAGCTTGTCTCACGAACTACGAGTAGATATAATTTCATTTTCATTACAATCCATCAAATAGGTTGTACGTAATCACATTAGAACATGACATATGGTATTTATTTTTTCCAAGCGAAATCCCCTAAATTTGCTTAGCAAGATGTCCACATAGATGCCATGATCGCTAGAATGCGTTTATATGGAGTATATTTGAGCATTTAGATCTAGAGTTTGAAACCATTAATTAGGATTTGACTGCATTAATAATTAACAAATCATCATCAATTTATAACATATATATGTACCTGCACACGTATGACCAATTTCTAGGTGTTGATAATTGTTTAAGTAATATGTACTTTATGGGCCTGTTTACTTCAGCTGAAAACTGAACTGAGCTGAGCTGAACTGAGCTGAGTTGATTTTAAGTTGAATTAAACAGGCCCATAGTCTCACCCTTATAGCTAGTAAGTATATGATTACCTTAATTTTGTATGTTTTGATCACAGTACATTAATCATATTTCATATTTTATTAGGGAAAATCAAATAATTGATAAATGTCATATGATAAATATATATATATATATTTTTTTTTCCTGTACGTGTACATTACGATTTTTGTATGTTGATGACAACAACATCGTTAATTAATGAGAGAACACTCATCTTGTATAAAACAAATACAATTGTGTCATCACAAAATCATCCACCTGCTGTGGACTGAAACGAAGTATTTTGATATTTCACACCTAAGGCATGTGATCGGGTCAGCTTACAAAAAGCATTTCAAGTGACTTACAAAATACAAGGGATATTATTGATCGATCGATGATTTCTTACTTTAGAGAAATTAGAAAATAAGAGAACCCTCTCGGCCCCTAGTATTGGTATTCTTAAGAGTCACAAAAATAATAATGATAATAAATTGTTGAATATTTAGTAGTTTTGAGCAAAATTGCATCTATCACATATCAATCTAGCTAAAAGCTAGATAAATAAGAAAGAAGGGATATGATGGATTTTAAGACAAGTTTCTCTCTATTATTATGAATTATGTGAACTTTATTGTATGTAAAGCAATCAAGAGAATTTTTCCACTTTTAGAAAGGATTCCTTTAATTTAACACATTTCTTTCAGGAAAAAAAATTAATTGTTTTGGATGCTTTTCTTGAAAAGGAACATAAAAGTGACCTCCAATTGTGTATATCTAGTACTCTACCTATATAGGATAATCATAGGTGTATATATATATGAGTAATAGTAAATTAATGTATAATGGAATGAAGATGTATGAAAGGCTATACATGTGAACATGTCATTTATTAGATTTTGGTTTACGTGAATTAAAGGAAAGTGAACTCGTTATTAGTTTATTACGGAGTACGTACAAAGTATGAACCAAATTTTATGTGGTAAATTATATTGTGCGTCTATTTTTTTTTTATTATTGAATTCATCTAACACAATTGAACTAAATTGTTTATTTTTTTTTTTTTTAATTTTTAAAACAAAAAACAAAAACAAGTAGGGGAGTAGTTAAGATCAATATTTATGGATTGATCATTCACTATATATGAAAAGGCTACATTCAATTATGCAATTAGTGCTTATATATATGAATAGTACGTAGTTTAGTTTAGTGATAAAAGCAGTAACAATAATTTAGGTAGATTTTACTAACGCCAAATTAATTGCTAAAAATGATTATTTTGTTTTGATGATAAAAAGAAAGAAAAGAACAAAAGAATCATAACTTAGTAATGTCTCCAATATTCTTTGTTCCTTTCTTATTCACTTCACGTGAGTTCAATTCTTTAAATTAGTTAGAGTGACCTACAAAACATAATGCTTGAACATTATTTATCTTCCTTTTAATTTTCTTTTTTTTTTTTTTTAGGGGGGGGGGGGG
>PYUH01000775.1:63455-135789 GCA_016808085.1 Suaeda aralocaspica
TTTTTTTTTTTTTTTTTTTTTTTTTTTTTTTTTTTTTTTTGGGGGGGGGGGGGGTTATATGTAGGGTAAGATGACATTTGTACATAAATGAGGCAAAAAATAACTTTGTTTTCTTATTCATAAAACTTAGAGAACAATAATTTCGTTGGAAATTAAAGTCATAGTTTAGGCTCCTTTTGGCAAGACAATCAGGATTAATTTTGTTTACGTGCCAATCTTTTGTATGCTAAAAGCCCTAATGCTTGCCCTATATTCTCACCTTCTATAATTTCATTTTTCTTTGATTTAGGATGTAATATATATTCATGAAAAGGTCTATGCTACCTTGCACGTACGTGGTTATTGATCGAAAGGTACGGTATCGATGCTACGGTGGATGCACGCACGAGGATAGAAAACGAGAAATATGTTAACGTTACTATATTATATTCTGCCGACAGATGTAAACTGTATTATAAGATGTGAGATAGATAATTCAATATTGGAAAATTTTTGAGTACGAGACAATTGTCAATTAAGTGTGATACTCAAGCTACACATGCATATATTAGTATATGTACATATGGCGATCTCAGTGTTTAGATCATCAAACTAATTAATATAAACACATTAAAAGTATATTTAATTTAACCGGTATTCAATTTTTGTAAAAAAATTCTTTAAAAGTTTTAGATAACGCTTAATTTACGTACCGACTACATGCAATTCTTTTGTATTTCGTTGAGTGCCAATCTTTACGCTAAAAGCCCCAATGCTTGCCCTATATTCTCACCTTCTATAATTTCATTTTTCTTTGTTTTAGGATGTAATATATATTTATGAAAAGGTCTATGCTACCTTGCACGTACGTGGTTATTGATCGATAAGGATGAGGTCAAAAAGGTACCGATGCTACGGTGCATGCACGAGGACAGAAAACGAGAAATATGTGAATTTTATTATATTATATTCTGTCGACGGATGCGTACTGTTTTTATAGGATGTGAGATAGATAATTCGATAGTGGAAACTTTTCGAGTAACGTAGGAGACAATTGTCAATTAAGGTGATACTCAAGCTACACATGCATATATTAGTATATGCACATATGGCGGTCTCAATGTTTTGATCATCAAACTAATTAATACAAACACATTAAAAGTATATTTAATTTATCCGGTATTCAATTTTTGCAAAAAAGTTCTTTAAAAGTTTTAGATAACGCTTAATGTACGTACCAACTACATGCAATTCTTTTGTATTTCGTTGAGTGCCAATCTTTTGTATGCTAAAAGCCCCAATGCTTGCCCTATATTCTCACCTTCTATAATTTTCATTTTTCTTTGATTTAGTACGTAATATATATCTATGAAAAGGTCTATGCTACCTTGCACGTAGTTATTGATAAGGATAAGATCAAAAAGTCCAGATATTGACACACGCACGAAAATAGGAAACGAGAAATCTATAAATTATATCGATAAGAGCATGCATACAGTATTATGGGAAGTAAAGGTAGATGGGGGATCTTTTCGGATACAATAGACATTGTCAATTAAGTGCAATAATACTCATGCTACACATATGTGACAATATTAGTGTTTAGACAATAAGACCATTAAGCTAATTAATACAAACACATTAAAAGTATATTATTAGGTATTCAATATTGTTAAAAAAGGTATTCAAAAGTTTTAGATGACACTATTATGTTCCGAGTACATGCAATTCCTATATTGGATTTCATGAGGGCCAATCTTTTGTATTCTAAAAGCTCCAATGCTTGCCCTATATTCTCACCTTATATTTTCATTTTTAATTTGATTTAATTAGAATGTAATATTCATGATAAGATCTATGCTACCTTGCACGTGGTTATTGGTCAACAAGGATGAGGTCAAAACGTGCCGGTGCATGCACGAGGATAGAAAACGAGTAATCGGTAAATTATATTAATTATACTGACAGATGCGTACAATGTTATAGGATGTAAGATAGAAAGTTTGATATTGGAATTTTATTTTAATACAAGAGATAATTGTCAATTAAGTGTGAAACTCATTCTACACATACATTAGTATATGTATATTTGACGAAATCAATTTTTTAGACCATTAAGTTAATACAAACACATATTACATGAAGATTATTACTCGATATTTTAAAGGCCGTGTATACACTGATAATAATATGTGTACACTATGAAACATTGGTACTTCTAGTACCTAAAATTTTGACGTTTCAGAAATAATTATTTAGAATTGTCTTTGAAATTTAACTTAAAAATCGAAAACGTTTCCCATATTAGGAAAAATCAATTCATGTGTGTGTACATTCAAAGCATTAATAAAAGTCGATTGAGAATGTTAGTGCACTGCATCTCTTTGCAGAGGAACAAATGTTCGAATCTTGTGAAAATAATACTTGTTTTTGTAGTAGATGTGAGGTATATATAATTTACATTAATTGGTGTGTCATATTACATTGTGAGAGTCATGCGAAAATGATATAAACTAGCTTTTATTAACCAAATAGGGGACAGTCGCGCAATTGGCCATTGCTAGCTAGCACATTCGACTATGACAAAAAATCTGTATAAGGTCCGATTGTCATGGTAATAAATTAATAATATGAGTTATGTACATAGTATCATTATTTTTTAGCTCGTGTTATTATGGCTTATCATCACTATATACAAGTACGAAATATGTAAAATGGACCTTCACTAACATGGTAGGTTGTTACTAAAATTGTCATGTGATTAAAAGGGAATTTCTTTAATGAGGAGACTCCCCACTATTGTTTCTGTTGGAAGAAAATAACCCTTGCTAATAGTAGTAGCAGTAGTTGATTAGTGATGGAGATGACTAAGCTTGTAGCATTTGGTAGTTGAGTAAATGTTGTCAAGTACTTTCAACTGAAAAAAAAAAAATAAATAAATAAATATTGGCGGAAAATTGACCTTACAAAAAAAATCATTGAGCCAAAAATTGGGCCCTCATTTATCTCTCGGTACTTTTAAACCTAACAATGCCTTTCTCAAATGGGCCCAATCAAAGTCATCAAATTTTCAAGGGAGTTTGATTGGTTGAAAACAACGTGGAATATAAGTTTTCATGAAAACAACATGGATAATATAATGACTTTAGGTCATTAGGAGTCCATAAAATTAAATATTTTCCCACACACATGTGTCATTCCTTTAAGTTGGCCCAATGAATTAGCCATTAAAGGTCATGGTTCTAGCACCATGTTACATACGGGTCTGGGCCGCAGTTACCATCGAAAAAGAGACCATCTTGAAAGTTTAAAAAGTTTCACCTTTAAAGTTTAAACCACATGACTATAAGAGGAGTAGCTTCATAACTTTATAAAGTGATTATTTCTCTTTAATTTTATCATTGTGAGACATTCAGATGTTTAGTTTGGGGGTGACCACATCAGCTTCAACAATTTGAATGACTATTGTATACACCTAGTAGTGTACAATAAATTTATTGTTAAACAACTCATAGCAGCTTCAACTCATTTTTTTGTTGACTAGAACTAGTTTTATGGTAAATTTAATTAATCTTATTGAAATTAGAAAAAAAAAATCTTGAATTTTAGCAATAAAAAGTACTAGACCTTTTATAAAGGTAACTAAAACGCATTTTATGGAAACTTAAACTGAAAAATGTGTAGCTTTAAAAGCGATATATTGTAGTTAGGGTAACTCGATCGAGCTCATTTCGCGGTGACTCGAACTCAAAATTGCTCTATTTTAAATCCGTTATACAATAAATTAAGTACACCGGGCGGTGTATATAATTAAAACTTAGTATTCTTTTATATGGCAGTGATGTATAGAAAAATTTAAGATAAACCAAGCGAGTAAATGGGGGTGATCACAAGTTATGGGATTTTGCATTGGTTCTTGACCTTTAAGAATTGAAGAGGGTATATATACTCCATAGTATAAACTATGGATTATAATACAAAAGTCTATTTAAAAAAAAATAAAGTTCAAACATAGGTGCTAATTAAAATTCCTTCAACGAACTTGTTCGAGTAGCTAATCGATTGTCAACTACAAATAAAAGATACACAGAGTAGACTAATTAATAATTTTAAATGGTTTGATCACTTAACTTTTATCTATTTTGCCTATTTTTCAAGTAATATGGTCAAATTTTTAACTTTATACTCCGTATATATATATTTTTTATGATTGTTAGTAGTCATCTAATATATTATTCATAGTATAAGTTTTGTATAACCAACAAGTGATTTGATTGTAAAACTATGTATGTCATCAAAGAATATTTTTTACTAACAAAATAAAAATTCTTAAAGCGGGCGATAGTATAATAATCTTACTATTATACAAGATATAATCATATAACAATTCTCATTTGTCAACCACTTACGTATCAATCACAAGTTGGTAATATTTTAATGATTATAATTTTTTCAAAAGTACTTATCTTAGTGTAACCATGGAATGTGTCATTACCAACTAATGATGTTACCAAGTTTGGATTATGTGAACATAACATGTCTTATGGTACATTTCTTGTCCCGTGACTCAATTAATATTAATACGGATTACTAGCTAATTATTTAATTATACTCATAGGATTATTAATGTTAAACATTACTTGCTCACTCAGATTTTAGATTTTCTTAGACCCACATTTGTAAGTGTAGTTAATTAGCACTTTCTATTATTTCTTAATGTTGAATCAAACTAGCTCATAAGGAACAACTCAATTATCAGGATATGTACAATGTACGTACTACATAGTATTAGCGTATTATTATCATAATTAGTACTCGCTCCTTCTATTCCTCAAAGATCATGCCATAGACTATCTATATTTAAATATAGATTGCATTTTCATTATTCGATCTGTTATTTTAGCTACTTATAATGTTGGGATTCAAGAGGTGGTAAGTTGACTAAAGTCTTGAATCAAATCTGATGGGGTGGCTTATGTTTTTATCTTTCTATCTTACACATTGAAACATATGCAAAAATGCAAAATGTTTGAAAATTAACATGAGCCACAGAGTGAAAATGATAAATTTTGTACAGCAAAAAAAAAAAAAAAAAGACGCTATTACAAACCATAAAACATAATGAAATTTTGTAATCCCTCAATTCGTTATTTTTCTTTACATATGCTGTTTTGGGATGTTCCATATTTTTCTTTACTAAACAACTTTATTAGGTTTATAATATTTTTTTATTAAGATAGACCCCACACATCACCCACTATTAGTTGGAAGTTGTTTCTCTTTCATCAATTATTATCCTAATATAACCCCACTACTACTATTATATATCATATACCATAATAAAGTTGTGAATAGTAACAGACAAGGAAAATAGAAAACGGAGTACAGAATTTCATATTGAGGTTTGTCTTGAAGTGTTCTCAATCCACTTCACCAAATTTTCCCCACCATTTTTTGTCATTTTCATTAACTTCTTTTTGTACATATTAAGGAGAACAAGATAAAATTTAATCTTTTCTCTTCCTTATATTATGTCTTTATCTTTACATTATTTTTTATGTATATTTGTTGAGGAGACAAATTGTTTTAGGTGATTACTAGATTTGTTCAACACTCTTATAACTAGCTTTTGTTGGAGATGCACCGTACCTTAATAAAACATCCATAATTTGGTTTAATTGATTTGCAATATTTGTTAAAAGTTTCCACATTTAAAAATATAATTAAGACGAAGTTAATTAAAACCAATGAAAGTAATCCTCTAAATTCACAAAGAATTATATTTGGATTTAGAATAGATTTCTAATCCAAAATGAAACTCAAGGTTGGACATAAAAATTCAATATCACTTGTACGTGTTTGTCTAATGATAACGTATATACAAGACATAAAACAAAGCATATAATATGGAGTTGATAACATTTTTTATAAAGGTTTATGCATGCTCCAACGAATCTTTTGGACCCTCTAAGAAAACTCATCAAGATTTGGTGCTACTATATTATCTTCTAAGCAATATTGGAATTTGGAAATGGATTATGACTTGTTTGGAATTAAGTATAAAGAGTGCAAAATTATATAGTATGCATAAAACATACGCTTTACGTATAACTTTCGTCATGTATAAATGAGTGTAGAGTGAGTGTTGAGATTAAGGTAATCTTTCAAGGAGTCGATGACTATTGAAGATGATGTAGTTGGAAAGAATGAAGAAGAATGGTACAAATAAGCAGATGATACTTGATCACAATAAATTAAATAGAGGGGGATTATCTAGGTTGATCATCAAATGAGATACGAAGTACTCCTTAGTATTTTTAGTTTATGTATGGATCATATTTATGGGACTAACATTTTAATTGGTTAATATATAAAAGACATGTAATACGATATAAGTGTATAATACTATTTTTTTTTTTTTCTAAGTATAAATCTAGACCGGCACATTATCAACCTACAAATTATAAGGATTAATAATGCAAGAAATAATCCAATTCATGCTAAAATTTAAATTTATGGGCATGCATATATGTATATAAGACAATGATCAATCCGCGATAGAAAAATGGAATTGATTAAAATATTGCTATTTGATAGAAATGTGTTTCTTTCTAGCTAGCTTCATGGACCCCTTACATTATTACAAATTTGAAGCACATTTGAAAAGTACGTTATTTTGAAAGAAATCTAGTAGATCTGTCAATGAACACATCAAACTAGATCATCTAGAATATGTACTACATACGAAGTATTTAATATAAATTTATGTACGCACATTTTTTTAATTCATTAGTTATATTTATGAATTATCGGTTACATACAAAACTAATTAGTTGAAGTCATTCTTGAATTACCCATACAATATATATTTTATAACTTATCACTCGAACAATCCCTACCAAAAACAATGCGAGACTCAGAATTTTAGGTCTTTGCAAAGTGCAAACCATGCTAAGCCTAGCACATTAATAATAATAAAAGAGGAATTACTAACAACTCACAATGAGATGCGAAACTAAATATCTTACAATGGCTTTTTTGTCATTTCAAATTGTATTAAAACTGTAGTAATACATACAAGTATCTAAATACCTGTACAAATACAAATAATATACGTATTCAAATATAAACTTTCACCGACCACCAATCTACCACCACAACACTACCATCACCACCACCGACCTGAACTCCTTCTACGCACAACCGTCAGTCCACCGCCACCAGCGGCGACCATTTCGCGTGGTTCGAGGGGCACTTGAGTCAGCCGCCGGCGCCCGACTACATCTTGACCCCTATCCCATTTTTGGGCCAATTCCCTCTTCATACTACCAATAAATGAGATTCTTGCTGAATTCGAGTTTGCTGCTCCAACCATTACCAAACTGTCGGTCCACCACCACCAGCCATACCGACAACCCAAGAAACACAACCACAATTAAAATCCAACCTCGATTTCATGACCACAACCCACCAAAACCCTAACCCACGACGACTTCCACCACCACTGCAATTCCACCACTCGTCACCATGGTATCACCATCACCACTCGGACTCTCCACTTGCACATCCTACCGCCATCGAAACCTCCGCCCAAAAGCTATGTATTGAAACCACACAACTTTGGACACTGGATTGAAACCACCACCCCACATTAAAAAAGACCCGGATCCACGATAACTAAAGGGATTCCAAGTGGTGGATGCGGTGTGCGAAGGGTTGCGAAGGTAGGTGTGTGCGAAGGTGGGTGGGTTGTGCGAAGGTAGGTAATGTGTTGTATGCGAATCGAAGGGATACGAAGGTGAGTGGTGTGCCATGTGAGAGAGGGGGCAAAGGTGAGTGGTGCGAAGGTACGAATGGGTTTGAAGGTGGGTGTGTGGTGATTGTGTGCGAAGGTTTGTGGTGGTAGAAAGAGTGGTGGTGGTGGTGATGGTGGTTGGTGAAATTGGGTAATGGTATTTGTATTTGTATGCATAATATATTTGTATTGTATTTGTATATATATACGTATATTACCCTTAAAATTGGTTGTATTTACCCTTTTGACATGTGAGATGCTAAAATTGCATCTCACAGTGAGATACCGGGAATGCCCCATAATAAAAAGGTTATATAAGGGTGCAATCCTCATTTAATTAGACATTTTCAAGGTAGAATTTTTCCTTGCTCTGTTAGATTGTGTAAACTCCCTTGATTAGGGTGATTTCCATTGATCATATTTATAGGGTTACAATGACAAAGAATATAGTTTCCCAAATATTATCCTAACGATATTATAAATATATCCTACTTTAAATAAGATATTATTTCTAAATATATTATCATAAATCTATGGATAGAATATTTTGATAAATATTCTACCTCTATCACACCCCCGCAGTCGAAGTGGGAGAAAAGTGGACGCTTTGACTGGATCAAATCTACGTCTGAAGGAGACATCGAACTGTATGTGTAGGATAATATAGGTAACCCACGATCAAATATAGTAGCAACAATAGTGTGTTGATGATGATAAAGAGCAAGTGCCAAAATCTACGTAGAGGAGAATAGAGCGCTGCTGTGCCAAAGGAGGAAGAGGAGAATGGCCGCGTGCAGTGGCAGATATTGGCCAAGTTGTGAATCCATAGGAGAAGAGGGGATCAAATCATATCATCTAGAAAAATATATATATATTGTTACAGGAAATCACATTCATGCATCTACGAGCCCATGAGGCTACCTTTGGTGTTGGATTTTTATACTGTGGTACACAAGATTGTTGTGCAAAGGGAATAAAACAATTAGCTAGGTGGAAGAAAAGGGGAGGTTTGCTTGACCAAATTGAATGTGTGAAAATATACAAGCAAAAGGATAAAATTACAAGCAAAAGGATGAATGTTCATCTTGTCCAACACAACAAAAAAAACATAGCTCACTTAGTATGCGGGCGGAGGCTAGAACATTGATTGTAGATTGCATGAGATTAATTTACGGACGAACTTAAGAGAAGAAAGGAATAATTGATTCTAATGAATTACAGTAACACTCTCAGAGTCTCAATGACTCAAACACATACTACTTAGCCATGAAGATAGAAAAGAAGGGAGTAAAGACTTGCTATGCATTAGGCACACATAAGCAAATAAAGGAATAAGTGAATTGATCACCATGCATGAAGTAATGTAGCAGGCGTCTTTAATTTGGTTTACTATCAGAAGCAGGAAGGGGAATTAGAAGAGCAAGAAAGTGTTAATTTGCGGAAGAGTAGTGGTAGATAGACCAGTAGAGAATTTGTTTGTGAATACTGCCGGTGGGTTTAACACCTACCCACCGGCAGGGAAAAAGAAAAAAATTATTTTTAGAAGAACCCGAGATCTATCCTGATCTGATACCATGTTAGATTGTGTAAACTCCCTTGATTAGGGTGATTTCCATTGATCATATTTATAAGGTTACAATGACAAATAATATAGTTTCCTAAATATTATCCTAACGATATTATAAATATATCATACTTTACATAAGATATTATTTCTAAATATAATATCATAAATCTATGAATAGAATATTTTGATGAATATTCTATCTCTATCATGCTCTTTTTTCAATTTCAATTTTCAAAAATATATAGTCGCTAATCTGATCGAATTAGGTTATCGGTGTCACGCTGGCGCTGATACCATATTAGAGGACCATCTCAACCAAAAGCTTAAACTCTGATACTATATTAGAGGACCAACTCAACCATCAACTAAAGTGATAGTTGAGGCCCAGGAATAGTTTATATACTCTATGAGAGGTTTTAAGTATATTCTACCTCCACTATATTCTACCTTCAAAACTATATTCTACCTTCAATACTAAGAACACAATAATGGTTTTTAAAAAAATAGGGTATGTACCAATCTTTTGGAATTCATTCTAACAATACTTCACATCTATATATAGATGTATAGAATTATTATTGCAGTCAACAGGCGATACGTACATAATCTTTGCTCCAACTTCTTGTCTAAGCTTCTCATATTTGATTGAGTGAAATAATCATTGATACACGCTTCAAACACGAAATAACTTCCTTATATATTATAAATTCAAGGACAATTGTTAAAAATATATAATTCAATAAATATAAATTAATCAAATAGATAGTGATAATCTCCTGATACCAACAGAAAATGATGCCTTTCATAATGATGCTAAAGCCATTTTTTAAATTTTTATTTATCTTTAGAAGTATTTTTATTTTATATTCACCCCGCTTTTTTTTTTTTTTTTGTTTATGCAACTATTGAATATTTTATCTCTGACAAAAAATACTCAAAAGCTGTATCTAAAAAAAAACTGAGGGTGTTTATGAGTATAAGGTTACTTTTGATCATTTTTAGTGACTTTGAGGGTAATTATGATAGTTTATTGTAAACTTTACTTATTTTAAACTATTCGCTTTTGAATATATAGTACGTATACATAATTTAACATGGGTGAAGCTTTTCTAAAGAGTTTTTCAACCTCTTATTATTATTATTATTATTATTATTATTATTATTATTATTATTATTATTATTATCGAGTTTATACTCAAGACATTCCCAATATTTCCTGAAAAGATAATTTTTATAATTTATTAAGGTTAAAAATGACAATTGCTATAATATGTTACTACGTACTTCTTAAACAAATTAATTATTAGATACAAAAAAAAAACAATATGATTTTAGAAAATATTCTTTAATTTTGGCCTCATGTTATGAATTGATCGATCTTACACTGTTCCCACAATTCCAACAGATAATTTAATCATTAAGTATATAAATAGGATCAACATTATTATTCAACAAGTCTAACTAAAGTGAGTAAAGTAAGAATTTTTCATGGATAACGACTCAAAGTTGATTGGTTGTTTCTCAAATCTACTTAAAGTAAAAAAATCCAGGTAAGAACAAATATATGTAGATTATAACTAGGTTGATAGAAAATTAGAAGTATCACAATCTACAAAGGTGAGAATTCAACAACTTTCTTTTTAACAAGAATCTCTTTTGAATTTCTTCACCTCTCTCTTTATATTGCTAGAACGAATCTTTTTTAAGACTACAACTAACTAATCAGAGTCTTTGTAAATAAAGACTACATATAGCTAAAAGCAGTATTCTCTCGCCACTTTCGGATTCAAAAAAGTTACTTCGTAAAACGTTATAATAAAACTTACGGAGTAATTAAAAACATAAAAGTGTCTATTCGTATATAAGATTTTTTTAATACTTGGGTTACAGGTTACAAAATTTAGTATATAAGATAGATCGTCCAGGTTCGATTTCTATTGCTTTTAACGTAACTTATTGATTGTATATTACAATAGTTCATATTCCGTAAGTTAAATATTTTGTTATCAGCTAGATGATTTACGTACGTTTCGTTGTTGGAGTTGCGTATCCGCCGTATCGTCATCTGTTAGGAGATATATTTTAAATATCGTAGATTTAGTAAATACGGAGTAATGATTATTACGATACAATCCTAATATCCTAGCTAATTAGCTATCTCACAAGATATGTAACCTAACGTTCCAGGGTTTTTTATTCTGGAACAAAAAACAATACTCCGATCCACATTAGATCAATTTTAATTTGTTTTTTAGTCTTTTACATAGCACACATACATCTTTTTGATCTAGCCAAGTATAGTACTTGTTACTTTGTTATGAGAACTTGAGATCAGTAGATTACAATCCATAAGTCTAAGAATCATTTTGCTTGGTACAAGCTGGCAAATGGCAATTACATAGGAAGGACTCAATTTCATGAAAGTAAAAATAAAATAAAATAAATGAAGTGTGTAATTAAGCTAAAATGGTCCCTAAAAGAAGAATGATAAAGTCAAACAGACTTTAATCTTTTGTTTCCACTTTTTATCCATTTGCCGTGTTATGCACATGTTCTTGCCAATGAAGTTTTTGATGATTTCATTTTTTTTTTTCACAAATTTATTAAATTAAATTTCAAAATCTTTTCAACTCCACTTCCACATATCCCCTCTTTTCCATCACTCAATTTTGATTAAGTAGATTTTTAACACTCTAATTATATCATTATATTAATTATTATACCCTTGAAAAGAAGGAAGCTTAATATGCCGCGTATGAAAAATCATGTATGTAAAACTAGAAATATATGTAATAGTTCTTTCGAAAGAGTCATCATTTGTGTTACTCTTATATTTGGTGAATTGGTGATTGGTAAACTATCAAATATAATGATTCAGCTAGTTTATGTTCACACAAGTATAGAATACAATCTACACTTTGAAATAACTCTCATATATTTGAAAACAAGTTACATTTACGAATTACGATTTTAATCAATATATTTTTGTGAAATCCGTAGTAATTGTTATTTTTTTGCAAATGCTATGATTGAAGTGAACAAAGGAGAGTATGAGAATAATTTAGTAGTTGAGACCTAGGTTGCACTGAGTCGAGGATAGGGTCTAAAACGAATATGTATAGAGATTGAATATAATGTATATGTTAAATTAAACTTAAATAATGTTAATGGATATACCCTATCAAAAAGTGAAGCTAATGAAGCACTGGTATCATCTTTTATACAATGACAGCTGAACAGATTAGTTACATGATCGAATGATAGTCTATATGAAGTACTTGTGCTACACTAGATGCAGGGACGAGACTCCTTAAGCATTATAACTATTTTCTAGCCTGTTGCATTGGGAGGCATTGAACATGTCTATACTGATCATTTTTGGCTAAACAAAATATATAGCTTTGGATTGTCATTTTGCAATTTTGGATAAAATCACACTCACTAAAAACATGATATTAACTAATTAATTAATAAACGATCAATTTCTTTTTCTACACCATCTATTATGTGTACTAGCGATAACATAATCACTGGAAATTATGATTGAACTATCTAGTACATAAGATACAACTCTCTTCCATTGCAATTATAAACTTGTCACAAACTGCACAAAATCTTGCTACATTATGTAGATATACATTAATATATACACATTAATTATATTATTTAGTGAGTAGTAGCTTAGTGGAAGTACAATCCTAAGAAGCTAAGAAAAGAAAATTCTAAAATACAACCGTAATAATTTGGAAGTTTTCTAATAATAAGTGAAATTATGAATTAGAGAGGCTAATCTTAATAAATTAGATTGGACATATAGTCATATGTGGCATTAATTTACGTACCAAATAGAAAAAAAAAAAAGAAAAAGAAAAAGAAATTAGGGGGTTCCTCACCTCTTTTCACATAATTAAGATTTCTTGTAACTTTGGCTTTTCTTGAAACTTCCCCCCACCTTAACTAACTTAGCAAGCATCTCTCTCCTCTACAAAAAGCCATTTTTTGACACAAAAACATTTTTCATTTTATTATTACAAGCTTATCTCATTACCCCTTAGACTCCTTTCTTCCTTATATATATATATATATATATATATATATATATATATACACCCTCAAACTATATATTATACATCTCATTTATACAATTCTTCACTTCTTTTCTATTTAGGTGTTTGGACCAAATCCTCTCTAGCTAGCTTTCTTATATTATAAAAAATATATATATTTGATCTTATATGTAAAAAAATAAAATAAAATAATAGTTAGTTAATTAAGTGATTAAGAAAGTGATTAAGAATGGGTTTAAGAGACATTGGAGCAACACTTCCACCAGGGTTTAGATTCTTCCCTAGTGATGAGGAATTAGTTTGTCATTATCTTTATAAAAAAGTTGCTAATGAAGAAGCTCTTAAGGGAACTTTGGTTGAAATTGATTTGCATACTTGTGAGCCTTGGCAACTTCCTGGTATGTTTATTGAATCATTACCTTGTTATTTAATGGTTTGATTATCTCACTAATCAATTGATTAATCAATTAATTAAATAATTAATCTGTTATATATGTGCATGGTTATGGCNTTTATTAATTATTTTTTTTTTTTTTTTTTTTTTTTTTTTTTTTTTTTTTTTTTTTTTTTTTTTTTTTTTTTACATAACTTTCTAAATCCCTCTTTTGGGAGATGAAATTGATGTTTCTATGCTTTGTTAGATTCCTTATGTTGCACTTTCTATGATTTCATCATGATTATCACTTAATAATAATAATAATAATAATAATAATAAAATAAAAACTTGTGTCTAATTATCATTACACTTACTATTGGTGTTAAAACTTTGGTGCTCTATCTTTGGGTTTAATTTTGTTGTTCGTTCATGCTTTGAAATGCCATTTTGCCTAATTACATAATTCGATCACAACCTTGACTCTAATTAATAAGTTTAGTCTACTTAATAAGAAGGTTCACTTAGGTTAAATTCCCATCGATAACTTGAAAATTATTATTAAGTCTTAATTTGAACTTAGAAGTATCATGCATTATGCATATACATTAATACATATATACATTTATTACAAGTAACAGAAATTCTAATTTGATACATTAATGTATATCTTGAAATTATGAATCCAATTAGTAGGCGTGTTGTGATAAGTAACTTAAATTTCTAGTATATCTGAAGATTCATTTGCTCAACAGATTTCTTTTACTTTTGCCTATTTTTAGCGCTTAATTAATTAAAATGTTGTGATAAGTTTTTTTTTAAAGGGGAGTTTATGTTTTTGTTTAAGAGAGAGAATGTTGTAGCTTAATCATGAATTCCTAGATTTCAATTTGATTAGAGGATATTCCAAACCAAATGATTGAAGTGGCATATTTGGATTGGTGTAATTTTGTTTCAAACCGAAAAATCATTTCCTTATTTTGATTTTTTTTTTTTTTTAAGAAATTAATATGTTTTTTAATCTTTAATAATGAGTACAATGTTGTTGAGCTTAATTACTTCTTTCACTTTCTTCTTTGTTAGTACCTCATCTCACCTAAAATTTCTATGATTAATTAGAATGAACAATAAGAATATATGTTGGTGTATTAATAAATTAATTAAATCCTTCACTAACTAATTCAATTGATTAATATAAATATTAAACAAAATTATTTGAATAATAATTGAACACGTGGCAAAGTCCTGTGTTTACTTGCAAATTAAGTAGGCTTATAATAAAAGCTAATGAAATCACAAATAACAACTTGACAACACCAACGTTGACTCCTTTCTAATTAAAGAAAAATAACAAGCCAAACAGCCTCTAATATTGCCTCACTCAAGGTTTCTGTTTTTATCAAGAACAATTTTAATTAATTTGATAAATTAACTTATTAAAAAAAAGGTTATATAATTTCTAACAAACTGTAATTTCCTTATTAGGAAAAACACTAATTGACCTTCTTAATTAATTACTCCCAATATTTTCCTAATGTTCAACTTTCGTATATTATCGGCTAATCATGTAATTTAAGTGATTAACAAGTTTGTTTGTTTCATCTTTTATAGTGTATTTTACTAAATATGTGAAGCATAATGATGCTTAGCTGACTACCAATATTAAAATTTATAAGAAAATTCTGAATGTTCCACCATTATGTGCTGGATTAAGCTAAGGTGTTATTATTAATTACTACTGTTACTATACATTTTATTTCAATGAATTAAGCTATTGTATATATAATTAAAGCTGATTGATTAATTTAAGGCCATAAAAATATGCAAATAACCCTAGCTAATAATTAAGCTGTTAATAATTACTGATTCATATAATATGAATAAATTTAATCAATTGATTTAATATCCTTTATCTTAATGATGGTGGTCCACTAATAAAATAGGAATCCTTAGTAACCTTTCTTATATTGGTGCCTTTTTTTTTTTTTAATGACATGAATATATGATTATATGTTATACAGCCAATATATAGCCTTGTAGGTCAAGATTATATTCCATCACTGTAGTGTATGTGACATGAATTTTATACTCAAGAATATGCCTCTATTCGTAATCCTAGTGAAATTGTAAATTTTTAAAATTTACTTTAAAAGTTTGTAAATTCTTCTAAGTCTCTAGTTTAACATAATAATAATAATAATAATAATAATAATAATAATAATAATAATAATAATATAAAGAAAAAAAAGCGAAAGAAACTCTTTCTTGATTCCATACTCAATTTTCGTAATAAAAGGTGAAGATAGACCTTCCCAATGTGTTAATGATCTTCATCTAGGAATTAAGTTGATTTAAAACCACCAAACTTGAATTGATTGTAACGCCCTTGTTAAAAGTTAGCATGAACCCCCTAGGCTAGGGTAACGCTCGGAAAAAGGAGAGCGTTACAAGCACCTAACGCTTTTGGGCCTGTATTCGGGTGCTTTTATGAAACGTTTGTTGATTTTAATAAGGGGACCTGTATGTAGACTATTAGATATACTTGCTTCGTACATAAACAATAACTTTACACTACTGTACTTAATAAGAGGCCGATTTTTTTCCTCTTTTTTCGTTAAGAGTTCGTGCATGTCTGTTATTCCGTAATTTATACGTCACTTTTTTTATTAGATGATCATAATCATATAAACGTCTAACTCAAGAACCTAATATCAATTTATAGAGCTCTAAATATGGTAAAACTTAAATTATATTACAATCACATGCTATCAGTATAATGTCATCCATTTTTATTGGTTTTATTTAATTACACACAACTCATTATTATGCATATAATGGTACGGACTAATATTTTTATCTTATAACCATGCAATATAAGTTACAAATTAATAAACTTACATGAGTCTTTCACTCTTTCTTCCATAATTGCGGCCAAATTTTTTTACTATATAAGAATGAACTCATGTATACGCCTGAAAGTAGAAGAGATGTTATTTTCACTTTAATATATAACAAATACATAATAATTGTAAGACTAGTATATAAGTATGCACCAAATAAAATTGTCAAATGCAATAATACTAATAATTGTACTACTTTCCCCACTTATCCTCTTGAATAACAAAGAGAATACAATCATTGCCCTTAATCAATTGTATACACGCAAATAATTATTTGAATTGCCATTGTTGCAATGATCAAATTAGCGACACTTCTTGACTTTTAATTTCTTTTTTATAATTTTTCTTTTTGTAGAGGTGGCTAAGCTGAACACTACAGAGTGGTACTTCTTCAGCTTTCGTGACCGTAAGTACGCCACGGGGTTTCGGACCAATAGGGCAACAATAACTGGATATTGGAAAGCAACAGGCAAGGATCGGGTCGTAAATGACCCAAAAACCCATGAGATTGTAGGGATGAGGAAGACTTTGGTGTTTTACAAAAACCGGGCTCCGAATGGGATCAAGACGGGTTGGATCATGCACGAGTTTCGCTTGGAGAGTCCTCACATGCCTCCTAAGGTATGTTATAACAAGGTCCTATATATCAGTTATACAAATTGAATTGTCACATTTTAAGCTCCTAGATATACACCTATGTTATCTTGCAGTTGATCTTGTAAGTTCTAATAAATTTAGGGGAAAAAAAAAATTTATTAACTAGGTAAGGGCTATAAAACATACAATTTACGGTTAGTAATTTATGGCAATAAGTTTTGACCGTTTAAATACGTTCAGATAAGTCTAAATAGTTGATCGAAAATGAGGTCAAAATATAAAAAGTTATGGAACCTATGCGAAAACAATATAATGTTACACATGGAAAGTACGTACACGAGCACATGAAACCCTCATGCATGCAATGGTGGATATAAAAATTAGCTAGGAGAATAACGTTTAAATCATTATAAACCGCTTTTTGTATTTTAATGAATAAGAAGGTTGGTCGAACTATATCATATCTAATTAATTGTAAAAAAAGACAAATCATACAACTAAATAGCTAATATATATAGGTCCCTTTTATTTTGTATATTTTATTTATATGGGAGCATAGTATATAATCTTAATTAATATATAGAATTTGTACTTTTCCTGTTAATTAATTTAGATCACGTGAAGTTTTTATAAATAGTAATTACTATTTATAGTATTCTGAAAGAAATTGGTCCAACCTATACAGTCTAATAGTCATAATTAATGAGATATAATGGGTAAATTTGGTACACAATTATTTACTAGCTTCTAAAATTTGTTTGTTAGTTAATTAGACCAATAGGTTAAGCTTAATTAGGCCCCTAATTAGCTGCCTAACTTATGCCCTAAACTAGCCATGATTGAGATGCCTCTTAGAAAATTGTCTAGGCTAAACTAGAATATAACCCTTTAATTTTCTCCTTTTAGAATGACTATGACAATTTTAGTACTATTGTATTAGAGCCTTTAATAATCACCTTTTTATTCCATGGGAAGTAGCTAGCCAAGATAAACTTTGTGTTATCTTTGTTATATATTGTCTAATTCGTGTCAATGATTGTAGATTAACACAAGTTACAGTCGAAACAACATAAAACTGATATTTCTTAGAAATAGCAAGGTTAAATTGTGGAAATACAGATAGTATCACGCGTATTATAAAGTAAGTCCTAAGATTCCACCATGGTGCTATCACGTAACGCGCTAATTAATAAGCAAGCTAGGGAATATTTTGATCGATGCATCACAAAAATTAAATGATCATCCACTTCTTATATTATGTTCAATGATTGGGACAGGCAAGGATGTATAAGCTGTCACTTTCTTAGACAAGGGCATCATCGTAGGCTTAAGGACGATGTATATTATTCTTCAGATTGTAGAAAAATCAAGGAAACTTCATCATTAGGGATTCTTCATCTTACTTGTTTTGTGCTCCCTTTTATGCAGTCATTACTAGAGAGTTATATGCTACTTCTATATTCGTAGACAAAAAACTTGAATTGACTAACAAAATATCAAGTTGCTAGTGTATCAAGCTCTTATTGACCCCTAACATTTATCCTAAAAATTTCACTTGCAACCTTCGAATCTAAAGTACATCATAAGCTTGCAGTTTAAAAAGTCAATCATCTCTAAGAATATTTTTTATTCCGTTCAATCATATCTAATTATAAAAGAAACAATTCGCTCCTTCTTTAAAATTAATTAATGTCTTAATTGAGAAATTATGATTATATAATTAAAAAATTTGATATTAATAATGTAACATGATACGAGTAACTAGCATGCGTAAAAAAACAAACAGAGATAATACGTAAATGGTATATGGTATCTATTAGTCCGAAATCTTAAATAGAAATTATATATTGGATGCACATTATACATTATTATTCAATATGATGACTATTTTGGTTGTCCTACATCTATATAATTTGTTGAATCTTCTAATAACTCCAATTTGACATGTGACATGCAGGAAGATTGGGTGCTATGTAGAGTTTTTCACAAAACCAAAGCTGAAGAAAATAGCAATAACCAATGCCACCACATACAGCATGACCACCACACCACAGCTAGCACCTCTTCTCCACCAACTTGCCATACATGCCAACAAACCAACTCATTCTCTTCAAATAATCCCACCTTTTCCAAACAAGAACCAATTATTAGCCACAACATTAGCCAAACCAATGTTGTTGATCAAAACCCTACTATCATTGCGTCGTCTTCATCACTAAACCCTAGCAATAGTTTCCTTAACCTCCTCAAAGAGGGCAACCCTAGCTTCTGTTGGAATGACATGGTGGTGAAAAATGATGAAGATAGTGATTATGGGTTGTTGTCGTCGTGGGGCATGGATTTTGAAGATAATAATCATCAATTTAGTAGCAAATTGGGTGATGGAGGTCTACTACATGTTGTTCCTCCTAATTGTCTTCCTCAACTTGAGTTTGGAGATGAAGTGAGATTTGATCAAGATGATTGTGGCAGTGTATTTTTCTGATTCATCATATGATGCCAACTAACAATTAAGGGAAAACAACTAGAACATTTACAAAATATGGGGAGAAATTTAGAAGACAAGAAGTAGTACACCACTATTTTGTTGATTTGTGGACAAAGTTGTGTTGATTAACTAAATTTGGTGTGCTTATGAACAACCTATTGTTTTTGCTTTATTAGACATTAAAGGATATTATATATGTTATACATACCATAATTACATTTATAGTATAGGATTTAGGTTGTGGTCTATGACTATGTTATAAATACTTTGTGGTCATTGTATAAACTCATGCATGTATTTATTTGTCTTGTTTTGTTTTTTTTACCCCATGTTTGAGCTCATATATTTGTAAATTTCTTTATAGTCATTCAATATAGTACTTGATTTTATTTCACATTTAGCTTTCCTTAGAAACAGTAGTTGTGTGAGAGTGAAGCTAGGGTACATCAAGTGTTTAAAGTTTCCCTTCCGATTTTAGAAGATTGATTCTCACCTGCCCGGCCTTGTGGCTCCCTAGCAACACAAAAATGAAACACTAGCCGTGTTTTATAAATGGTTTATTTTCTCCCTTTTTCTTAAGGGTTATTTTGCTTTCAACCTATAACTCCAATTCATAGGACCAGATAACAAACCATACTTTGGCACGTGGCATAAATGTTTGGATTGTTTACTTCATTCATCCATATCTTAGGAGTGAGCCAACTAGTTTAATTACCCATGATTGAGCTTATTAGCTTTTATATATATAACCCTTTTGAAAATTCACCATTTACTCCTGATTTAAAACTAGTTGTACAAGATATCCTTAGTTTAATATTTGTTTGTTTTCTTGTCTTTTTTTCTATTTATCTTTATTAAAAATTTGAGGCATTCATCTTCAATTATTTGTTCACAAATTTAACATCATTGTTCATTAAAAAAATTAGGAGACTATTTAACTCCCATATATAGTTAAGGGCATTTGGTATAATATTGTTTGAAATTAGGATAGCTAATGAAATTTTAAAATAATAGGGTATACAATGAATTGAATTAAGCTTAGGACACACAATGAAGATTTCTTGTATAATATGTGGCCGGGCTTCATTTTGTAGCATCTGGTGTCTTATTTCCATTCTTTTAATTCCATGCATGAAAATTTAATTCTTACAAGCAATTATACACAAACCTTAGTACGTGCAGTCACATATGCGCACATAAAATCCTTCATACGCAGGATGTTTACCATGTACGTAGTACTTCCATATATGGAAATGAGAACTCAGGAGTCAGAGGATGCGACACGTGGCAGAGTCATAGTAAAATAAGTGATGCATGTCTCTTATAAAATTTCAAACAAATTATTAACAATATATGAGTCCAAGTAATCCATCCAATAAGAATAAAGTCTACTTGCAAGTTTGAATTATCGGTTCTATCTTAAAATCAATGATAATTGATGATGTGAGGAATAACTCTTAAGTCTATAATGGGGTCTATTCTCTCTTTTTTTTTCCGTGCAGAATAACTCACTAATGAAACTCATATATGTTGTAGTTCAACATCCCTATACCCAACTTAACTATTATTATACACGCATGATCAAAAACGTAATAGTTTATAATATAATGAATGTTTTAATTCATTCTTAAATATTATTTCATTTTAATTTGATTGCTCGAGCCCAATAGTAAAAGTTTATATAAAAAAATATGTATTTTTACTACTAAATATTATTTTTTGAATTCTCCGTCAGCTAGGTGTGATTAAGATTGGAAACGGATGATTAAAAATCATAGAAGTATTGACAGTTCTACCTTTGATACGTAGTAGATAATACTCAGAGACTCACAAAAGTTAATATAACTAGCATGACCTTGATGCCCCACCATCTTAAGTAATATTTTCCTAGTAATAATCATATACTATAACTTAAAATCACACCAATGAGATTCTAACAGCACTAATAAAGTATACATTTTCAATGATGTATGTTCATATTATCATTGTCACACACTCACATAATCAGAGTAACATGTTACAAGAAGTTCTAGCTTTCCACTTCTTTTAGTAGTATGAACGAATTTTGACAGTTTAATTAAAACGAAGTTTCGATTTGATAGATACACATTCTTTAGACAAAAAGAATTATCTTTACATGTGATAGATGTTGAAGATTTGAAAAGCTGACAATGCCTAATGAAAACACCACCAATAATGGGTGGTGACATCCAAGTGGACCCCAACCCGATACATCGTACTCAATCAATAGTCAGATAGAGTGTTGTTACGGTAAAAGATTTTGACACTCTCATAATTAATTTTTAAAGTATGGTTAGCAGAGTTTGAGGGAGTCTTTATAGATAAGTAGGGTTAAGTGTAAAATCAATTGATCAATAGCTAGGATTTTCCCTAGCTAGATACTTGCTAAATTTATGAGTTGATTTGTGTATAAAGTGGTACTATTGTAAGTTGTAATTTAAGCATACATCTCCCTCGATCAAAAGAAGGACCATTGTATACGGAATTATAAATGTGTTACTTGATTTGCAAATCAATTAATCTGATTAACTAGTATTTTCCCTTAAGTAATAGCCAAAATAAGAGATTAGGGTTCCTCAAATGAACAAATTGGGTGCCTTGAATTAAGGTTATTCTTACATAAATTAGAAAGTTACTTTTTATAAGTAAAGAAGGTTACTCGTATCAATGGTGAAGAATTACTTTGCTTTTTGATAAGTTTGGTAATACCATATATAAATACATAAATGGTTGGAGTCTTGGAGATTAGAAGGATTAGTTTAATAGCCATTGTTTGTTTGAGCTGGTCCATTGACCTGATGTAGAGTATATAAGTTTATTTGGCTAGAGGTTCATGTGTTTAGATCTTATTTACCCCTTCTTTTAAAGTACTTTAAGTGGTAGGAGAGCCTCATTCTACACCCGAATTTCAAGATCAACCGGCTTTCATGTGAGAGATCGTCATAGTGTATAAAATGATTATTTGAGCCCGAATCATTGACATAAATTTATAGAGTAGTTGGTTATTTGGCAATTATTCTAATTGAGATTTATCCATTGTCAATGACATGTATATTACAAACAAGTTGAAGTGGTCAATCACAAAATTTGAATACCATCTATTAACAACTACTACATAGAAGTATAGAACTAGTCAATTTAGCCAATATTTCCTATTGAGGGTATTTATCGGTTGACATGAGTTGCCACGTTCTGAATTCTGAGGTCATTTCGAGCTACTTCATAGAAACAACTAAACAAGTAGGAGGTCATTACAAGAAAAATGGTGAAAATCAGTCCCAAAGATCAATTTCCTAAAATCAGGAGAAAGACTCTAACCACAAGAAATATCCCTCTTTCTCTAAATCTAGCAAACTTGTTGATAAAATTGATCATTGGCATCGTGCTAGTTGATGATGAGTAATTGAGTATGATGACACTTTTGAGATGAGATACAATTCATACAAGTGTGTTAAGGCCCACGAATATAGAAGCATGTATAGTTAGGTCAAAGCTTCAAGGTATGGGCCATTGGGCCGCGGTCCAATAGAAGGAGCTTAGATTTTCTATAAGTTGCTCACAGAGTCACAGTTATTTGGTGTGCTTCTCACTTCAAATCTATAATGACTAATTGTATTAGTTTACTTCAAATCTTATTTACTAATTGTATCAGTTTACTCCAACTCTTAATATCAATTTGTTTCAAACCTTTTTCACTTATTTTATCATGTATAATTGTACGGAATATCCATTATTGTGGAAGACATTAGTGGAGTGGCTTTCTCTAGGATGGTGTATTGGTGCCTACAAGTATTGGTTGTTATTAGTTAATTCAGTTTTTGCTTTGTTGTTTGGGTAGTTTTGTTTTGTTTTGTTTCTGTTTCTTTTTCTTGTTTTTTGTTCTTTTCTCTCTCTAAGGCTCGGCTTCTCTTTTGATCACCACCACCACAACAAAGTCTTACTCCCAAATCAGGGCCTATTTACTTCACCCGAAATCAGCCGAACTGAACTGAGTCGAAAGTTTTTTTTTTTTATGAATGATTAATGAATAGCAAAATAAGAGAAAGTCGAACTGTACTGAGCTGAGGTGAGCTGAACTGAACAGATTTTAAGTTGAAGTAAACAAGCCCTTAATTTATGGTTGCCTAGACTCGAATCAATATCAGGAAACACAAAAGTCATTTGTAGAAATACTTTTCCTCAATTCTACCCTATTACTTTAGACTCACAATTACAAAAACAAAATTTTCTCTAAAACTCCAACACCTAATCTCTTAAAGCACTAATGTGTATCACTGTATCAACGATATTAGTTCATTAAGAACATCCACCAACATCACTTGTCAACTCAAATACCATTATTGTTTTGTAAACTATGACACAGGAAGAATATTCAATATTCCTAGAGCTCGTGATTACTAAAATCAAAGAAATGATATTGACACTCCTAGGAATCTACAATGAAAAATTATATGCAAGTTTCCAGCGTTAATTAATTAATGTCTAACTCTAAAACTTACAATTTGGATTGGGCCAAAAATTTAAGTTGGGCCATACCAATTACCCAAATAAGTAAGTAGAAGCCCAAATAACACCCAACAATTATTCATTTTTCAAACAATAAACCTCCCTCGTACTTTCTCTCTCCTACTTGTAAAATTCCTTCAAACATCAATGGAGATTTAGGGTTTCTGCTCTCTGCTAAACTCACTTCCATTTTCACTCATTTCGAAGCTCCTTTTTCACTTGAATTCAATAGTTTACTCTTTTTCTCGAAGAATTTTCAAGGTAAATTCGAAATTTAGTTTAGTTTAATTTAATTTTCTCTAATTCTTTCGATTTTATTATTTTTTTGGGTATAATTTTAGCAAATTTAAATATTTTCGTCATTTAATTGCATACGAATTAGTATAAACCATATTGATTGTCTTACTTGAATGAATTTAGCTTCAATTGCAAATTTGAATTTGTGTAGTTGTAGTAGTAATTGTAAAGTGTTTGAATTTCTTGATTTTTTTCTTTAATTTAATGAATTTGATCATTTATTGACTTAATATTATGTTAATTTATGAAAGAAAGTGAAGTTTAAAGTTAAAATAATTGTTTAAAATTTACATATTTTGTATCTTTTTGAAAAGTTAGGGTTAGAATTTGTTTTAATGGTGGATTTTTTAGTTTTATTTTTTATTATGAAGTCTAAAGTTAGAGTTGGAAAGATTACTCTAAAAGTTAGGGTTAGAATTTGATTTAGTAGCTGTAAATTGGTAATTGTTGGATACATTTGGATTGATGAGTTTTTTGGCTGTTGCGCGGATGACTGATATACATTGTCACTGTAGAAAAGCTCTTTCCAATGCTTTATTACCGTTCGAAACAAATATTTTTATATTAGAAGTAGAGAAAGAGGCTACGTTTGCCAGTTTTGTTTTCCCGGTAAGTGAAGCGCGGTTCTAGCGATTGAATATGGAAGCGTTACAAATCGAACAAAAGATACAGTCATAAACATAGTTAAGTTTAATGTTACCTAATGCACTAAAGATAGCTGAAAAACTGACTGTGGTCGCTTCTTTCAATTTGCGATTTGCAGGGAGTTTGGAAAATTAGGTAATACTGGTTAGGACTATGACAATGTTCTTTTCAACTATCATCGCTTATTTTGTAGAATTGAAAAAAGTCGGTATAATGTGATATATTTTAAGCTGACAAGTTCCAATAAGATCTAAGTATCTAATTACTTAACGGTTTCTATGTTATCAAGGTGTTACTTGACTGTCGTGGAATTCCTATGGCATTGTATAGTTTATGTACTTGTGTTTAAGTTTTGAATCGGGAGACATAATCAAGCTTATATAGGTCTTTTGATTCCTTTTTTTGCATTTTGCTTTTGCAGAATTGATGGTGACGGAAAGCGCAAGCCTCCATGACAAGAATAAAGAAGAAAAACTACATGATTCATCAAATTGTAGTTCGCTAACATTCACCTTGAAAAGAATTGAAGTCGTGGATGACCCTTTTGGATCATTGGTCCCTGAGAATCCATGTGATTTAGAGATGTCTTCGTTGCCATCCCCCTTTGAGGTTGATGGCATCAGAAAATGTTTGAGGCTCAAACAAAGACCTTGGATTGTCTATGACCAGTCCCATAATGGAAAGGAGCCAGATGTTAAACAGCGTGATATGGTCATAATCGTTTCTTCTTAATATTACAGTGTTTTTGAATGTAAGAATCTGTTTTAACTGTGTCAAAATAAAACAAGTTTTTCTGCTGAAATACTTGTTATCCCAAATCTGAGAATGATGGGTGACATTTTCATATCCAATTGATTTTTTTATAGCCTCATGGATCTGAGGGGATAAAGAGAACAATCTTGCACATCTAGAATTTAGCTGCTTGCATTCCTAGGAGTTACTGCATGAATTCCTTACCCTACTTTTCCTTATTTATATTATTGTGTATCTTTTGATTGATTGTTGCTTAATAGTGGATTCCTCAATGGTGCATTTACCATGGCATGTAGTGTATTTGTCTGAAGGCTTGCTAGGACGTGAGCTTTTTCTAGATGTTATATTATAATTCTAAAAAGGATAGGCTTTCCGCCTGAATTAGGGCTCAAATGTTGTCAAGAGCATGAAGAATTTGACCCTCTGTTCTCCTTACTGTATGTTCTTGTAATCCTTTTTCAATTACAATGAGGGTTTTCCATGTTTGCATATGCTGTTTCACCATCCTAGCATTGAAATGTACGATTTACTTTGAATGAGTTGGAATTTCTAGTAGTTTTTTGATTACTCATTCATTTTCTTCACTTGTTCTCATTTAGTTTTTATGTTTTTCCCTGTTTATTCTGTTTAATATACTGGGATGGAGATGGAATATTGCTGAGTCCATGGTATACATTTTGTGTGCAGTGCTTGTCTCCAAAGCGTAGTCTTCCCAAGGGTGTTACTAGGGGATGCTCAAATTGCCATGGGTGTCAGAAGGTAAGTTTTTGTTTTAATCATTTTATTATTTTTAAGGAAACATTATCACATGAAACCTTTTAAAACTATTTTTTTTTCTTTTTTGTGAGATGAAACCTTATAAAAATTTGCCAAAAACTACCTATTAAATGTTAGTTTTTAGAAACTACTACCTACTCCATCCGCCGCAATTTAGATGCAACATTCATTTAGGAGGTGGTTTGCTACGACAATTTCAGGATTCGAAGGTGGGTTTCTGCTGGTTGGTGGGTTGTGATTGTGGTGCGGTCACATTCAACGGATGTTTTCTGTTTGATGGGGTCCTGGTTGGTCGATGGTTGGGGTGGTTCAATAATTTAGGAGCTGTAGCCCTTGTAGGTGTTGGACTGTTGGCGGTGTTGGTCGCTGGTGAGTGTGGGTGGAGGTGGCAGTGGACTGGAGTTAGCAGTGGTCAATGGGTAAGGTTGATTCATTATTTAAGGGGCAATGTTGTATTTTTGGTCACTTGTAAAATCAAATAGGATTGTAGGAGTCCCGAGTTCGTGTCGTAAAAATTGTTGCAATTAAAGTGCGGTGGAGGTAGTATTAAAGTTTTTTTGTCGTAAAACTACCTATTAAAACCATTCTGACTTTCTGGAACTACCTTATGTTGAAAAAATTTTCCTTTCAATGTTGCTGGGCCCACAAGTAGCTAAATAATTCCTTTTTTAACCCATTTTTTTCTCGATTTTGTTCCAATTTCTTTGTTCATCTTCTTTATATAAATTTGCGCACTAAAATTCCCCATTTAACCTAGATTTTCTCTCTTCTTTGGATGTTCGCCATTAGCGTTCTTCATCCCCATTCCTGTCATTATCAAGCTTAATTAAGCACCTGTACAGTAGAAGTAATAACTGTACTTTCAATTCCTTAATTAAGCACCTGTAATTTCTATACTCTACAAGGTATCAACCTTTCTCTCCTCGCATGTTTCTTTATTGATTCTTTTAACCCCATACAAGAACACCTTCTCTTCCAAATCTCACCATAACCATTTCACTATTTTGAAAAAGAAGCATTCATAGATACCCATTTCAAGATTCACTCATTGACAAAGGAATAAACAGCTAAAAATTGTGTATTTTGATTTTTGACTATTATTATAGCTATCGTAATTACACATTGTTCTTGTTAATGGTGACATTTTTTTTCATGGTTTCAGTGCTACAGTAAACTGGGGAACTATGACAATTCACCAATTAAATATTGAATTATTGGTTAAGTAGAAGTTTTAATTTCTAATTACGCCATTGAAGCAAAAAATGAAAATGATAGAGTTGGGGAGGAAAAAGAAGAACAATGATATATTTGAGAGGGAATGAGTGAATCAAGCAATTTTTGGATAACATGCGGAGTTAATTTAGATGGTTTATATTGTAAATGTATTTGAACTTAAAAAAAGGAAAAAAAAAACTATATGTTGGCCCAACAGCTTGAAATTGGGAACAATTTTAATATAAGGTAGGGGCTACTCAGCCGGAATAGTTTTAATAGGTAATTTATAACAATTTTGTTACAATAGGTAGTTGTGTTAAAAAACCAACATTTAATAGGTAGTTTTTGACAATTATTGATAAATTTTTTGTTGAAACTCACAACCTTAATGTAAAATCTTATGTCAATAAAAACCTTGGTCCGATTTTTTTACTTTTTTTGGTGTTGACAAACATTTTTAAGTATTGACTATGATTTGAAAACTTTAGTATTTGCACCCCTAAATCCATTTATCTATATAATAACTGGTATACTGATTGCTTCAATTGAAATTTTTGTCATTAAATCTTCCTAAACAATCATTTACTATCATCTACATATTTAGAACTTCAGTGAATATTATTACACATGTTTTGAGTAATCGATGCCTTTTCTTTTTTCGGTTTGTGCTCTTTATTTCTTCATTATGTGCTTTGCTACTCTTCATCTATGCTAAATTGCTTAGTATGTTAGGGTGATCCACATATTTAAAAATTGAGACTTTTCCAACTTTTTTTTTGTCAATATTTGTCTTGTTTTTGTGTTAGTAGTTACAGAAGTATTGATGATTAAGTTTCAGTTTGAATGTGAATGGTTGTGTGTTAGAAACTGTTGAGAAGATTTTATTTACTACGTGTTTATTAATAATATTATTATAGGAAGAGGATTAAATTGAAGACAAAAACCCTATATTATTATAGGTTGCCTTGTTGTAAAAGATTAGTTGGAAGATGAATTGTTATTGAATCTTGTTCAATTACTTCTAAGGGGATGAAGTTTCAAAGGGTTATGGAGAGAAACTTGATCTTATGGTAGGTTAGCTGAAGGGAAAGCTAAAAAAAGGGGAAAAAAGGAGGGGAAAACAAAGGAGGATGCAAATATGGGTCGATGCTTGTAAATGTCGAATGTTGGACCAGGGTTTTCTTGCCAAAATAATTTTATTATAGGATTGTAAGTTGCCGAGGTTTTGTCCCCCAAAAAAAGGGGTTTAAAAGGTTTAATCTATGAGTTTTATCTTATTTCATTTTAATTATTTTTAGGTTTTGTATTGGGGTTTTCTGTTCATATAAATATCTTAACCTTGAAAATTTAATACGTTAAGAACTTATAGAATGCCAATGCAATCGTTTCAAATTCAATTCTCTTTTCTAATTTTTATTTTATTTTAAAAGGTGTTAGCTAATTGGAATCCGGTTGGAGCATGCACTTATGTACTTGAAGATGTAATTGAATTTCATCCTAATGAACAGGCATGCTCTCCCTCGTGTTTTAGTTTCTGTTTTTCTTTTCTATGTTCACTTTTTTTACTGGATTGAATTGAATGTTTGCAGTTGTAGTTATGTTTTGAAAGTGAATGGTTAATAAAACACTGAACTCATAATTTTCGTTCAGAATTTCAAGGATCCCATCGAGTACATTAACAGCATCCATAAACAGGCAGAACCCTATGGATTTTGTCGTATTGTTCCACCTTCATCGTAGACATTGCCAAGCTTTGTAGAAGAAGATGACATTTGGCAAATTTTTCAGTTTCCTACCCAAGTTCAAAGGGTCGATAGGCTGCAAAATCTTAGCTCATATAAAAAAGAGTCTCCAGAACATGAAGACACAAGGGCGGCAAAGCGAAGAAAAATGGATCATGAGTTTGGTGATGCTTTTGCTGCTAATTTTAGCTCTGATGAATGCCTTGGTCTAAAAAAGTATGCTTTTGCTGTCCTTTGAGACATTGGATTCTTCTGCTCTCTTGGCTACATATGGGAATGTGCTTTTCATGTCTTCCTTGGGTAAATCTTTAGTTCTATTCTCACTTGTGTGGTCCAAGTTATCATTTTTGTACTTCTGTAATGCAACTCTTGTTCTTTTAGTTAGTGAATTCAACTTGGCATTTTTTTTTAATGTTAGAATAGATTTTGGCATTTTTTCACATCATGTTTTTTTTTTTCTGATTAATCCTACTTGTTTATCAATCAAACTGTTGAAGAGCATCGCTTATATAAGCTGCAGTATCTACATTTGGGTGCCCCTAGAATATGGTATAGCATAATTTTGAGGCTATTGTCAAGAAGCACTTGTCAGATTCAAAAGGAAAACATAATGAGCTGCTTCATAGACTAGTAAGCCTGCTGTAGTTTAAACTCATGTTTTCAGTTTGTGTGAGAAAGTTTCTTGAAAAAAAAGCTCATTCCTAGCATAATGTAGCAGGTGAATAGCTCTGTTGTTTCCCTCAGGTGGCACTTCTAGCTACTGAGTTACTTTGATTTTGTTGTTATTGTTATTGCCATAGTACCACGGTGCTAAGTAATACCCAAAAGTCCTAAAGTTATGGTACCATAGTAATGTAGTGAAATTATGCAAGGACTTCGTAGTGGCTTAGTGTAACTGTGGAAGTGTTGCAAATCTACAATGACATGGTAGTTCAATAAACATGAGGCCATATCAGGAAACCTTAGATTTAATTTTACATTCTGGCTTTGGGTGATATTATGATCTGGTCCTTAGTAAACGCGAATTCGTTCTTTTTATCCTGGAGCTTACCATTCAGGTTTTGATTGTGGGTTCAATTTTTCTGCCTCAGCAGTCTTTGCTCCATTAGACTGGTTGCCTCATGGACTAATTACCCTAGAGCTATATCGTGAGAAGAGAAGGAAGACATCAATTTCTTTTGATAAGGTGCTATTAAAAGTGGCTGATGAAGTTGTGAAGTCGAAACTAGAATCTCTACGAAGGGGTAATAAAACATGTAAAGTATTGACTTGGATCAAGGCTTGTCGTAAAGATGGGGAATTAGCAGATTCTTTAAGGGTAAGTACACTTAACATGGCTTGATTTGAATTCTCTGCGTTACTGAATAATTGTTGTTATAACTTTCAAAGGTTAAACATTGATCATATATATTATAAGAATTTTATCAATCACATGACAAATCAAACAATATAAGGTTTATAATCATACTTTTTTCTTGAGATAACTTTATTGTCATAGCTCAGCTTTGAAAATTCAAAGCAGCAATGTCAAGGGAGTATTGTTCAAGGAGAATAACATGGTAGCTCTGTAATTGCAAGTATGTATGATGGGAGTTAATTCCCCCCAATTCTATTATGATTATGATCAGCCTTGCTGCTCAAATTACAATTTTAATCTTGCATGCCATGTCTATTACTGCAGTTGAAGTTCAGCATTTTTGGTTGATCGTACAACTTGTTTTTTTATTGTATAAAGTTATTGTCAAAGCAAATGTCTATCATCAGGTGCTTAGGGCCTGTTTACTTCAGCTTAAAATCATTTCATCTCAGCTCAGCTCTTTTTTTATTTTACTACTCATTAATCCTTTATAAAAAACTTTCAGCTCAGCTCCAATCAGTTCAGTTCAGTTCAACTATTTTCGGTTAAAATAAACAGGTCCTTACTAGTAAATGTACAAGACCGTGAGTAGCAACTTTGTCGATCGATATGTACACACCAGTAAATAACTTACATGTGTATCTCCCCATAAACATGGGTTCGAGTCCTGTGTATATCATTGTCTTCTGTAACTCCTCGTCTCCTGTGGCCAATTATCAAATGGTGTGATTTAGTTCTAATGTCAATGCTAGCCAATAAAATACTGTAAGCACTGGAGGATGTATTTTTAAAACAGGAATTTTAATAAACAAAAATCTCAATTTTTATCAAAGTTACAATATTTCAAACCAGATTGTCTCTGAAAAGAAAATGTATTTTTTTCCTGCATATGATCAATTTTTAACATTCGGGTGTTACTATTAAAGTTGAATACAGAGAGTGTGAAGAAAAGAAATTCAGAGGTCTGCAAACGTGTACTACGATGGAGAGTACTCTACTCTATTGAATTCATGTCGTATGAAGCAAAGCAAAATTCAAACAAAAAAAAATGCATGACCACTTTGCCCATGATATGTCTTGTCTTGTCGAATCACATGTGAACCTCATGAATGAATAAATGAATGATATTTCAGGGTCATATTATGTTATAGTATGATGATATGTTGTGTTCAGTATTTTTTTTTTTTTTTATAATGGTGAAAAGTACTATGATAACCTACTTTAATTTTGTACTTGTTTAAAAAAAAGGAATAATTTACAAAAATAACCCCAACTTTTGGTGGTCACCTATTAAAAGACCAAACTATTGATTATCCAAATTTGGACCCAACTTCATTACGTATTTTCCAAATTTGGACCCCATTAAAATTTTACCTACAAAAGTAGGTAACATGAAGTAATTAGCCGGTTGAGGACCCCACAGGTATTTTTTTTATTATTTCATAAGTTTGACTTTTTGTCTTTTTATCCTTCTCATAAAAGACCCTTCTTCCATCAGTTTTTCTCTGTTTCTTCTTTCATTCTTCATTTCTTCTACTTCTCTGTTCCTCTCTGCTTCCTTTTCTCCTTTTCAATTTTTTTTAATTTTCCTTTTGAAGCTTTGTCCATGTCTTCCTCTAATTCAGGCTCAAGGTCTCGTTCAAATAGTTCAAATAGCTTCTGAAATTGAACATAGTCAAATTCGATACACAGAATAGGCGAGGATGACTCAAATTCCAAAGAAAAAATGAGGATGACTATCATAATCTTCCCAAATAGCAGGATGGGATCAGATTCAAAATTGAGTCATGAAGGACTGAAGCTAAGGGACGTGAAGGTAATATTATGTGCTTTAATTACTACCAGACACAACTACATAGCCAGAATTTACTCTGTTAATGATCACCCATTCACCCCTACACCCTTAACTTGCCAAAACAAGTTCTAAGTAAACAATTCGATCGATACTCCCTAATTCATCAAGCAGTTCATATTAAAGCCTAGCAACCCCCTTCATCTCAGCAGTCTTCAAAGCGTGACAATAACACTTTTTTTGTTTTTTGGTTTAGGGGCATATATCTGAATTAGTCCATTAACATCTTCTTACATATACTACCCGATATAAGGAATTGGAAAATTTCAAAAGACGGAGACAAGTAACACCACCCGTGAGAAGGTTGTTAGAGTGACAATGTGTGGGATGGATTGAAGAGAGGGGAATTGAAGGAAGATAAAAGCAAAGTTAATTGGATAAGGTTTGTGAAGATTTGAGGTTGTTGGGGGTAATCATCTGATCTGATGAAGACGAGTGATACTCAATTCTTTATCTTCAAAACACACTATACATTCTAGTTCAACGCAAAAACAAACGGCATATAAGTCAGAACAATATATAAAATCAACTAGTACTTGTATTACTCCGTATTCTCAAACAAAATAATTCATGTATGTATAGATAGCAACAAAGCCAACAATAACCGTTAAAGAAAAACAATATCAAAAACCTGCTAGTTAAAATAATTATATGTTCTGCACATCGATATTCGATGGCATAACCTTGGCAAGTTGTTGAGCTGCGTCGGTTTGTCTGTCCTTGTCGTCAGTGACTCAAATTCGATCTGTAAGTGACGATGGTGGAGAACAATAAGGGTTGTAATTGCTTCAAGGACGGAAGAAGTAGCAGTATAATAATAGTACGGAAGAGGAACAAACTTCAGTAATTTGAATATTGAAATAGTAATTAAATAAAAACTTAAAAAAAATAAAAAAAATGAAAAACAGCAAAAAAAAACCCAACGTTACCAATTTAGTAGGTAACCAGTTAAGTAGTCCAAATTTGGAAAATACGTAATGAAGTTGGGTCCAAATTTGGATAATCAATAGTTTGGTCTTTTAATAGGTGACCACCAAAAGTTGGGATTATTTTTGTGAATTATTCCTAAAAAAAATTACTTGCAAAGTGGTTTTGTAAACTTTTGTGTAAGATAAGCGTGCTTGATTAGGTGTTCTTTAAAATGATTAACGTGCTTCATATTTTAATTTGTATATACATGTGTCAAATGATCCGAACATGTGAACCAAAACATTTTTATCATGGATCAACTTTTATTGCCCATTTAAAACTAAATATATTTGAAAAGGATTAAGGGATAGAGATGGTAAACGATAGTATGGACTCAAAGTACTACTTGGCGTACTTGCATTATAGTTACTCCGATCCCTATGTAGCATGGGTATTTCTAATGGATAGCCGTTTCCAAACCCAATTCGTCCCCGTTTTGGGGACGAAACCGATTCTTCATGTTATAATTTACCGTACCCATTAACAATATTTTTCACAGTAACGTAGCCGTTTTCTGTCCCCGTATCCGTATTCGTTTTCGACTCCGCTCTCGACTCCATACAACCTAGGTTACTCCTACGATCTATAATGTATTACAACTTTACAAGTAGCATGATTAATTAAATAATTGAATAGTGTAATAATCTACAAGGTATTTACAATCTCATTTGAAAAATATTAAAAATCAAGGTTATTTTTCCTCCAATCTCTCTTTAAATCAAGCACACATACACAAGAAAAAAAAAAAAATCAAAACAAAGAAACAAAAAGGGAAAAAAGTTCCAAAAATAGGAAACTGGCAAACAAAAAGTCAGGTTAGCCAAAAATGGAGGGCCCTGAAAGCTGAGATTAGTTTATTAGCTTTCTAAAAATTGGTCATTTTTCCAGATTTTATTTGCAGATTATTTTTACCAATTTGCCTCAAAATAGATCGAGCTATTGAAACACTCCATAACTCACAAGATATTTTTGCTGTTTATTTGTTACCCACCGAAAGAATGATTTATCTCTTGGACAAACAATAAGGACAACATCTTTAGAAATATTAAAAATATTTTATTTTTTTTAAAATAAAAATAAAAATACAATAATAATTATTGTAGGAGTACAATTGTATGTTATGTCATATCAATCTTTCAATTAATGATGAAGGTCTAATTAAAGCATGTGACTCTGATCTTTAAAAAGCACTAGCCTACCAAAATGCCTTTATCTTTTGTGTTTATATTCTTAAAGTCGTGAAAATGAAATTACTTTAGTTTTTAGTATACCCTAATTAGTTGCTTAACTTGCATTTGCTTGATATTAACAGTTTTTTTTTTTTTTTTTTTTCTTGTTTGCAAGTATATCTAACAGTTGTTTTCATAGTTTAATTTTCGATCATGCACAACTAAACAAACCCTATATATGAGGTCGCTCTCTTTAATCTATTATTTTGCTTTGTATGGTGCTTTTTACACTGAGTCGTAATACATTAAAATTGAGCTGTTTCTCAACCTTAAGATCACATGACAGATTTTGTGAACAAGTGCTATTCTAATGTCAAGCATGTGTATACATTGCATGCATGTTATTAATTAAACCTTAGCAACCATAAGTTTAAGCTATATTGCACATTTAAATTATGTACTCCATATTGTGTATATGGATCATAAAGAAGTTCCATTACTACATATTTGAATGGTTTACTTGGATGTTACCTCTTACCAAAGTTACTATATCCAATTGTCGGGTTTTTTATATGATAGGATAGTGATCAATCAAACAACGTGACATAACAAATGTATCAAATCATTAAATGAATGGTTCAATAATTTATATAGCCAATAATATTATAGGATATATAGTAGTACGTACTATTAACATAGGGTTAGCTTATTAGGTCAAAAACCTGTCCCATGGAAGGACCACTACGTAATATGGATCGTAGTACTACGTAGCTTATTAGATTGAATAGCTAAGGTTATTGCATGTATAAACAAAGTCAAAGTGTAGAACGTACAATACAATAATAGGTTTTCAGTTCCCAAATTATAAAGCTTCTTTGTTTTAACTGTTGGAAGAAGCCAGACCTGAAAAAACGGTGAAGGTCAGAAAAAATTTAGTGAGTGGGAAAAAGGAAGAAATCAAATCCTTGCTTAGGGAATTTAAGGATCTATTTGCTTATGAGGCAAATGAGATGCCAGGTATTGATCCCAGCATAACTGTCCACAAGTTGAATGTGGATCCATCAAAAAAGTCAGTACTGCAGAAAAAGCGAAATTTGTCATTCATCCGTTACCCCATATATTGCCACTTGGATTAATAGTTAAACTTTAATCTGAACCGTTGGATGAACGTATAACATTAACAATTACTACTCTATATATAGTGGGGTACTTGTTGTCGTTTACTCCAATTGCATGCCCACTAATTTGTATTTTCTTTCTCTATTTTGTCAATATTACAAAGTCTTCATATACTTGAACATCGTTTGGATTGCTTCTTACTCGTATTCAATTTCAAGTTCGTATGTGGTGAAACTTATTTTAAGATTACTTAATTAATGTAAAAGTTATGTGATTGATCACCATTGTAAGCATGCATATGATTTGTATGTAACTTGCGGGATGTCTCGATGTGGTATGTAGTATGTCGTGCATGATGGGAAGGGGCAACGTCTTATATATATTCCGTACTTCTGATTGTAAGAGGATAGAAATTAAATGCCGCCAGTGCGTTGCCAACTAATTTCATTATAATAATCAATATCACGTTTAGCATTGTAATAGTCATTGATCATTAAATGAGCAATTTTACATTTACTTGTTCTCTGTGTTTTCTCCTTTTTATGAAGAGATCGGAGATGAAATCGATCAAGAGCATAAATGTCGATTATTTCAAGTTATCCTTAACTTGCTAAGAGACTAGCTAGGGCTTAGGGTAAGTAGGGTTTATTAATTGAAAAGAAGAAAGAGATTAGCTAGGGTTTTGTTGGAACCTTTGTTTTCAAATAATGAGATAATAAACAAATATGAAGCTAGGGTGATTGCTTGAAAGTCGAAAAACTTTATACTACGTATTTTGCTTTTTGGTCAAGATTTTGGACCACCTTGTGCGTGGCAAGTATCCTTGGCAATATTAATAACCTTAGCCTTGTACGTAATGGCTTTGCTAGTACAATTGAATTTTTGGCCCAATGTGGTCATAGATTTTGGTTCCTAGTAGCTAGCCATTGCATAACAAACAAGTGTTTCAATTTCATTCCAACAATTACTAAATTTTTTGAACGAAAGACTAGACCCCTACCACAATTTGGTGAGCGTGATCTTAGTTAGTAGTTACAGCATTAAACATGCATTTTTGTGATGACTGATAAGCTTGTTTAAGTCGTTAGCCATTATAATTTTCGAGGTATACATAGTTTCTGAAAAGTTTAAATATGATATTTGTTAATTAGTGCTAATGATGTTTAAAGATAAAAATCACGACAATCATGATACAAATCGCAAGTCGTCGGACTCACAAAGTTCTTACCTTCATTCACACATAGAAGATTTAATTATGTTATACATATAATCTTACTTCTATCTTCATAAATAGGATTGTTGTGAATAATGTTCGGACTCTTAATCTACCATATTAATAGACCAACTATAAAAGTTTATAATAAATCACATCAGACGTAACATTCATAACTCATCCATCATGAGAGAATAGAAGGCAATACAAGGTTGACACAATCTCAATTTCTAACTATTCATACAAAGCATGCCCTTCCAAATAGGATTCAAAAGCAAAAGTTTAAAAATGAAGTAGCATGATACTTCAATTTTAGGTATTTATAGGTCAATGGCATAGCATATAAATTGAGTTCAAATATGAACTAGCTATCATATCCACTTTAGACACATACATTTCGCTCTACACATTAGAAAGTTCAAAAATCTTGTCACAAATGTAACATGTTCAAATTACCTTATATACATGCAACAAAATTTTATTATTTTCATGCAAAAGTTTACTACTTTTGACATGCAATGGAACTTTTCTTTCCTCTTTTCTTTCTTTCTTCAATGATGGCCACAAAATATATGATATTTAAGTAGAGATATAACAACACTACTTTTAATCAACTTGCTTTTTACCACACCTTTTTGGTGCACCCTTAATTTTGGTTGTCTTTCAATAATTATTTTTTAGATTCTTTTGGTTTCACTTAAAAAGTTAAAAGCAAATAAAAATGCTATCTGAAGAGACAAGACGACCATCATCCACTTGTTAGTTGCTACTTGTAATTCTTCCCTAACTCGTTGAATTTCTTGCACAAAACAACCATAACCTTCATTATCAACGACAATGACGTTATTTGAGTTAATAAAGATCAGATATTCTAGAATTTTTTTCTTCTTTTTTTGAATTATTCCAATTTTTAATGGTTATACACTTCTTTTTCAATTTTTTTTTTCCTGATTTTTGGACTAGCTAGTGTAAATGTATGTAGTGTAACATAAAATTGTCTTTATCAATCAAGTGTTTGCATCGGATGCCAACTATAAGAATCAAATGAAACATCGATTATTGTTTGATCAATATAGAATTTCCACCTATAATTTCGGCATCAATTTTCTTGTGAAACTTGAAAAAAAAGATTATTTATTTTGTTGATATATCGATTCTTAGCTTTTTTTTTCTTCCTATTGCTTTCACCCTACAATATAAATCTACCAAAAGCAACTTACCAAAATTAGCATCATAGTATCTTAACCCTTATCTTCATACATAAAGAACACGAGGCTTTAAATGTCATACTTCTTACGTTCTTTTAATATCAATGATATCGAATTTGACATTTAAAAAAAATACATGAATGATTGAAGTTGATATATAAGTAAAGAACGTATGATTCAAACGGTAATAACAACTATTTGTACATGATATATATGTGTTTGTGGTGTGTGTAACATCAACATACACAAGAATGATAATATTTTTGTTTTCTTTCCTGCGCTACTCTTCTTCGTATAACATCAACATACACAACAATGGTGATCAAATCACTTTCTTCGTCTTTCTTAACCATGATCTCTCAATGTATTCAACAAGTCCCTATAAGGCTATAGCTACGTACAAATGTCCATCAATTGTTTGGTTAAGTATTGGAAGGTGAAATCCTTTATCTAAAATTTTTCATCAATTGCTCTCGTGGCTCTTTATGTACCAAACAAGAATAATCGTCATATATATATATATAATAAAATCTAATTACATTTCTAATTTCTTAAACAAATTATATATCAATCATCTTTTCCTTTAAGTATTGATTTGAATTGAGACACTTGATGCTTAGCATAATCATGAAATTCAACGACGACATTTATATAATATATGGTAACACAAATAAAGTGTTGTCGGCCAAAAACTGAAATGCTTTAATTTGATTGTTTTCCTTTAAATTAAGTAATTTCTCACGTAATTGTACTTAACCAATAATTAGTATAGTGTAAATGTGTTTGGACTACAATAAGCTATCACTTTCTCCAAGTAGCTCATACTAAATGCGTCATTTTATTTATTTTTTTGTATATTTTGTGCAAAATAAATTTACGAGTTTTAATATTCTAGCTACCGACATTTCTAAGAAGTGTCTACTAGTAGAGTGGTAGTCCTTATCATATCATAATTCATGACAAAATTGTAACCAGACAAATGCAAGTTTATAAAATTAAAAAGCTGAAAATTCCTCGAAATTGCTACTAGTGTTGGTTTAGGAGGCCAATTCCTAAAATATTATAAATTTGGAGTACTCCCTCAGTCTGTTTTTTACTTGCTACATTAAACCAAATACTGTAAGAGTTTTTTTGGGTCAATGTAGTAAGTAATAAAAAACGAGGGAATATATATATGTGTTAATAAATCATTTTAAAGTAAGGTTCTAAAAAGCAAAGATGTTCAACAATTATAGACATAGGACTATAGAAGTAACCTTAATAGTACGGAAAGCTTATGTAAAATGATTAAGATCCAACCACATGTCCCACTAATGAAAACTTAGTTTGCTCACAAGATAAATTAATCATACTCCGATAACATTTCCATTGTTTCTTAAACTTGTGTCATCCTACCATTTGATATGTAAATGGGGCGACTTGTTGTCTAATCTAATATGGACTAATGGAGTATTCCATAAGAATTTTGATCAAATAAACACTTGTTATCCCTTTTTATATTTTTGGTAAATCCATTTAAGAAAAGAAAATGCTAGATTAATGGCATAATCTCTAAAATATAGACACTTATTGCCCATCATTGTCAACAATTTTAATTATGAAGTAATGAATCGTATAATACAATACTACTATACGTCTCATTTTCTTTGTCCCATATGTCCTAAAAAAACTCTTACAAGAAGTAGGGTTATATAGCAAAGAAAATGAGACGGAGATAGTAGTTATCATAGATTACCGATGAACAAATTAATGCAATAATAATAAAAGAAAAAAAAAAAAAAAAAAAAGAGTCAAAAGTGAAACATTATTTTTACAGAAATGGAGTTACGTTAGATTACCCATCTTCTGCTACTGCTGTTTGTGCAGTGTTACATTTATGGTCACTTTTTAAACTGACAAGCCAATGCAGTCTTTTGCACAGTTTTCCTTCTTAATCTTCCTCTTTCTTTACCATGTTTTTCGTTAGATTTACCATAAATTCATGAAACATATAAGACCAATGAAGATTGATGTAAACTAGATCTCATCTTAGGTTTAACTTTGAGTTCAACTAATCACATCAGTTGACCACAGCCAATTGATGTTTAACCAAATGACCACAGCCAATTAAGCTAGCAAACATTTGCCTAAACAACCATATAACTGTTAGGAAACACGATGAACAATCTATTAAGGCTTTGACTAAGGGATTCAATGATTCTATTTTTGAGTGAATACATTATATTTATATGCATACTTCTCGTCTTATTTCAGCTTAAAAGAACATGATCTAAATTACATAATTATGTTATACTACATCTATATACTTTCTATAGACCTTTTTAAATCTATAAATATCATGTCGATCATATAAACAAACAACAGTTGATTTTTAAGAAAAAAAGTAACTTAAAGAAAAAAAAATACAAAATATTTAAAATATTCCAACAACATTAGGTCAATAAAACAAAAACAAATGGTCCATTATTTATTCAGATGATTCCATATGTCCATTGATAAATATCACAATAATCACAACCTAACCCTAATTCTACCTACTAACCTTCCACGTAATAAACCCTAGCTTAATTAAGTAATTACCCACCTCGTAACCCGTAACTCACATCATTATTAATTAAAGAGGCAAGTCACTAATTATTTTACAAACCAAAGGAAACATTATTATAAAGACATACGTACACTTTTAAAATTGCAAATTAGCAATTAAAAAATATACTCCGTACTAATATATTAATAATAAAGTTAATTAATAATAAAATACCGTAGATCATACATAATTGTAAAGATTAATTATATAACAATATAGTAAAACATAATTAATTAACTTGATGCAGTATTATTATTAGTAGTAGTAAGTTGTGGGACCCTCTTACGTTTCTTCTTCTCATAGCTAACACCACGAGCTTTAGACTGAGAGTCACGAACTTCCCTAAGATAAAGCCTAACAGCACGGGCCCCAAACGGGTTCATTTCGGGCCTACCACCGTTTTCCTCATAAGCAGCTCTAAGCCGTCCGACCAAAGCATCCAACGATCCCCAAGCTTGTCGAAGAGGGCACGGGCATGGGGCAGGTGGGTTAGGGTGCCCGTAAAAAGGACAATGTTGAGTGTGTACCTTAGTCTTTCCAAACTGGTCTAAGTAGCGTAGGAATTCTAGCACGTGGGCCCCACTACAACGGTTGAGTGTTAGTGGTGGACGGTGGTTTTTTAGGTATTGTCCAAAAGTAGTCCAATCTCTTCTCTTTTGGTTCTCATATCGTGAGAAGGTGGAGGAGATGGGGGATGTGGTGGTGGTGGGTGGTGAGGAGGTGGTGGTTAGTGGGGTTAGTAAGGGTGGTTGTTGGTGGTGGTCATGGTGGTGAGGGTGATGGTGATAGTGAGGTGTGATGGATGATGAGGTGTCCATGTTTTTAATGAGGGGAATTGGATAGAAAGTAACGGGGGGGGGGGGGGTTTTGCGGTGGGAGGGGAGTGTGAGGTCCGTAGGATGCCCCCTTTCTTAATGCTAGCTGACTCAACCTGTTGTGGACCAAAGCATTCACGCTCGCTGGGCATATTTTCTGCGTTTTGTCCTCGCACCGCTTTCTTCTATTCTCCTTGCCTTTGTCTTCCTTATTAACATGTAGTTCCACACCCTATTGCGAACTTTCAAGAGATAAGCCAATTTTGGCTTTAGTTTGCAGATCTGTATTTCTACCCCCCCCCAAACGCCCTAACTACTTCAGATGCTCTTTTCCTTCCTTTTAGAGTTGAACAATGCTGGAGTATGAGGTATGTGTGTAGTAAAAAGGTGAATGAGGGTTTGAGAGATTTTTGGGGAGAAGTGTGGTTTTTGTGTTTGAAAATTGAGGGAAGCAAGTAAAGTAGAGAGATTTAATAAGTAAAATAGCAAATTATATGTCATTTTTCGTAAATAAGTAGAAAACATTATTACCATACTACCCCTTGAAATTTATGTAAAAAGTCGATTTTACCTCTAGGTTTTTAACATATTACCTCAAAATGTCATTGTGATATACATTATTGTATATCACTGTAATTTACTGGTCATCCCTCGAAGACTATATAGTGGAAATAATGTTGTTATGTGGTTTTGTGAGTGATGTTTGTTTGATGTATCATGTATTATTCTTTCCAACTTATTTGAATGGAAATGAACCAAAAAAATGAATTGAAAATTTACACTTTAATTAGAAGGGAGATCTGCTAGTAGATGATGTTGGAATTCTAAATCAGAATAAACGATTTTATATTACTGATTATATGTGTTTAGACCATGTCACATCATATAAAGGACTTTTTGTGATTTTGTTTTGTATTATTATGAGAAATCAATAACTGAACTTTACTAGTCATGTAAAGATAGTAGAGTATGTCATTGATTGTTGGGACGAACGTACAACCGACGTAATAATTAAACAACAATATAATATACATGGAGCAATGCTAAATAAAGCGAGGATTGTTAGAGATAGATATTAATGCTTAGATTATTACATGGAAATCCAACCTCTTATCAAAGAGGGAAAAATCATAAAAATGTCATTTATTGAATATGAAAATAGTTCAAAGGTTGATTGAGATATTATGTACACAACACTTCAATGGTGGTGATATTTAAAGCAAATTAATACTTGGTTCATGTTGTATTATTGATCTCACACAAGACCTAATTAATATTACCGAGAACAATATCTTTTACTAAACGATTATATGCTACTTAACAAAATATCACCGATGATTTGAAAGCGGCATACAAAATGTAGCCGTGTAGGATCACGCAATGGAAGATCAAATAATAGAGGTAGGGACTAGCTAGGGGAGCATGGTAAATGGAAGAGTACCCCAAAAAAAAAAAAAAAAACCAGTGGAGGCAGTGACCTCACAATCCCTAAATGATATGACTTGTCTTGCTGATAAAAAACATTCATTTATGGTTTCATCAACAACACCTTTCTTTTTTACCTTCATTACTCCTTCATTTTTATTTTTTTTATGTCTATTTTTATTTCTGCAAATACTCCTTTTCTGATATTTTGTCTCCATATTTAATTACTCATGTATTTGGAAAATTCTTCATGCCTTAACATTGAATCATTAAAATTACTTAAACAATATAATCATTTTATGTAAACTCACGGTTAAGTGGTAACCCTTACAACAAACTATGACCAATTTATTAGGATTTGTATTGATGGATAATTGAGTTTCCGTACAAAGAAAAGTATAAGCGGACCACTTAAACAAGGCCATTATTATGGGTCCACTGTCACTTGCAAGAGTTTGACATTGTTGACTTGTTATCATATCCCCAAATCCTCAAATTCTATGGCATTAATGATCTATCTATAGCAAATCAATGTGTCCATGATAGTTCGCTTTGGCTCATTTCAGTAATTTATGAGTTAATATGTTGTATTCAACTCAATTCATTTTATTTCAGTCAATTTTAATGATTATTGAGTCAGTATATTATCAAGTTAATTTACTCATTAGTATAATCCATTTCTAATTCGATTCATAAGAACAAGATTATATACTGTTATAACAACTTGATTTGGAATACATAATTTCAGTCATAAATTGCACCGATCACGTTCATTAATATATATAGCTTGGACACGGAAACATGTTTGGTGAGTATTTGTAGTAGTATTAAATTTTGTGGCATGTTACAAAATTTACTTAGAATATCTTTGGTAACATGAGTTGAAACTGATAAGGTAGCTGAAACAGACTAAATTAATAAGATAGTTGGAAATTTCAGGACCATAGATGAGTTGCTATTTTTAATAGTAACTCAATTTCAAACAAAATTGGAGTTTAAATTTTATTATTTAAACTCGATCATACCCCAAACACTACTTTTTATTAAATATGTTTAACGCCTATTTATTTAAGGTGACTAAAATAGATTGTCAAACCGTACAATTTTACTTTTAATGTTATTTTTAGTTTTTTAGCTTTTAGTTTTAACCACCCATGCATGTGTTTCGTGCGTGTTTACAAGTGTTGACAATTTTTTTTTTTAACTCATATCATTGAATTGAGAATGACAGTTGTGGACCATAGATGAATTGGAAATTTCAAGACCATAGATGAGATATAAAAAATATAAGTATTGCAACTAATAAGAATTAGAGATAGTAATTTAATTAGAATCCATTTTTGTTAAGTTATAAAATTGTCTTACTTAATAAAATTGTCTTATATAAATTTTGGTATTGATATTATTTGTTGAGGAGTGAATCATGCAACCTAATAAATCATGTGAAGCTAGGTGCCTCTCACTTGGCCCGGTGGTCTATAGATATCCCAAATCAAACCATGAGCAAGTAAGCATATAAAAACACTTAAATAGATACTATGTACTTCTTATTGAATTGGATAACAACCTTTTTTCTTAATTTACTGACTTAAACGTTGAAGGGGCTTTTTTTGAAACCTCTTCTTAGGCTAGTGACGTTGGTGTGCTTTCATGTCTACAAGAGGTTCAAAGTATGAAATTAAAGTATTATACCCACGGTTGGTGGTCTTCCTATTAACATATAGATTTACCTTAAAACATTGGCACTCTTATCATACCACCAAATTTCTTATATTCTACAATTAGCCAATATAGTGTCGAAAACAATCGGATAATTTCCAGTAGCTAGTTTAGTATCTCTTTTTGTAAAAATTCCCTTTAAACCAAAGCTTTAAGAAAATACTCATCCTAAGGCCTTAAAAAAATAAAATTGGTATGAATAGAAATGAAATGAGCTAAAATTTATATATTACCTCCAACACGAATTAGTTGCAGCAAAAATAATAGATTGTGAGATATAATATAATGAATTGTTGCAGCTAATTCGTGACGGGGTAGTAATAATTTGTATTGACTCATAAACAACTGAAATGGAATAACTTTAATGAAAATAAGCCTAAGCGATAACAGATTAACAATATATAGCAACCTTAAATAAAATACCAACTCCGTAATCGATTACTTGTAATAACGGGATATTATTTATGAGACGTAAAATATTCATAGTCATCAACAAAGGGATATGATTTATCAAAAAAGGGATCTTTAATTCTATATCCTTAAGATAAAACATAGTCACATAAAATTTTGTTTTATTCGTATTGATGAGTAAATTTTTATAAGTAATTTTTTCATATACGTAATTATAAACATTTAAAGTCATGTCTTGAAAACGGTTGAAAAGTTAGTTCAGTTTAGTTCAACTTAAAATCCGTTCAATTCAGCTTAGTTTAGTTCAGTTCAGCTCTTCTCTTATTTCGCTATTCATTAATTCTTCATAAAAAACTTTCACTTTAGTTTAGCTCAATTATTTTCAGATCAAGTAAACAGGCCCTTAATATAGCAAAATTTAAACACCGATGAAATATTATACTTTGTCCATTCCTTTTTAGTTGCAATATTTCACCTTTTACACTTGCCGAAGCACATTTTAAATAATTTATAACTCTAATTATATATTTGTGTGAATTATAAAAAATATATATTAATAAAGTGCATATCAAGACGAATCAAACGAGATCCATATTGACTATATTATTCTTTATACATTGATAATAAAATTTAATTAAAGTTTAAAAGATGATTAGTATAATTTTTAAAATGGTGCAACTAAAAAAACTTGTAGAAAAACTGATAATTTAAAGAAAAGAAAGGCAAAAAAAGTTAGAAGGTAAGCCGACATATATGACAGAAACGCACGTGGGCATACTAGAGGGCTCCGCACGGTTGGTGGGACCCAGCTAATGTGGGATCGGCTCAAGCGTCAAATCAAACCAACGTCCAATCGAATTGACCGCAGATTGCGGGATTCTCGTGCCCAACACTACCACTTGCTCTTTTTCGCCATTTTTTGCGATCTATTCTGTCCCACCCTTGGCCCGTTTCAGGATCGCTTCATTACATTGGTTACGTTCTTTAAAAAACAACTATTGTTTTTGTTTTTTTTAAGTTGCTACATTTTCTTTATTACGTAACTTATAATATTAATATCTCACGTTTTGTATAATAAAAAATTATAAAAATTACATATTTGAAAAATATACTTTAAGCCGGATCAAATAAGATTATATAACTATAATTTTCCGTACATATTAAACACCAAATTAAATCAAAATTGTAACATGAATAGTGCAAAAAATTAATATGTAACAAGTAAAAAAGTACCGTGGAAGTATCTATATACTACTAATTCCTAACATTTTTACATCTATTCTGGTTGTTAGTGGGCTTCCTCTTTAGTTTTCCCTTAGCTCCATCATTTGTTAGGAATTTACCGTTACGCCTTTCCCTAATCATCTTGACATAAAAATTTGATACTATAATTGTAGTACAAAGAAATTGAGTGAACGCATATACAATACTTGAAGAAGGAGAATTACGGTGAAACCAAGGCTATATAGTATATATGTCTTTTCATAATATTCCAAGCCTGCTTTAGCTTTTTTTCTATAAAAAAAAATTAAAATTTCATAAACAATTTTACGATTTTTACAAAATATTCACAAGCAATTTTACAATTTCTTAATGCAATAAGGAAAGAAGAAAGAAGCAAAAAGTATATTACAAATTCTAAGTACAACCCATCATTATTATTTTTATAGTTTTATCCACAAAACAACAAAGAATCATACACTTTGGGTGTTTCTTTTCACAAGAATTTTAACGGAAAGAGATTTCGAAAACAAAACATTTTAAAAATGAGTAAATTTTAATTCTCCAAAACAAGGATATGAAGAAACATATGGAAAAAAATGATTTCAAAAACAATATATCACAAAAACTAAAATACCCTACAAAACACATGAAATTTTATGTGCTATTACAAACAATAAAATAAAATTGGAAGAAGCATTAACAACAAATTTGTCGATAGTTGTATGATCCTATTGTTAAAAATAAAGAAAGCGACTAACACAAATTATATTTATGAACAAGAATCTAATAATAAAGAATGCTTTACAGATAAGAAACACCAAATTTTCGTCAAAAAATAGTTGTCGGCGAAGATAAATTAAAGTATATGTTAAGATTGATAATTGTTTAAGTGTTTTTGGGTTAATTTTGACACTTTGACATGTTATTGGGATATCTCCATTAATTATGTGTTTGTATCGTTACTTCATAAATTCTATAAAGAGGCAAGATGATAGTGTTTTTAGGCTGAAATCGAGTAATAGGTGTCATGTTTTCATCCACTCCGCGTAATTATAAAAAGCAAGGCAAAAACAAAACGAAGTCCGAGAAAGACTTTCGTTTGTCAAAAACGACAACTAAGCTATAAATTTTCACTTTTGGGGGGTTCAGGTGTTTCAAGAAAAAAATTGCCAAAATTTTTACAATATGCCCCTATGGTCAAAAGAGATGAGGGCCCTGAGTTGCTTTTAAGGGTTCGAATGGTTATAGGACGATTCCCGAGAGAGCATAAATACTAATGTGCCCTTTTTCATAAATTGTTCAAAGAGGGAGGATAACAAGTTTTTAGAGGCTGCAATCGAGTGTATGACATCCTAGGGTTACCAACAACACATGGTAGAAATATAGGGAAAATAAGACAAATCTCGGAACCGCATTTTCAGGAAGTTAAATTTGAATGGTACAATTCACAATTTTCAGAGCTTACGTTACTACAAAAATAAGTCAATTTAGCAACCAATTTTGGCAACGATTTTAAATTGGTTGCGAAATTGGCAACAAAATATCAAAAAATGGTTGCTAAATTTATGTACTAAAATTGGCAACCAAATGCTTTATATTTAATTGGTTGCTAACTGGCAACAAATATTGATATAGTTGCTAAACTTATGCACCAAATTGACAACCAAATGATTTTTTAATGGTTGCTAAATGGCAACCAATTATCAAAAAAATAGTTGCTAAAATTATGCACTAAAATTGGCAACCAAATGGTTTTAAATTTGTTGCTACTAAATAATGGCAACCAAATATATATAGAAAAAATGGTTGCTAAGCTTATGCACAAAACTTGACAACCAAATGATTTTTAATTGGTTGCTAATTGGCAACCAAATATCAAAACACCGGCTGCTAAGCTTATCCATGATTGCTTTAAAAACGTTTGTTATACTACTATTGGTAACAAGATACATCTTCCTTTTAAGGCGCTTATGTATAAGATACTCTAAAGTTAAGCGTGCTCGATCGAGAGTAGTGTTAGGATGGGTGACCTCCTCGGGAAGTTTATCAGTTAAGAGTAGAGAATATTCTTTTTTATCATTTTGTAAAAATTTGGCAACCAAAATTGTCAGATTTGGTTGCTATTTGGCAACGAAAACTGATAATTTGGTTGCTAGATAGAGAAAGTTAATATCTAGTAATATAAAAAAATGGTTGCTATATAATTGGCAACGAATTTTTAGTTGGTTGCTAAATGGCAACCAAATTTACAAACAATTGGTTGCTAAATTTCAATGGCTACCACCTATATAGCAACTAGCTTATTTGGTTGGCAATTTGGTTGCTAAGCATAATAGCAACCGATTTTCCATGCTTAGCAACCAATTTCAGTGGTTGCTAATTTCACTTTTTTTTGTAGTGAGTGGCATCGGATAAAAATTTGCTGAAAATTTTATATGGTACCTCCAGTGTCAAAAGAGGGTTATCGAAAAACTTTTATGGATTCGAAAGGTCATAAGAAGATCTCAAGATAACAAAAGACAAGTGTGCCCTTTTTACAGGAATTCTCTAATTTTTAGTGGTTAACATTGTTCATGAGTCATTCCAAGGTTATTTGAACCAAGTTAGATTTGGGGAAAAAGTGAGGCAGGTCCCTAAAATTCCCTTTAAAAGCTGAAAACAAAGGCTAGAAGTTACGATTTTCTACGGTTCCAGAGACTTGAAAAAATATTGGCATATAATTTGATATTTTGATCCTCAAATCGTAGAAAGATCCATAGATAGTTAAAATTGGCTATAAAGCTAATAACACAATACAATATCAGAAGATCAACATGAATTACCCTTTTTGAGGTTAACGGGTTATTTGAGGCTACTCAAAAAATATGTGACTTTGGGCACGTAAGTTGGATCATGGGAGTATCAGAAATCAAATATTCTACTCGGGGTGATTAAGAAACGCCTTTATGTAAGTCATCAAATTTCTGAAATTCTTTATTTAACATCAAATGGGAAAGTTACCTCTTACGAGAAAACATTTACGATTTTTAAGTTAATTTCTCGAATTGTTTACAAAGAGTTTCCTAAATGTTTCTGAGTGTGCGAGTTTCAAAATGTTGAAACCCTATGTCCTAGAAGTTTATGTGCTAAAAATTTGTTCAACTATTCATGAACGGTTGAACTGAGTAATTTCTTTTTGAATTTTGAAAACGACGACTACAAATTTTTTTAGGGGTTGTGGCTTGTCTCAGGAAAAAAATTGACAAATATTTTACAAAATGCACCTATGGTCAAAAGAGCACCCTCAAATAGCTTTATGGGGTTCAAAAGTATATAGGAAAAATCCTAGGTGGAGGAAAAGACTAGTGTGCCCTTTTTTGAAAATTATCTAAAGAGAGGGAGAATGATGAAAAGTTTTTAGAAGTTGAAAACAAGTGTAAGGCGTTCCGGGATCACCAACAACACGTGAGAGAATTGAAATACAGAGAGAAAGATAATTCAGAGCTCGGAACAACCTTTCGAAAGCCTAAAATGAAGGCTATAATTCACAGTGTTTGGAGGTTCCGGGGTCCCAACAAAATTGACGAAAAATTTACATGGTGTCCCCAGGGTAAAGAGAGAGCCTTCGAATAACTTTTCGATGTTCGAATAGTTATAAGAAGTTTCCGAAATGATAAAAAAGAAGACAAGTGTGCCTTTTTTCAAGATTTTTCTAAATAGAAAACATAATAAATTTTAGAGGCTTGTAAGGCCCCGAATTTTAGGGTCCCAAATTTTTTTGGTCACCTTCCCCAAACCGTCCATAGGTCGAGTTAGACCTAAAAAATTGGCTTAAGGAAAGGTGAAATGGACTTTTTAAGAAGTATTTTGCAACAAAAGAGGAGCGCAGGAATTTCAATTGCACTGGCAACGTAGTGTGACAAAGTTTGTCACGCTGCAGGTGTAGCGCAGTAAACTTTGTGACGCTGCGACGTTAGCGTGACGAAGTCTGTCGCACTACGCTATTTTAGTGTTTTTTTAATTTTTAACTATCGTTTTTCGAGTGAGATAATATCAATGAATACGGACGATGCTAGTAAGGAGTCGCCAATGAGTTTTCAGAATCAAACTCATAAACCATGTATTTAGATTGATTACGAATGGGACACGAATACGAGACGATAATCTAAATTGCACGAATACCCTTTCGATCCCATGGGGATGAATCCAAGTTATGATCTTACGTACCAAAGGTTGGATTCGGGGGTGAAGGTACTAATATGGCGGAGTGTGTCATATTAGCCCGTAGGCGGCCATTACTAGTTTTCTCTGATCTCAATATACACAAGTTATATAAGAATCACAAAATAATAATTTACAACCTAATACAAAGTTACTATTATTATGGTGAAATCATACGAAACTAATTAATTTAGTCAAATCGTCGTTAAGATTAATTCAAGGTTCCTAGCATGATACAATTTATCCAAAGATTATCTTAGTTTAATGTGATAAATTGATTCAAATTAAGTCCTTTAACAAAAACATTGTGAAAAATTGATGAAATAAATATACAAATAAATAGATAAAACAATCAATACATAAAGCTTAATTTAAGACTCTCAGAAAACTTACTCTTCTCGCTTGATTATTGTTTCTTTGAGTATTATTTTGGACAAAGTTTCAGATTTAATTCGTAATAATAAGAAATTAACCCACTTTATTAGAAATGAAATAAAAAATTAATTTGACGGAGAAAAGTTTAAGTGTAAAGAGAAAAGGAGAAATTAAAAAAGAGAGATAAAGTAGGTTTAGGAGAATGAAAGAATGTCGGTTTTGGAAGTGTGAGAATGGGTAGAAAAAAATAAGAGAGTCAAGAGAATCGTTTTAGAGGAGAAAAAAGGGTATTTATAAGGAAAATGTGTAGCGCGACAGGTTTTATCACGCCGGCAGGTAGCGCTACACGTTTAGTGATGCTGACCAGCCAGCGTGACACAAGTTGTCACGCTGCTGCGTCAGCGCGACTTGCTGAGTCGCGCTACGCTAAAACTCTTTTTATAAAAAAAAAAAACAAATATTGGGCTTATATAAAATTCCAATAATATATGTGGGCTTTTTAAAAAATATTTTGTAATTTAAGAAAAATAGTTAAATTAAGTCCAATGACATCAATTGTCCAATACTCTAGAGAAGTCGGTTTTATTGTTCATCATGAAGTCTTACCACGGGACCGGGGACTAAATTAGGTGTCTACAAGGCTAAAAACGATCGTTGGTCATCCCATCATTATCTGAAACAGGTGAGTTAAATTTTGAGAGAAAATGAGAAAGATCCCCGGAAGGCCATCCAAAAGCGAAAAACAAAAGCTATAAGTTACGCTATTCTGCGATTTCGTGGACCTAAAAATATTGGCCTAAAACTTATATGTTTTGATCATTCCTTACTTAGGCATAAGTCATGACTCAAGCATGTTCGAAGATTTTGAGTAGCGCATGCGCTACAACTTACAGACTCGTGCCTTACATATTATGAGGTTATCCCATATATACTTAGTTAAGCATTAAGGTATTGGCTAGCTTCTTCTCGTACTATGTAGTTCTTAGTTTTTAAGGAGAAGTGGGTTAGGGAACATAATTAAAGGATGGAGGGGCTAATGAATGCGACATATGGATGAATCTCGATAAATTGTGGCAAGTTGGCAACAAGGCTACTGTGCCACTTACAATGTCCCGTCGTGTATTGAAATTGTATGCAAAGGATTTAACCTAGCGCTCGATTGGAATTGTACCCTTGGGGAAATACCCTCATGACGCATTCAATTCAAAGGCTTAGCTTCTGAAAAATACCCTTGGGGAAGAAGCCCTAACTATAAGATGAAAAAATGTTTATCAATAATAAAAGGAAGATAATGATATTTAAATCTTATGGATATTTATTACAATCTGAAAAATAATAAGATTATTAGTAAATGCTTGTATGGAAACTTGAGCAATATGTAACTCTCAAAAACACTGAAAGCAATAGTTATAATAATTCAATTTGTTTCATCTTTAAATACATGTTATGTTTCCTTCACAAAGGATGATTTCTATATCGAAGAGAACCATGTTGTGTTTCGAAGCTTGCATGGAGAAGTTCAAAATTAAATAAGTAATTATGAGCTTTTCTTGCCCCTCTATAAAAATCTACTCTTGACTCCAATCACTGAAAAAGCATGCCCATATATGTTTCACCGATCTAGTGAAAAAACTGAGTTAGGGACAGATGGCACAGTCATTCCTTGCACTTAAGACACTATATTATAACCCTTTGGACCACAAGAAGTTATTAATTAGGTGTCCTCTTGTAATTAAAAGAATATCATGTAAAGTTTTCGACCGTTTTTTTCCAAGATCTTGAAACCCTTCTTCAACAAGAGAGGATTACAACCTTAGTTAATTTTTTGTCACTAGGAGGCCACCACGGGACATTAATTGTATGGACCAAGTTATCCAAGAACCTTTTCATGATCCAAGGTATCATTTAAGTAAATGTTCATGATCTAAAGTTTCATTTAAGTAATTTTTCAGAAATTCTATATGGGATCCAAAAATCCTTGATAAGCATGGATTATAACCTTCGTTTTAGATTTTAAGGGGTCGTTTAGAAGCAAGCCTAGCTTGTTTTCGCCCATCTTTCTCACACATGTTAATGGTAAACTAAAGGTTACACTTTCGATTTAATTTCATCCACTAAATAATGTTTTGTCCCATCCATGAAGGATTCCTATACCGATGCTAAATTGGATCGTTCCTTGCAATTTTTAGCTTCTATCAGGCCTATTCCAACACCATTTACTTATTGTGACCCTCTCATGATCCTGTATACAAAGTGTACATCAAGTAAAATTTTCAGCGATTTTTTTCCATGGCTTCCCTTCCTCCCCAAAGCATGGATAATTATGTATTTGTTTCCGTCATTCATAGGAACGTTCCGATCTAGAGAGCCATCTACTCTTCATTCTCTGATCAACACCTTTACAAGGCTCTACATCATGTTTCATCTATTAAAAACTTATTTTTTGCTTGCAATAGGAGGGGGTTTTTGTACTATGGGCACAAGGAACCTATCAAATTAGTTTGCAAGTGTGGAGCCAAATTTTCTAAGATAGCTATGGGGAGCCATGCAAGTAGTGAGGGCTAGTCTTTGATAAGCATGTACTAAGCTAGCTGACATTCTCTTTTGTATTATGCAGAGTTATTGGATTTTAGGGATGAGGGATGAATCCAACGTAGAACTTACGGCCTGTTTACTTCAGCTGAAAACAACCGAACCGAAAGTTTTTAAATGAAGGATTAATGAGTAGCAAAATAAAAGAAGAGCTGAATTGAACTGATTTTAAGCTGAAGTAAATAGACCCTTAATCTCATTAAATTGTGGCAGCAAAGCTAACCTGCCACTTACATATATTACAATTCCTGTCAAGTATAAAAGTCACTACATGAAGAATTCAATTCGTAGCTTAGTAAAAATTGTACTTCATCATATCTCTCATGTACTAAGCTAGCTGACATTCTCTTTTGTATTAGTAGCATGGGCTAGTCTTTGATTAGTATAAAGATTGAATGATTGAACAATATGATTGGTTGAAGTGTCCACGTCATCATATAGACTTTTCTCCCTTTTTTAATTTTATTTTCCTCAATTTTGTAATTGTAGCTATTATTGTCTTAAATTCCAAATATTATTTTTTTTAATTTCATTTATCCTAATTTTGTTTATTAATAATACGGAGTAATTACTTTTAATAATTTCAAAAATTATTTTTAGTAATTGAATATTAATTTATGTGACACAAAAATAATTTTTCAATTATTAAAATTAATTCTGGAAATATAATTTTTCAATTATTAAAAAATAATTTCAGAAATTAGTAAAATTAATTATTATTAATAAACGAAATTCATATATATGAAATAAAAAAATAATTTTTGGAATTTAAGAAAATAATAGCCAAAATTACAAAAATAAGGAAAATAAAAAAAGAAGGAAAGTCAACATGTTGATGTGGATACTTCAACCAATCACATTCCTCTCTCAATAGTTCCTTATGGTAGTCATTTTTAAGCTGACCGCTCCATAAAAATTTTACTCATGGATACATCTTCCCAAGACTTAGCCTATGATATACTATTCGAGTCTAGATTGACAATCAAATGACGAGTGAATATATCATTTTTTATTTAGATTTTGACATAAGCATTTAATCATAATCCAATGCACGCCTTTTCAACCACGGGTGAGGACCCTGAGTTTGTAATTAATGAGAAATAAAAACAAGCCACTTGTGTACTCTAGTCTAGTAAAAATTGTAAGCGCTTAATATAGGAGTAGTACACATAATAATAAACCCTATTGTTGGAATTTATATGATTTCCCACAAAGAAAACTTTAGGTATTTGATTTGATTTGACTTATACAATTTTTTTTTTTTTTTTTTAACACACTCATTGCGTTACGTTCAATGGCTTGGCCTCACTCTCCTCACTTGTCATTCAGCATTGATTGAACAAGATAAGTGAGAAGTAATAAACTTAAAGCTGCAACTTTGAAGAGACAACTCCTTCACAAAATTAAGAGAATCTACCATTTTGATCTTCATCATTGTCATCGTTTTTATATATGACAATACATCTATCTATCTATCTATCAATTTGACCCATTTACATTTCATGTTAAACTTACCTCAATTATTCCTATTTCTTTGCTATTTTTGTTTAATTTTCTTGTTTTCCTTCTTGTATCTTATGGTATCAATTGATGAATCTTCCCCATTTTTACCTAGTTTTTTTTATAGCTTATAACTAATTTAACCATTTTTTGCCATTTTCTTGTATCATAAGAAAATCCATGCAAAAAACCAATGTGTTGATGGAATGATCGCCTCATGATGTATGCATGCAGGTTGACAAATGACTATTTGATTGAAGGGTAATCATTTGAATGTGTGACAATGATGCACTAATTAACTTATTGTGCAAATCCAATCATACACACTACTAACCTCACACATCAATTAATGTATGGGGGTTAATGTTGGGAGTCTAACTGATTTGTCATGCGTAATTTTTAAGATATATTGCATAACATCGATATGAAAAGGTGTTTTGAATTGGCACGTAAATTATTAATTGTTAGTTTTTAATCAAAGACATTAGCTTGCATGAGGTTATACATTCAAACTTTGAACACGCAATTTTACAAATCTTTGGTTCTAAGTACATGAATCTTATTTTATTTTTTATTCGAAAAACTATAAAGCTAAGAGTACGAGAAATGTTCAGTAATTCACAAAAGGATAAACAAAGAAAGATTTACTAACTATAAGCTAATATATACACGGTTTTTATTAAGATTTATCATATGGATCGGTGTACCACATAATTGAATAATACTCATGAAGATTTATGATACAAAGTACTAAATAATTGATTAATTCTGATCTATTGAATTGATTTGTACTATTGAAGTTTACTAATCAAAGAATATTAATATTGCAACCTCTTTTATAACTTTTGAGATCTCATACAATTATGCTTCTTTGAAACTAAACTACTCACATCAATTAAGGTAAGTAGAGTTATATGAATATCAACAAACAATAAAAGTTGTAATTCATAAACTTCTTAAAGGCCATTGTGTGGTTCACATAGGCACATATAGTCATATACTCTCATGATAAAAGTAAACCCTATATTAATTCGTAGTAGTAAGATCGATAATAAAGTTGATCATAAAATGATTTCATTATTCATGTATCTCTTGATCTACTTAGGGTTTATGGTACTATATCAAATCCTTGTCCATGAAATTTCCGCCATTTAATGTTACTTATAAAGTTAGTTATCAAAAGAAAATCAATTCACAAAGTCTTAATATATATGCGTCTTTTTTAGTGGAAAGTTACGGCCCACCAAGAGATAAGAGGGTTGTTGGAATGAGGAATCTCTTCTATCGTCCATGAGAATTTAGATTATTTAAGGTGCTATACATTTAAACCTTTCAAAATTTATTTCAGTCATCTTAAATGGGTGGATGCTAAATATTTAAGTCACCTTAAGAGTCCGTTTACTCCAACTTAAAATCCCGTTCAGTTCAATTCAGTTCAGTTTCATTTGATTCGGTTCGACTCTTCTCTTATTTTGCTATTCGTTAATCCTTCATAAAAAACTTTCAGTTCAGCTATTTACAATTGAAGTAACACAGGTCCTAAATAAATAGTTATGTTTGGAGTATCGGCTAAAATTAAATTTAAGCTTAAAAATTGACTGAAATTGAATTACTATCAAAATTAGCAACTCATTTAAGGTGTTCAAAAGTTCAACTACCTTGCCAGTTTAACTTATTTTAACTAGCTTATTAGCTTCAAATATATTTCAATTCATATTCCCAAACAAAATCTAAGTGTTCTTGCTTGTTAATTGAACACCACATGCTACTTATTATATATAGTTGTACTGCTAAAGTAACAACATTTATTGTGTTAAAAAATATCTTTCACCATAACTTTTGAAAAAATTGTAACATGACTAAGCGGGAAGTGATATTAACATTCTTGTATATAGTCCTATATTAATCTCTCAATTCATAACATACTAAGGGTTTGTTTACTTCATCTTAAAATCCGTTCAGTTCTGTTCAGCTCAGTTTAGCTCTTCTCTTGTTTTACTATTCATTAATGCTTCATAAAAAACTTTCAGTTTAGATCATTTCAATTCGGTTCAGTTTAGGTCAGCTCAGTTCAGTTCAGTTCAGCATATGCATATATATACATATATATATATATTAAATACAAGTTATCAAAGACTTGGGCCCTATTTGGATTTTAAGTGTTGGATTGTTTGACTGGCTATATATATTGGCTTTATTTATGACTGTTTGACCAACTTTGTATCCTTATATGTGCTAAAATAATTTGACTATTGGCTGCTATAATGTAAAATGACATTTATAATTAACTCCAAAAAGATATTTGCTATAATTACAGGGATACTTTTGTCAATTATAGAGTAAAAAGCCAAAATTCATTTTTCTCCATTGTTTGGGCAACCCAAAAGGCTAAAAAAGACACCCAAAGCTGAAGTCCTAACACCCTTAAAAACAATTGAAGTAAATTATTAAAAAATGCCCATTGAGACAAAACTAATAGTCAAATCTCATTTACTTGGTATGTAATCGTTGAACATATATACATGGAGGGAATACTTGGATGGCCGTTCTATCAACCAAATATATAATTACATTTTATCTATTTTAGTCAAATTAATTATAGGGGCATTTAAAAATATTATATTATTTTTCAAAATATAAATTATAGCAAATAATTTTTTTTTATTTTTTTCACAATAATTCCATAATATAGTTGTAAAAATAGAAATTAATTTTAGAAATAATTTTTTAAAAAATATAAAAAAATCATGAAAGCATTTTTTTATTATTTATAATGATTGAAAAATGAATTAATATTACTATGTGAGCTTCATTATTAATTATAATTAGATATTTAATATATATAAATTTCAGTGGCTGTTTGAGTTTTCAATATACATGGTGATTTATTTTTTTCCTCTTTTCGATCTCTTTTGAAAGGATTACGTTGTGAAAGTTGATCACTTATTAATTTCCAACAAGGAAAATCTTTAACAGACTAAACAACTAATTAATACTTCATAATTAGTTAGGAGAGTAGTACTTTTCATCAATAAAGTGATTGTCTTTGAATCTGTTAAAGGCAAAGAAAAAGTTGGTAATTAAGCATATTTTCTTTCCCTCTACAATGCAAGCAACTCGAAGCAAGAGTCATACCAATTATTATATTATGCCTTTAAAAGCATAATCATACTTAATTAATAGTAATTGCATAATCCAATTTGGATTAACAAACATCATTATTACCTAATCATAAAAGACTTGTCACTAATGTCGGTACAAAATCATATAATTGTACATTATCTATTATATATGCCCTTAATGTGTTTTATCTTATGCGGAATACATAGAGAAAATGTTATTTAACTCTAACGGTTTAACCTAATGTAAAATTTTATTGGATAATCAAATGCTCAAATGTTGTAAATATGTAATACAAAACACTCAAAAGGTATTTAATTAATGTACCGGAATTAGTTTATTTTAAAAGTGGAATTATCAAAGCATAAGACTCCAATGAAACAATGCAAGCTTAAAATTTAAGACATCAACATGATCGAACTTATTGAACTATGAGACACCAAAGTGAATTATGCCGAACCTTAGGGCAAATATGTATGCATGTAATTATGTAGATGATAGGGATTTAATTTCCATGAAAGGTAATGTACCAGGGCAGCTTCCAGGCCACAACACATTGCAACAACAATGAAACTTTGCACATTTAACAATTAGGACGATTGATATCAAAATAAACTCTAACTAACCAAGTTATTCCTTCACAGTCTCACACTAATGTATGCATAAGTATATGAGGGTAAGATAACTTGATTATTTATAGCTTTTCATTTGAACTTAAAATGAACTTAAAATGTTGATATCAAATCCATTAGTCACTTTTAACCATACACAAAGATAGCATACAGATTCTCAATTTCACGAATTGAATTTCACATGAAACAACTAGGACTTATAAACCTAATAATTCTAACTTTGATCTAAAAACTTCAGGTCAAAAGAAAAAATTCATTGACCCAAATGAGGGCAACTAATTAACCCTAGCCCCCCACCCCCTCCCCCCTTCTTTCTTGTAATCGTACGACCTAGTCGTAGACACAACCACTTCAAGGCATTTACAAGTTAACATATGAAGAGATTCTAAAAGGCTAATCTTCATCCTTAACAGATTGCAACATTAGTTCGATAAACCTACACGTAGGGAAATGAGAGGCCACGAAAATACGAAATTAAAGTAAACAACAACTAATAAACCAAAAGCGAATCGATGAGGCTAATAGGGAGTAAAAGACAACAATAAATATCATCGACATTAACTTCATGAAGTTCATCTAATAGTCTACACATGTAAACAAAAACAGCAGTGACAACACAAGTTAATAACCAGTGTGCAAAAACCAGGGAATAGACATATGATAGATATGCACTGAAAAATACAATTTAAGCAGACTGACAATTTAACTATTCATAGCTCATGGACCAAGTCATATAAGTAGTTAATATAAACTCCATTATATATTTACAGTAACTTTTATCAACCTTTAATTGTTTTTTTTTTTCATCAGAGACCCCACATAACTAGTTCGATTATTTTCTGACCAACACCAAACACTGCTTTACTAGGGATGTTCTTCTTTGTCTTATTTAAATTTAGTAAAACTAGCCAACATTAATGCAATGGGATAATACATTGTGTATATGATGATAAATTATTGGTGTGTTTTATTCAACTTGGTGTGATTAGACTTGATACATTCTTTTGATCAAAAACTCATTTATATTCATATATAAAGGATCTGATAAGTTTAGACTGGCATGAATAACTTAAGATAAAGGACAAATAAGAACAACCTTCTGGTGCTATAAGATCCTCAAAAGGCTATACATAATGTAAATGATGTTAGCTAAACAAGACCTTATTGTTTCATCCATTAGCTTATAGTATTAAACTAATAGCTTGTTTGGATGGGAAAAAATGAAAGGAAAAGAAAGAGAGGAACATGAGGGGCTCGACTTTACTTTATTTGGATAGCAAAGATGAGAGATGAAGGATAGAGAGAGAAATAAAAGGAATTTGTTCCTTTCCATCTTTGAGCATCAAATCCTTGCAAAATTGAAAAGATATTTGAAAGGAAAACACTCATGCACTACTAACTTTGTAGCAGCAACAATCATCACTTGATTTTGAAGAATTGAGAACTTCAATTTATACTATCTCCCTCACTCTCTCTTCCTCTTCTTTCACATCCAAATGAGAGAATTTGTTTTATTGTTCCCTTCCCTTCCTCTCCTTCCCTTTTAAAAATTGTATACAAACAAGCTGAAAGACCTAAACGCCTAAAAACACATCCTCAAACCAATAACTTGGAACTTAAGAGTTGATTAAGATCAAAAGATCCTAAAGTTGTGATATATATTAACTCATTAATAAGCATCAAGAAGTTAACCAATACTTAAAAGACGAGCAAACTTCATAGAAAGATTAAACACTCATTAAAAAATTACATTATGCTAGATCACCCTGTGATTAAACAATTCAAATTGATAACAATGCAAAACCTTAAAATATAGGGTATTCGATAGAATATAAAACTTCTTCTAGACCAACCGTTATTTTAAATAATCTTTAGTTGAGTTGATCCTTTTATATCAAACCCTAACTTTAGCCTTGACCAACGCAACCTCAATTCGAAGCTAATTAACTCAATAAGAACACATACACTACAATGGAAGCTCAGGCATACAATAAAGCTACAGTTACGTTACTAAACTAGGACAAAGTGAAATTCAAACCAATACCTCTAAAACTATGATATAAGCAGCTAATATGATTAAAAAAAAACTTAAGCAATTGTCAAGCAAAGTTCAATTAGCATATAATTGTTTTCAATTTTAAGTTTCTTCTCATAATATTTAGCATTTGTCATTGAATATATTTGTCTCATGCAAATTATATTTTAGAGTCATATGTATGTCACAAACTTGTTTCCTTTAGATGAATGCATGATTAATAACTATACACCTCCTTCCTTTTTGTAATTTTTTCTTTTCTTTTGGTTAAATTATGCAAATTAAAGCTTCACATTAGTAGAGCACTAGAGCAGTATTAGTGCAACAGTCAAAGTTATATCAACAGTTTACTGCTTCCTAGGATTTTCTGTAACTTATTGCAGAGTGTAGACAAACCAACAAACATAATTTACTTTTAATTGTATGTAAGAATCTATTAAACTGTTAGTCATTCTTAGCTACTATTACTACTAAAGATTCTCTTAAATCCCTATTTTACAAAATTACATAAAACGAACACAAAATCTTATTCAAATCAAACCACCTAATTACAAATTTCATCATGCCACATTTTAATTAGCCCCGTTCAGAAATTTCGATGTATAAATTCTAGGATAAGACTGTCTCAAGATAAACCGAACTTTCAATCGTGCCTATGAATCGAATAAATCAGAAATGATAGAACACCAAATCAATCGACTTAATCAAATCGTTACATCATATCAAAATTGTGTCACAATAGTTTAATTATGAACACAAATTAATAAAATACCAGTAATAATTTCAACCATACAGTTTCACAACAATAAAATTTTGTTCCTTTCTTTCACTTTGTCCTTCCTTAATATGGTAAAAACATTAGCCAATAACCATAATAAGATCATACTTCAATCTAGTACTAGTAAATAAATAAACTAGTAACCCTAGAAAACCTAATTAACCAACACATATACTCAAAACATCTTAAAAATAATAACAGTACTCCGTAATACAATTAAAAAAAAAAAAAAAACGCACAAACACTAGTACAAATTAAACAACAACAATTATACACATACATACACATATATAAAAATAAAAGTATCACACATACAACAACTAACAACATAAACAATATAATATAATACTCTTACATATTATATTAACAACCAGCACCTGGTGGTGGAAGTGGCGGTGGTGGTGGCGGCATTAACGAGATCGAAGCCGATAACGGGTTCGTACTCGGGCTGGTTGTATTACTTTGTTGTGGGACCCTCTTACGTTTCTTCTTCTCATAGCTAATACCACGAGCTTTAGACTGAGAGTCACGAACTTCCCTAAGATAAAGCCTAACAGCACGGGCCCCAAACGGGTTCATTTCGGGCCTACCACCGTTTTCCTCATAAGCAGCTCTAAGCCGTCCGATCAAAGCATCCAACGATCCCCAAGCTTGTCTAAGAGGGCACGGGCAGGGGGCAGGTGGGTTAGGGTGCCCGTAAAAAGGACAATGTTGAGTGTGTACCTTAGTCTTTCCAAACTGGTCTAAATAACGTAGGAATTCCAGCACGTGGGCCCCACTACAACGGTTGAGGGTTAGTGGTGGACGGTGGTTTTTTAGGTATTGGCCGAAGGTAGTCCAGTCTCTTCTCTTTTGGTTTTCGTAGCGACTACTACTATTACTACTGGTATTCGCAGTAGTATTAGTAGTAGTCGCGGAAGAAGGAGAAGTAGAAGAAGAAGATGATGATGAATGATTATTATTATTATTATTATTATTATTGTTATTAGTAGTACAAATTGTTGTAGTAGTAGTAGAAGAAAGAAGGAATGATGGTGAGTTGATGTTTGGTGTATGATGAGAGATTGAATGATGATGAATATGGTGTTGGTGATGATCCATGTTTTCAAGGGTTCAATTTGATTTTTATATATTTTGTAATTTTTTTTTTTTTTTTAGGGTTGTTAGTATTTTATTTTTGAGAGAAAAATGAGATGAAATGTTTTGAAGGATGGATAGAAATGAAGTTGTGACTTGTGAGAGAATAATAATGTTAAGGGGGTGTTTGGATGTAGTGTATTGTGTGTGGGGGTGTATAAATAATTGAAGGAGCTAGGGGGTAACTAAAGAGAGTAGATATATGTGGTTGAAGTGAAGGTGGATGGAATTCTAGAAGTACAAGAAAGAGAGAATGGGGTGAGTGAAATTGGTATAGTGAAAGGTTTGTCTGTTTGTATTTGATTTGTGGGTTTTGGAAGGTGATGTTATGTTATTGTTATTATTATTAACATTGGAGGGGTTGTAATCCAAGGTTTTTTTTTTCTCTCTCTCCTTGATTAGGGACATCTTCAACTTGGGTTTTGTTTTTTAAAATCTTAGGAGAGTTGCGTTGTCTGATTTGTGACCGTACGGGATATACTAAATGCTATATGTATTATTATTCTTTTTGTGTTATATACTCCATCTGTTTTACTTCGTTAGTTGTATTTTAATTATTTTTTTGTTATAAAAAGATTTCAAATGCAACTCATAAAGTAAAACGAAGAACATGTTAATTTGGGTTAGGATGGAGATCGAGCTTTTTCCTTCTTCTACTAGTGGCTAGGAGACTTTGTACTTGCAATAGCTTGTAATGGTGTAATATAAAATACAGCGGTACAACATTGATTGGCCGGGAAGGAGGTACGAAATATTATTGGAGGTGTACAATCATTATCTTCCATAAATCAATTGAGGACATTAGCATGGGTTGTTGTTCCATACAAACACTTACAAGTATGAATTCATTTTTAGGGTTTGTGTATAGTATCATACTTACAATTAATTTGGACAGATTCTATATAATTGTAGTATACTTTCTTGTGATTGCATTGGAAATGTACTTACCAATGACAAATGCAATGTTCTCGGAGACTATGAAACTTTTGTCATTAATTACTGTTCTTTTTTACTAGTATAACCCTTTTATATACACCCCTTTAAATCAACCTTCAAAAAAAGGAAACTTTAGTTTAGAGCCTAGGAAAAAGCACCTGAAAAATGTCACATTTTGGGGAAAAAAGAAAATTGCACAACATCAAAGAGCAGAAATATGAATTAATATTGCTAAGTACGAAGTGAATCAATGTAAATGGACACAATTGCAATTTAGAGCCAAACATACTCTCAATTTTAGGAATTTCTTTTGTATATTCACTGAATTTAGGCCACCGTCCCATGGCTACTGTACAACTTGCCCCTTTCTTATTCTAGTAACTCAATTAAATATCATTATCAACAAATTAACCCCTTTAGGTTTCATTTAATATTAGCTTAGCTAGCTAGCTTAGCTTGTTATACTCTAACAACCATTTGCTACAATTTCTTAAATGTGGTTCTCGACTTGACTTTTCGTAGTATATATTAGATACCATCTTACTAACTACGTACATCCTTCGAATAGCTTCCACATATTATGCAGAATCTATTGAACTAAAGAAGAGAATGCAACTTTTACACCCTCTTAATCAAACGGAATATTACTTTTAGTTAAAAAAAAAAAAAAAAATCCTTGTGGTTAATTAACTATAGAACTTCATCGCCATATTTATCAACGCTTTGTTTTGAATAAAAAAATAGTTATCCTTTATAGTTGAGAAAGACATATTCTTGCCAAATGAGATAAAATTAAGTAATCCCAATAAAAAATAAGGTTGTGTTTTCTTTGACTTTCAAACTAATTTGTACAAACAACATTTTTGGCTAATCTTAAAGACAATTCTGATAAGCAAAAATACCTAAACAAATTGAGAGTTAATTAAACAATGACAAACTCACATGCCTAACCTCAAAGCGAGGGGACCCCTATAGAATGGAGATAACATCTTCTCTTAACTTCTAAAGTACGTGCACCAAACTAAAAAGGAAAAAAATATCTATTATCCCAAACTTGTGTACTACTATATGTGCCATTGAATATTATTGGTTCACCTTATCAATAAAGTAAGAGAGATAAATTATATTTATTTTTTCTTTTTACAAGGTAAAATAAAAAGTGGTTATTTTTATAAGGCAGACCAATTAAACTTGGTCACACACACTTGTGGTACATAAATGTGGTACAGCAGATTCTGACTCACTAAAAAGTAAAAATCGAAAACTAGACTTCATATATTTGGACTTTTCAAGTATATAACACCATTTCAATTTCCATAATTTAAACCTAGTTTCAATTGACAAGGACAACACATTACCAGATTCATGCACTTACCATTTTTATTTCTTGTGTGAAATATGATACTCCAAATTTAATTTTGTACAATAAGCCTATTAAAGCCCCAACCTGTGAGGCCCAATTGTGTAGATTCACAGCAATAAGTGACCATTTAGTGGGCCATATTGACTACAGCCCGCCTACAAATCCGTCGTAATACTAGTCTTTTCAGGCCGATAGCAACAAATGAGTTTATTATTGAGCAATTATATCATGTTCTCCAGAGCACAAGCCCTACCGAAATGTGGACTTCACAAACACGTCAAATGATAGGATCAGGTGAAGACCCAGGCTACTAGATTCAATGGTGATTATCCGGTAATTAACTACCTCAATTCATCATGAGCTAAACATTTAGGACTACCCGATTCGAGTGCTTAGTGCTGTTGTTGTGCTTGTATAAAGCTTGGACGATAACTATAGGTCTATAGTGTTAATACAACACTTATTTGTGGACAAGCGATCTACAATTTCCGTTATCAAGTTTAAAACCCGTGCAATGCACAAAATAGAGGATTTGGTGTCAAATGAGACAATAACACCCCTGAATAACGGACATTTTGTGCAAAAGTAAAGATTATGATTGACCACAAGTCCACAACATATACTTGGACCACAACATGGAAAAATGGAATATCAACAGTAATTATATCATACAAAACCTAGTCTACCTTGATAAGGACAAGATACAGGAAGCCTATAAGCGGGCCTACTTGTCAGGCCCACATGAATACAATGGGCCAACCTCAAGTCCAGCCCACACTTTAGAGCTTTTGCTATGCTTACACTTTTATAGTCTACATGGAATCATCAATCATGCCTCCCAAATTAAGTAATTTGCTTGACCTTTCTTTTCCTTGAGCTATTCACTTGATTTTCAGCAGCAAACTATAACCAGTACATCAGTAGATTCATCGCTAACCAATCATCAAACTAATAAATTAAGCGACAACAGCCTTGTAGTTTTGTCGCAACTCGCAAGCATCAAGATCTTATATTACAGAAATATATACATAAAATAAGCAATCCTTGATCAAGAACAAGCTCATCACACTAACTAATTAGAATCCAGCAAACTAATTGACTGACAAACCCCTACGCTGACAAGTAACTAGTACGTAATATACAGATTAAATCTTCGTGAAAAGATTTTGCGCACAAAAGAATACCTCATCTATAATGGAAACGGATTTTCTAACGCAATCACCTAGAATCAAACAAAAAAGATGAACAAGATAATAGTGGCGAAGTTGGCTCACTTTTTTTTCCTTCCTGCAGCCCCTTCACGTTGAGTACGGAAATGACTGAGAAGCTGCTGCGCCTGCAAAGTCACAAATGAAACATTGAGTTATTCAGTATTAATTCCACGCTACATGTATCTCTGTGAGGACTAGTATTATTTGTAAGCAAATAGCTTTAAATTATATATACTAAGCACTTCCAACTAATTCGACTGTCGGACTCTTTAAAGGTAAAACGAGTAATGGTACAGTCTAGGGTAATACTAAAGCATTCTCTTCGCTTTGAATCTATTAGCAAGGTGATAATGTGATAGTATTCTTTCAAATCTTTTTTCTCAAAGAGATACCATATCATTGATAGAAAAGAGTATATTCTGGGTAGAATTGATGATTTATGGTTCAAGTAAATTGCAGAATTGCACAATGGAAAATCGCATAGAGAAGCCACAATACATATAAGCAATATGAACTCAAGATACATAAAATGGCATTTTCAATCTCGATAAACCATTTTGCAAAACTTGATGAATCTGCAACATGAAATCTTAAAAAATACCACCCACATGCAATATACCTAGCACTGAAACGGAAGACGACAGCAAAGCATGCAATACAAACAACAGAGATAAAAGAGAGTATCACATACTTTCTCCTTAGCTCGAGGGGTACCAGACTGAGATAGAGCAACAAGTGGTGGAACGGCGCCTTCTTGGAGAACCAAATTGCAATACTTGGTATTATTAAGACATAATTGTAACAGCACAGAAGCAGCATTTTCCTTCCCTCTTTGTGATCCTGTCTCCACAATCTCAACAATCAATGGTATTCCACCCTCCTTAGCAATTGCCGAACGCCCTTCTGAAATTGTAGATAGGTTTGAAAGAAGGGCCACAGATTTGTCAACCATTCCTGTGGAAGGATCTAACAGCTGAATGAGATACTTTACAGCTCCAGCTAGAACTATTCTAGCTTTGTTTTCATGACAAATGGAGAGATTAAACAAGGCAGTTGCAGCGTCCTTTTTCCCTCTGATAGTCCCCCGAGCGAGAAGGTCAACCAACACTTTGATTGCTCCTGAGCGCCCGATCTTTAATTTGAAATCTTCAAGAAGAGAAAGACTGAAAAGAGCTGCAGCTGAATTCTCTTTAGCTGTATCAGTGCCTGTCTTAAGAACATGTATTAATGGTTCAATTATTCCTGCTTCCGCAATCCTTGCTTTGATTTCTTCGTTAAGTGAAAGGTTCAAAAGAGCTGTAACAGCGTGCTCTTGGGTTATCTTAACATCAGAGTCTAATAGTGAAATTAAAGGGTAGATAGCCCCACATTTCCCAGCAATGATACGATTCTCCATGTTGTGCTTAGCAAGAAGCCGTAGCTCCTCTGCGGCAGCAGTATGCAGTACATTTGATGACTTTTTCAGATTTTCAACCAGTTCATCAATATGGCTAGAAGTTGTTGTTTCATCATATCCAAAATCTGAAAATGCTCTGGCAAGTTTATTACTCCCATTCGTTGGAGATGGCTCCGATATGATCTCACCAAAATTGTCATGCCTGTCAGATATCCTAGACATATCAGTTGCTGATGATGGCACATACTCACAGCTGGAAACAGCACTTGCTACAGAGTGGGTCCTACTGTGGGTATATGAGTGTTCAGAAGTACGGTGATTGGACTTCTCCGCCTCCAAACCTTGGCATGTAGTGGAGTTTATCTCATCAGATACAGAAGGTCCGTCGAGATTTAATCTTCCAACTGCATCCCCAACCTCTAAGGAGGACCTGGACAAAGAATCACTACTATGAACTGAACAGTGAAAACTATCGGTATGGATTACATCTTGAGCAGGTAAGCCATTGCTGTTGGTTCTATCAGAGCTTTTTGGAGGTTTCACATTATTTTCCTGAAACCAATTTGCTATCAGTCCCTTGACGGTGTAATTAGGTATGACATTGGTGTGTGAAAGGTATTGGCTGGTTTTGGGGCAACTTCTCAGTCCCTGATCAAGCCATTTCTGGATGGAGGATCTCTCAAAAGTCTGGCCAGAAGCTACAATGACTGGATCTAACATGAAATCCAGTGACAAAGGGCAACGAAAGTACGGTGGGATAGAAACACCATTTATTGTTCCAAAGCATTCATTTTTTAACAGATAATCTCGAATAAGAGCCATTAGATCCACAATTTGGTTTATGTCATTCATTTCCTCTGTGCACTTGTTTGCATGAACTTTCACCCTTTCCTTTTCAATGGCAATACTTTCTTTAAGTAGTTCGTGATTAGAGACTAGGTCCAGAGACTCCACAATTTCTGCCAAGTCATCACTGCACGAAATCAAATCAGCATTTTTACTTCTCAAAGCTTTTTCAATGTGTTTTGAGATCCGATCAGGCTGCCAACTTTGAAGCTCCTGGACACAATGCTGAAATTCCATATAGAAGTTAGAAAATAACACAAGATATTGAACGCTAATTTAAACAATAAGATGGGGGGTTGTCTCAAGCTACCATTATCTCGGTACATACTTGAACACCAGCGAAACCTGATGAGGATGAGGATGTACGTAACAACCTACACAATATACTACATATCTCAAGGGAAGATTTCTTGATTTTCTTTAGCAATTGCTCACCCTGTGAAACCTGAAAATCAAAGTGTTTACAAGACATGCTTAGAAGAAGAGAGAATAATCAAGATCTAGCACAATATACATAAATATAACACAAAGCCCATAGGCGAAAAGGATCGCACATGCAACTAAAACAGCTAAAAGGTCAGAGAGAAGCCAAAAAAATTTCTTAGGGCGTTTCCAAAAGCACCAGACATAGCACGCAAATTAAGGGAGAATCGTTTGCGTTGGTTCGGACATGTGAGACAGAGACCTGAGGGAGCCCCGGTGCGACGAGTGGAAGGGTGGGATCATGGAAATCTCAAACGAGGTAGGGGAAGATCAAAAATGACTTGGTGGGAAGGGGTTGAAAAGGATATGAAGCTTTTAGATTTACAAGAGAATGAGGTTCTCAATCGCAGGGGATGGAGGAGGAAAATTTATGTAGATGACCATATGGAATGATTAATTTTGGTTCATGTAGCCGACCTCAATTTTTTTTGGGATTAAGGCTGTGATTGATTGATTATTTGCAAAAGCATAGGAAGCAGACAGGCCATGAAAGGGGACATGTAGAGAGGCTATCAAATTTACGAACAGAGTACCCCATAAAGAACAGGAATGACAGTAAACTTTCAATTATTCGTAAAGAACAAGATGCAAAAGGAGAAACACGCCAAAAGCTGGAGGAACAAAGCGAGCAAGGGAAGTAGCTATCAAGATAACTTGAGCAATAGCCTGAAAATTATTGCCCTAGTACTTCCTCCACTTTCTGAAATTATTCAACCCTCAAAGCAAAGGTGTAACTAAACTAGAGATCAAGGAAGGAGTGAAATAACAAATTCATCAACTTACAGACAAAATCCTGCTCATTTTCGATGACCATCTTTCCATCAATTCTCTAGCAGCATTAATGTAGATATCCAGATCTTCACACTCCTTCCACAAATCTGCTTCTGAAGCAATTTTGGCATTATCAATTTCATCAAGTACAGGTTTCAAGTGTTTCAACATAGCAGCCAGATTCTCAAAATCATTTTGACAAGGCATAACCGTTGATGTTTGACAAGACATCAAATGAATGAATCGTGAAATGCTGTTGTTCAGACATCTCATATAACTAGTCTCCATTTCAACTGCATTAAGCCATCATAATAGCAAATGAGAAGGTTAGAAACTAAATCACCAGATTAGACCATATCTACAATCATTCTCTTACGATCAAAAAGTCAGTTATCATCCAGAAAAGAGGAACTAGACAAGCTCATATCATTATTTTGTATAAGCTAGAGACATCTTCGATCAGACAAATTCTTTCCATTTCTCCTATTTTGAAAGGAAAATTGGCTGGCCCTACTCCTACGACTTGGTTTGAAAAATATTTGATGGATGAACGTATAAATAGCTGAAAGGCTAAATCTTATAAGGTTAGAAAGAACAACTGTAAAATCAAATACTGTATTAATAACAGACAAATTCAGTAGAAAAGCAAATTAGCTCAAGGTCAACAAGCGAAACACGACTAGATTTAATGTCTCTAATGTATTCCTTGATGTCAGTGACATTTTAATCATATACAGAAACATGCATTTAGATGGGACTGTCACGCTAAATAGCATAAACTCCAGATGTCAATGAAACAACATACAGTCGTCACAATACCACAGAGCATGAATTACATGTAAAGCAAGGTAATCAGTTCAAGTCTCTAAGCTACAAGCACTTGGTTGCAATAACCTTCGATCAACGACTACAAGTTTTTACTTAATATCAGCCTTGTCAATACACATATCTCAACTCTATTGATTTAAAAAATGAGTATAAACTACAAACTACAAAGCAATGGAAAAAGAAAGAAACACAAAATTTCAACCCAGATCTTTTCTTACTTTAGTTTTTTCAAGTTAAGTGCACAAGACAATTATGTAGCCTTAGTCAATGACAACTATCCCTGTAGGCCTTAATACCTTTTGAGAAAATATGGGATAAATGTCAAAAAGGTAGAACAAGTGCTTGAGAGAACTAAATGACTTGACACTAAAAGGTTCAAATTTGTTTTGCATCCTAATATACAGACAGCTTTGAGCATTCTTGTGTGAATCTACAATCCGAAATTCAAGAACAATAGTTAATAGACTTATTTGCATACAGCCGAATAGCGTGTCACTTGGAATTTTTATCCCAACCATAACAGACAAATAGATCAACATTCATGTGAATCTCATCTAAGACCTTGAAGCCACTCTCACAAGTTGTAACTGTATATCGTACCCAACACAAGCTAGACTATAAGCAAAAATCAGCTTTTGGAATCTAAATAGAATTAAAGAGGGGTAAAATACACAATAATTCAACAATTCCCTTCCTTCCTCGAGAGCTTTGCTATTCAACTCCCTAAGTAGACAATAAAATAAAATTGGCATACCCTAAGATTCAAAAACGGCTGTAATATAGGTGGTCAATAACTCATTAATTATACCAGGATTGCTGTGCTACAAACCCATAACATAATACTGAAAATACTCTATCATCCAACTTGCATAAAACAATAAACCTCGACGAGATCGTAGCTTAAAACGCATTACTTGAAATTCAAACAATAAACACAATGTAAACTTCAACAAAACTCCACATTCACTTCCATTGACCAAAAATGCAATGACATTCGCTCACTTTCGCAAACGACAAACACTACCCTTAACAACCACCATAGCTTCATTGAAAATCAAAGAGATTAGATTCCACCACTTGGTACAAATTTAAAAGGCAAGCACCAAAACAACACTTCTTCCCTAACCCCTATCTTTTTCAATAGAGCAAATTTATAAGACAAAAAGAGAATAAATGAAGATAAACCCAAAATAATAACACCAAAATCATAAAATGAGCTCTTGAGACCATATAATTAAATGATTTAAGACCATTTCTCTCAAGAACAATACTTACATAACCCAACATTCATTTCAACACATAATCAAATTGCAATAAATATTATAAAAAAAAAAAAAAAAA
>PYUH01000775.1:136718-162122 GCA_016808085.1 Suaeda aralocaspica
AAAAAAAAAAAAAAAAAGTTGATGAATTAAATTTTACAGCAAATGCATCATTAAGTTTCAATCTTTTCATATAACCCAGATGCAAAACACAAAAACCCAATTAAATTTAAACCTAGAATAATTCAATTAAACAATATTGCAACATTTCTAAACAACCCAAATCATATTAACCCATAAATTTCAAAACTTTATCATAAAATTCATGAAAATAATCAAAATTAAATTAATAAAAGGGGTTAAAATGCAAGAAAAGGGTGTACCTGATGAAGGGGAAGCTAGTAGGTGAAGGCATTAACAAACATAAATAAGGAAAGTTTCGTTAGCATGAAACAAATATTTGGTTCATTTGAAAATTAATAAATAAAATCATTGTATTTTTCTGTATCAAAAATAAATTTCCCATTTTTGGGAAACCCTTTAATATGTGCGTTGTTTGGAAATTAGAGAAATCCACAACTTTTAGAGGGAGATGAAGTGTTATTTAATTTTGTTTGATCTTTTGGGTATTTTGTTTTTTGGAACTCCTTTTTCTTTTGTTTTAATTTTTACTCTTAGGCAACACGGAAAACGCAGGATAATATCTAAGAAATTACTGTAATATGTATAAATAGTAAACGTATTTTCATAAATAAGTAGAAAACTTTATTACTATGCTACCCTTTGAAATTCATATAAAAAGACAATCTTACCCCTAAACTTTTAACATATTATCTCAAAATGCTATTGTGATTTGCAATTTTGCATATCACTATGATTTACTGGTCATCCCTCGAAAAGGCAAGGGGGCCATTTTGTTTCGGACATGTTTTTGGTTTTTGTTGTACGAATAAAAAATTGTCTAATTTCTAGGAGATAAAAGTAAGAACGACTATTTCACGGATTATCTTTAAACTTTTATAAAATGTACGGGGTAGACTCTTTGTTTTAAAAATGCTTTATATGTCCATAAACATATTGATTTCAGGTCCAGACCTAAAATTCGAAATCACTAAATTCCATAAACCGAGGAGGAGGATAGAATCTCAAGGCATGTTTTAGTCCAAATTATGATTTGGACCAAAATGTACACATCCTTCACAAAAGGACACATAGAAAACAAGTCGGAGCTTAGGACAACCCTATAGATGCTGAAAACGAAAGGAGGTGCCTTTAATAGAGGCTTCCAGTGGGGTCGACCCAACCTCCGTCTTATTTTCGCACTTCCTTTGACCATGTCCTATGGTCCACTTCAGGACTTCACATGAATGGTTTCAGCCCTTATAAACCTTTATCATCCTTCTTATGGTCGCCTCTGGAGAAGTAAAAACAGCTATTTTAAGTAAACGTCTAAAAACTTGCTATCATCCCTCTTGTAACCTTTTTTACCCCAAATCGCCTGAACTGGGTTCATATTTTGACCACATGGGCACTCGGGAAAGTTTTTGGCGTTTTTTTTTTTCGAGACCCCAAGACCTTTTAAAAAAGATGTGAATAATAGCCTTTAACCGAGGCCTCTGGAGGGGCCGCCCTATGCTTTGTCTCATTTTTGCCCCATTTTTTTACCACGTGCCTTATCATCCCAAATCTCCTAGTATGGGTTCATATTTCAACCACACAGGCATCCCAAAAAGTTTTTGGCAATTTTTATTTTCGGAACCCAAAACCTCAAAAAAAACACTGAATAATAACCTTTAATTGAGGCCTGCAGAGGGATCGCCCCGGGCTCCGTCTTATTTTAGCCCTGGTTTTTCACCACATGATATGGACCACTATAGGACTACCCACGGTCGATTTTAGCCCCTATAAACTTGTTATTATCCCTCTTATGCCCTTTTCCGAAGAAGGAAAAACATCTCTTTTCGGGAACCGTCTACAAATTCGTCATCATCCCTCTTGTGGTCTTTTCACCCTAAATCGTCGAATCTGTGTACATATTTCGACCACATGGGCATCCCTGAAAGTTTTTGGTAATTTTTTATCCAGAACCCAAAACCTCAAAAAACAGTGAATAATAGCATTTAATTGTTTTCGGAAGGGCCGTCTAGGGCTCTGTCTTATTTTCTCTCTATTTTTTTTTTACCACGGCTATGGACCACAAAAGGACTCCCCATGATCGATTTTGGCCCCTAGATATCTGTTATCATTCATCTTATGCCCTTTTCCAAAGAAGGGGAAAACAACACTTTTCGAGTACCGTCTAAAAACTTGTTATCATCCCTCTTGTGTCCTTTTCACCTCAAATTGCTTGGTTATGGTTCACATTTCAACCATAGGGGCATCCTGGAGACTTTTTTGCAATTTTTTTTTTCGAAACTCAAAACCTCAAATAACCGTGAATAATAGCTTATAATTGATGCATCTAGAGGGGCCGCCCCAGGCTCCGTCTTATTTTATCCCTGTTTTGTTAACCACGTGCAATGAACCATGAAAGGACACCCCACAATCGGTTTTGGCCCCTAAAAACAAGTTATCATCCCCCCTGTGCCCTTATAATCTCTCTTGTGGCCTATTAACCCCAAATTACCCGGTCTGGCATAACATCTTGACCACTTAGGCACCTCGAAAAGTTTTTGGCATTTTTCTTTCGGGACCCCTAATCCTAAAAGAACAATGAATAATAGCATTTGATTAATGCTATAAGAGGGGCTGCCCCGGGCTCCGTCTTATTTTAGCCATGTTTTTGGCCACATGTTAAGGACCACAAAAGGACTTCCAACTAACGGTTTTGGCCCCTAGACACTAGTTACGATCCCTCTTATGCCCTTTTCCTAAGAAGGGAAAAAACGACTCTTTTCGGGAACTGTATAAAACCTTGTTACCATTCCTCTTTTGGCCTTTTCCCCCTAAATCGCTTAAACTGGGTTCATATTTCAATTCGATCACAGAGGCATCCCATAATGTTTTTGGTAATTATTTTTTCGGAACTTAAAACCATAAAAAAAGGTGAATAATAGCCTTTGATTGAGGTCACCAAATAGGCCGCCCCGGGCTCCGCCTTACTTTCGTCTTGTTTTTTGACTATGTGTTATGGACCACAAAAGTACTCTCCATAATCGGTTTCGGCCCCTAAACTTGTTACCACCCCCCTTATGCCCTTTTTCAGGAAAGCAAAAAACATCTCTTTTTGAAAACCATCTGAAAACTTGTTATCATCCCTCTCGAGGCCTTTTCACCCCATCGCCTAGTCTGTGTTCAGATTTTGACTACACGGGGTTCTGATATGTTATTGGCAATTATTTTCTCGGGACCCTAGAACCTCAAAACGTAGTGTATAATAGCCTTTGAGGCCTCCAGAGGGGCCGCCCAGTTCTTCGTCTTATTTTAGCCCTACCTTTTGACCCCGTGCTATAGACCACCACTTGACTCTCTACAATCGGTTTTCGCCCCTAGAAATGTATTATCATCCATTTTATGCCCTTTTCCAGAGAAGGGGAAAACAACTCTTTCTGAAAACCGACTACAACCTTGTTATCATCCCTCTTGTGGCCTTTTTATGAAATCGCTTAACTTGGGTTCATATTTCAATCACATGGGCATTCTGAATTTCTTTTTGGCAATTTTTATTCGAAATCCAAAACCTCAAAAAAAGTGAATAATAGCCTTTGATTAAGGTTTCCAAAGAGGCCACCCCGAGCTGCATCTTATTTTTACCTTGCTTTATGACTACGTGCTATGGAGTATGGACCACAAAAGGACTCTCACAATTAGTTCGGCCCATAGAACCTATTACCATCCCCCTTATGCCCTTTTTCGAAGAAGCAAAAAACATGTCTTTTTGGAGACCACGTGAAAAAAAACTTGCTATCATCTCCCTTTTGGCCTTTTCAACTCAAACCGCTTGGTCTAGGTTCATATTTTACCACACGGGCACCTCATAAAGTTTTTGACAACTTATTTTTCAGAACTCTAAAACATTTAAAAATAGTGAATAATAGCCTTTGATTGATGCCTTGGGAGGGGTTGCCTCAGGCTCTGTCTTATTTTAGCACTTTTTTATTGACCACATGTTACGACCACCACAAGACTCCCCACGATCGGTTTCTGCCCCTAGAAACTTGCTATTATCTCTCTTATGCCCTTTTCTAGAGAAGGGCAAAACAACACTTTTCAGGAACCATCTAAAAAATTGTTATCATCCTTTTTGTGGACTTTTCACTCCAAATCGCCTGGTTGGGGTTCATATTTTGACCGCACGGGCATCCCTGTGAGTTTTTGGCAATTATTTTTTTCGAAATCCAAAACCTCAAAAAACCGTGAATAATAGCCTTTAATTAAGGCATTCAGAGGGGCCGCCCTAGGTCTCATCTTATTTTTGCCTTGTTTTTTTTACCACATGCTATAGTTTCATAAAAGAACTCCCCACAATCAGTTTTGACCCCTAGAAACCTGTTATCATTCCCCTTATGCCCTTTTCCGAAGAAGCGGAAAACATGTCTTTTTGAGAACCATCTAAAAACATGTTATCTCTCTTGTGGCGTTTTCACTCCAAATTGCCTAGTCTGGGTTCATATTTTCACCACATGGACTCGCCTAAAAATTTTTAGCATTTTTTTTTCCGGAACCCCTAATCCTGGCCTCAAAAGACAATGAATAAGAGACTTTAATTGAGGCCTCTAGAGAGGCCGCCCCGGGCTCCGTATTATTTTAGCCATGTGTTTTTGATCATGTGCTATGGACCACCACAGTACTCCCCATGAACGATTTTTGACTTTAAAAACCTGTCACAATCCCTCTTATGCCATTTTTCAAAGAAGGGAAAAACATTTTTTTTTTCCGCGAACCGTTTGAAAACTTGTTATCATCCCTCTTCTAGCCTTTTCACCCTAAATAGCCTGATCTAGGTTCATATTTCGACCATATGGGCATCCCATAATGTTTTTGGCAATTCGTTTTCCGAAACCCAAAACCTCAAAAAACAGTGAATAATAGCTTTTGATTGAGGTCTCTGGAGGGGCTGCCCCGGACTCCGTCTTATTTTTGCCCTACTTTTTTTACCACGTTTTAGTGACCACAAAGGGACTCCCCACAATTGGTTTTGGCCACTAAAAACTGTTATTAGGGGTTAACACGGTCTGGACTGAGGTCCAGACTGGATTAGACTGCAAAGTTGCGGTTTAGGTTTCTTCAATACCATATCAGACTGTAAGTTTAACCAGAACTGACTAGACCACAATTTTTTTAACCGTCTGGTCTTGTGCCGTTTTGCGATTAAATTGCAATTCCTGGAACTTCTACAAAGCATAATTAGAACCGCAAACCAAAAGTATTTTAAAATTGAAGATTTTTAAAAAAATATTTATGATGAATATATTTCTTAAAGGGAAAAATCTTAAATGAAATGTAGATTTTGTGATTAATATATTAATGTTCAAAGTTAATAGAACTTACTCCCATTAAAATTTTACTATGTAATTCTTAAGATAAAGTAGTGAGATTTGTCGAAAATTTACATAACTTATTTTAAATTAAAACATATTATTTATTTATATTAATGCAATTTACGATATGGTATGGTCTGAAAAATTTAAGAAATTGTTATTATCCCTCTTATACTATTTTTCCAGAGAAGGGGAAAATAAGCTCTTTCCAAGAACCGTTTACAAACTTGATATCATCCCTCTTGTGGCCTTTTTAGCACAAATATCATGGTTTGGGTTTATATTTTGACGACACGGGCATCTCGGAAATTATTTGGAAATTTATTTTTTAGGACTCCGTAACCTCAAAAAACTATGAATAATAGTCTTTCATTGAGACCTCCGGAGGGGCCGCCCCAAGCTCCGTCTTATTTTTACCCTGTTTTTTAACCACGTGATATGAACCACCACAGGACTCCTCATGATTTGTTTCAACCCCTAGAAACTTGTTACTCACTGTTTTCGGGGGCTCTGGGTCCCAAGAAAAAGTTGTCAAAAACTTTACATGGTGCTCCAATGTTAGGGATGTTATAACACAGTCTTGGGAGTGCGAAAAATAGTTAAAGTTCCTTTTCAGTGTAATCTTATTCGAAGGGATCAGAAATACCTCTGTTTTAGAGGCCAAGATGGAGTGTCTGACGTCCTTGTCTCACCTACAACACGCGTTAAAAAGATGGGGTGAAAACAAGAATGTGCCTAGGATAGCCCTTCGGAAACCGAAAACAAAGGCCAAGCCATAACTGAAAGTTGTAGGGGGTTCCTGGGCCTCAAAAAAATAGTTGCCAAAAAGCTTACTTGGTGATCGTGTGGTAAAAAGAGGGTCCTCGATCAACTTTTAACAATTTGAAAGGTAAAAATACGATCATGGGATTGCTAGGATCTCTCTACTTCCTGTTGTTGAGAATCTTCTCTTCGTCTATCGTAGGTGTAGTCTTATCAGGACTATTATTTGGGGTAGGAGCCCTTATTATAGGTGCACCCGAAGTTTCTGAAATGATTAGTCTTTCAATGATATTGCATAGCGGCAGAGCTGGGCACCATCAAGGTGCAGCAGTGAACCTTCGCTTGGCGGCTCAAGGCTCAGTAGAGACAAAGCCTGACAGTGTATAAATCCCCTGCACCTTTACGAGACTTTTGGATAAATCATCTTTGTCGCCCAATTCGAGTAGGTAGCTTCATTGTGCCTATTGGGTAGCTTAACTGCCTCCCCCCCCCCCCCCCCCCTCTCGAACGACCTAATGGTTGAATATCAGATTTTGAGATCTTCAGTTTTTCTAAATATTGTGGGGCGTTGATGTTTGCTGAACTACCATTGTCAATTAGAACTTGGTTGACATTTGAGTTTGCTACTTTGCAGTAATCTTCTAAACATGGAAGATAATGAGGTTTTAGAGGAAGAATTTGAGCGCGGAGCACCTTAGGGTCACCTACAACACGTGGTAAAAAAAAATAATAATAAATAAATAAATAAGCAGGACGAAAACTAGATGGAAGGCGTTCAACCCTCCAAACACCTAAAGTAAAAAAGAATAATTTTTTGGAGGTTCTAAGGTCCAAAAAATTAAAAGTATTGATAATTTTACATGAAGCTCCTATGATCAATCCAGAGACTCGAGCAACTTGGGGAGTTTATATGCTACGAAATACATAGCGTTTAAGCCATGTCGGTATATGTTGTTAACTAAGCATAAAATATGATAGAGAAAATAATACCCAATCAAATTAATAGAAGAACCTACCTTTATTATTTAATTAAGAATGTAGAAGAGATTCTATATAGCATATAGGAGATTAACTAGAAAACTAAGCCAGCAATTATTGTCCACAAACTAGTCATCATACAACATTACATACAGTTGTCTTCCTTTTAGTTGGTCAGAGGCATAAGAATGATTCTTCTTCTTGTTGTTTTTCGTTTTTAGATAAGTAGGGCTAATATGTCTTTTGTGATTTTGCATAATTATTACAATCCGAACTTTTACCTTTCTGTTCAAAATAATCCGAATTTTGAGTAATCCCATTATAATCCGAACTTGCACCATATATTCTTTGTATGCTCCTAGTGACCGATTACTTGGTAAACATGTTGTAATTCATCTTCTTCACCTTCACCCTCTAAGCAAGTCTTCCTTCTGCAATTCCAACTTCTCCTGTCAGTTTCTCATCATCATCAACATCGTCGTTCTCCCATCACAACAACCACAACTCCAATTTCATCAAGCTCAACCTCTTTCTTCATTATCATTCTCCCATGACAACAATCACAACTCCAAATTTAATCTCAAATACTTAAACCCATCTACTTCATCTAACTAAAAAAATTCGAAATTTTCCCTTAAACAAGAAAATAAAAATAATTCAAAATATACGAATTAAATGCTCATCATCAAATGAATGCATCAAACTCACCACCATAATGTTTCCCTTTACCACTCATCTTCAATCTGATTCTAAATTGTCTAATTCTTTTCTACTAAATTTTTTGACACCTTCTATAGTCATTTTGTTTGATTTTGGGTTGTGGGTATATCAAATTATCATCAAAATCAAAATCACAATAATAATCTAATTTTATTTTAATTATTTTCATTCATTTTATCAAGTGATAGTGGAAGGCGGTACAACGGTGCAGATGGGAGATAGAGAAGGATTTTTATAGGTGGTGGTGGTGTGACAAGAAGTTCTACTAGTGGTAGTGGGGATGGCTAGTGGCAAGCAAGAAGGAAAGGAAGATATATGGTGGTGATGGTGGCGATGACCAGGGAGGTGGAGGTGGAGGTGGTATCATGGTAGGTAGTGGGGGTGGTGGGAGTAGTGTTAATTAATAGTTTCGTTAATTAAATTAATTTTATTAATTAAGATAAACAATTGATTATTTAATTAAGAACCAAACAGGAATTAAAACCTGCAAAATTAACTCTTTTAACCGATTAACAATAATTTTCATCCGGTCAAGGTCCAATTTGAGAATATTTGGTACAAGTTCGGATTATAATATGATTACTTAAAGTTCGGATTATTTTGAGCAGACTGGTGAAAGTTGGGATTTTTCTAATAAATTTTTAATTGTAAGTAGATTGTTCTTCGTATATACTACACTTGTCACAATCAAACCGGTTTTTCTTGACATGTTATTGGAGTTAGCATGATAACCTGCTTGTAGATTCAAATCTGATCATCTAGCGATTTTTTTTACAAATTGAAGTAGATGTTAGAGATTTAGTCCTATGGCGACAAGAGCCGGTGATAAGCAATAAACACTTTCTAGGATTGTAATTAATAAATGTTACAATTAAATGTTTGTCGAGAGAGAACAATAAAACACGTCAATGTTAGAAATTCTAGAATCTCCTATAATCTAGAGAAAGCTCTAGTCAATTGAACTATCTCTCAGTTTGTAATTATTGGTTTAAGGATTTTACCAGCTAAGTAATTCTTAAAATATCAATCTCAAAATCCAATAAATTAAACCAATTAACTCTCTATGTATGAAACAAGTGGGAAAAAAACGCATATAAACAATATCGAATTACCACATAAACTAGTAGATTTAAAAGGGAAATTTCAATTTCTTCAATGTTTTATTAGATTTCAAATTCTACCATCTTTATAATTCCATTGGCATGTCATTTACTCATTTCATAATTAAAGTGGGTACAATCGTAAAAGGGTGAAGCTTGTGGCTCTATTTGTACCTCCAAATCATGAGGTCATGATTTCAATTTCCATACCAATAAATCAATAATGCTCCATTTTTCCTTAATTCTTAATTAAAAAAAAATAAAAATAAATTGCACAAGTCGTTAATGAAAATGTTGGATCGATAATTTAGTTTTTTTCGAGTGCAATGATTGAAATCCACTAATGATAAAAAATAATTAAAACTTGGAAAATAAGACTACACTATACACTTTTTGCATTTAAAAAAGCAACATAATAACCACTCCATTTTAATGACTTCAACTTCCATTATTGATGAAAGGTGGTTAGTTTAGTCAATTGGGATTGTGCTTTTCCACTTTTCCACATACTGATTATGAATTGACTTATCATATTTATGTTAATAGGGAATTAAATGTTAATTTGGAAAAAAAAAATTGTTGTAATTATGGAAATTTAGGTTAGAATCTATAATTTAATAAAGATTATGGATCACAAGCTAAGTCGTGTCGTGGTATGGAGGCCGCGGGCTAACTTAATAAGAAGTGATTTTGCAATTGTGGGTGGGGATTTCAAATTAATTTAACTTAACCTTTCATTGATGTTGGAGATGCCTATTACTCCCTCCGTTTTACTTTATTCTTTATGTTTGACTATCGTTAATCATCATTTGTACTTTATATATAGAGTAAAACATATTCATATATATAGGGGTCTTGTTTAATTTGTTTTGATTTATCATATTAGAATATTAACTTTTTATAATTTTTACATATACAAAATTAGAGTTATAACTTATAAACACTATAAAATTTGTATTTGGCAAACGCGTATAGATGAAACGTAAATAATTAATTGAAACGGATGGAGTATGATAGTGAGATACTACTATTATTTTGTAAAAAAGATAGTTAATACATAGGAAAATGAACTAGAAGATACAATTATTGCGATATTATAAGATATGCATTGAGCATATAGATGATGTCTATGATGCAATCGATTGAGTATGAAACAACTTTGTCCCAACTCCTTAGGCATTTGTGGGTCCGACTAGAAGGGTGTAAAACATTTTCGCATGAAAAATATTTTCTATGAAAAACTTTTTACATAAAAAAACTCATTTTCATGAAATATTTTTTGTTATTAAGTTGCATGTAAAATGATTTTACATTTTAGGTATTTTTATTAAATCAATTACTTCAATTGTGAGGAAAAATGTTTCCTTTCCAAGTATGGTGAAAAACGTTTTCCTTCCAATTTTGGGAGAAATTTTTTTTAATGGTTTTCCACTCCAAACTAGTTTTTCTACCCAAGAGTTGTCTCGGGCAACATGTCTAATATATGTGTAACAATGAGAAAAGCAATTAAGGTGCTATCTTAGTATGTCACGTTTGATTTTTACAGGGCTGAGTTAGTTATTTGTTGTTGTTCTTTTAAGTTTACTATTAAAACAATACATTTAAAAAATTGGGCAAAGATCATCAAAAACATCTAGTTGAGTTGAGTACAAACTTAAATACCTTGCATACATGTCGCAATTATGGTGAGGATTGAGGAGGCTTAGAAGATGCGCATACGTTGTCTCAAATTAAACGCCTTTTTTTAAATGATGAGAGGTGTTTGAGAATAATATATATTTATTGAAAATAATCTATTAGACATTAAAAACACTTGGGTGAGTTGGTAATTGACTTGAATTATGTAAAACAGGTCATTATGTACACATCATTTGGATTAATTAGTTGTTACTTATCATTGAAGTTTACAACACAGGTCTGATCATCTAAACTCCTCAACATCACTAAATTATCTTATATCGTAGTCCATATAAAATTTTGTAATTTTTTATATCAATACTTCTATCACTTACCTTTGTTACATAATATATGCAACAATTGGATATTTTATGTCTAGAGAAAAATACTCGATAGTTGCACATTATATGAAACACGTACGGATAGCATATTATTGTTAATTTGTTGTCCATGATGCAAGTACATTTGCAATGACAGAAGTTCAGTGAAGTCATGAAATGTAAAAAAAAGAATTTGGACTACGAACACTTTTAGTATTGCATTGACCCACTAGGGCACTTTCATTTTTTCAACATGGGGAAGTATAACTGTATAAACCATAAAAATTGTGCTTTAGTCTTATGAAAGTTTGTCGGTTTACTTTTTTCTATTATATATAAAAACTTGTATAGTTATGCAAATACGTATATATATTTTCTTGACGCAGATAAAAATAACTCTCAATATAGATAGTATTTTGTGTAAGACAAGATTTTTAATGAAAAAAACAATTAGATAATCGTCATTATCTGATAATTATGGTTGATCATCCCCCCTTCAAAACTACCAAATTGCCAATAACATTCATGGATATATCAGTCATCAGATATGAAGTAGCGAAGTACCCTCCTTATTTCTTTGTTCCCTTTAATTGCCTTTTATTTGTCAAAGTTTTAACCATAATTTAATCACTATATATATTAGAAGATAGTAAGTTTTGTTGTCTAGTTATGTACTCTATTTATTATTTGGTAAATATGTAGTTGTGTACTTGATATATACAATACTAGTTTGATTTGTTTTAATGTTAGCACTTGAAGGTGTACAAAAAAAAACATGGAAAAGCAAATTGACAAGATTAATGATTATTTCTCTTTAACATATACTAACTTACTTTCTTTGTTCCTAAATTTTGTCTCGTTTTTATTGAGTCGTATCAAATTTTTTGCTACATTCTCTTATACGGTAAATATTTTCTTCTTATCTTTTTCGATCTCATATAATAAGGGCCTATTTTAATCCATTGTCAATTGTCTCTCCTTATTATACACATTGTTTTGTGTGTAGCACACATAGGGAAAAGATTAAGCGATTGAGGGAGTACCTTGTGAGAGAGGCAACTCAAAAAAGAGTTTATTTAACTTGTTTGAACTTAAAAAGGCTAACAAGTAGGTTAACAAAAGTAAGTTGTAAAAAATAAAAAGCATGTACTCAGAAATTGATAAGAATACTAAGTTGTGTAAGAATCAAAGATGGTCCTATATATAATAAATATTGACTGCCGTTTACGCCATCCTGCCTTCCAAAGGGGAAACTCCATTAATGTATGGGGTTCACTTCCCATGTGGAGCTACATTTCTTAGACAAATTGAAATTGTCCTACTAAACTGGAGTACTAGAGATCTTCAAGTGAATCTATTTAATAAACTCAAACAAATATATATCTAATGTAATTAATAAATAATCACGTGTTTGTTCATTAATATGAAATCTTAGAAAACTTAACAATCTAAATTAGCAAGCTAAAGTACATAATCTACACAGCCGGATACTCTTTTTAATTTAAATTTGGTGGCAAGTAATTAGTGTTTTAATTTTCTTTTCATTCGTAACTGATAGATTATATAAATTATTCCTGGACCTCAAGTCTCAACCATTAATCTGATACCATATTAGAGGACCAACTCAACCAAAAGTTTAAGCTGATGGTTGAGGCCCAGAAATAGTTTGTATACTCTATCAATAACTTCCGATTATCGAGGAAATCTTATACAGTAGAAAATTTCCCGCACTTATTGTTGTTATATGAAGCCTTCTTAAAAAGACTATCTAACAATTTGTTCTAGCCACAAAAATGATCTTCATCCAATTTAAAAACTTATGTTATCAATAAAATAAAATACCTAAAACTTAAAGTGGGGATCTCATCTATATTCTTTATAGCGTGCTTTGTTGTATACCAATTAAAATTCCCAGTAATACTACATTACTACTAGTGGAAATGATGAATTAGAGTAGTAACGTAATGTCGGGCCAACCTTTAACAATTTGGGCTTTGATTCAATCAAATCAATTCTTTAATAAAGACAGTCAAATTACTTCCAGCGAAGCAATACACTGGAATTCTGGCCCCCTTCCCTCATGCGCATGGTTTCAAGTTTTTAAATTGGATTTTAACATGTCAAATATTTAGGGTAGTATGATACTATGGCATCCTAAGAAGGCTTGGAATACAATCTTTGTTCATTGCATGAGCATTTTTAAATTTTGTGGTTCTTTATACTTTTATTTGTATGTTAAGAGCACTTTTTGTGGTTTTTAAATCCTTTTGCATCATATTGTACGTTGTAATAGAGCCTAAGACCCTGCTCTCCTCAACTTATTCTTGTTGAACTTAACTTATTTTTACTTATCTGAACTTATTTTTGTTGAAATCATTAACAATTTATTAAGGATTGAAACTGATTTTTGCTGAACTGAACTTGTTTTTGCTGAAAATAAGTAAAAATAAAACGAGGAGAACATGGCCTAAGAAGGTTGAAAGTAGAGAGAATAGTGATGTACTTGTGTGTGCTTTAATAAGTGACTAAGTACGTAAAAAGAAGGGTTATTGGTTTGTGCTCGACCATGCGAATAAAATGAAAAGCAAAACTACCAACATTTTTGAAAATATATGAAGCAAAAATTACAAGATTGAGAAGGTGCATGATAATACAGTTGTGATAAAAAATTGAGTTCTTTTCTCCAATCTTTGGTGAAATTGCGAAGATTCATCATATTAAGGAGGTATAAAAGATCTATAGTATAGTACAAATACAATGGTATACTCTAAGGAAACGTGTATTGTTTAAGTATGTACATTGATATATGTCTAGCTTTCCTTAAACGGTTGTTGTAGAAAGTATCAAAAAAACAATTGTGAAGTACATGAGAACAAACTTTGTTGAAGAGTTGATCATATCTAGAGCATAGAGATTCCACAGTCAAACAAAATTAATTGGCACTTGGGCTGATTGGCCCACTCCAACCGAGTCAAGTAACCCATAGGTAGCCTAGTGAGCCCATAAAGTAGAATTAGGCCCACATCTCATTGGGCCACATCTGTGGTTACATATTTACAATACAACCGGATCGATAGTTAATATTGTACATTTGTGCTATATCCGGTTTTATTCCCGAACAAATGAGTATTTTCTATAAGACAAATAATTATTTGTTGCAATAAAAACAAAAAAGATGTAGTATTGCATAATAGTGTTGTAAAATCATTAGATTTTGGTGTTTTTGTGTTATAGTGTGTAATCGATTATCAGTTGTATACTATCTTATTATGTTAATCACTAAAATTAGAAACAAAAACTGTTCACCAAGTTAAGAAGAACAGAACTGTTATTGCACACAGTATGTAGTTCTAGAATACGTGCTTAATAAATCAGTTAAATGTTATCGTTACACCACATATACATCAAAATCCCTTACCAATATAATCTTGTATTTGAACGATTGTACCTAAAACAATCCCTTACCAAATAGTAATCATGATCACCTATGATTTACTCATCTGTCTTATGTACAAAGTCCTCTTTCAATCCAACAATTTTGTTTAGATACCATATAGTTTTACAACCTGATCGATCTTAGCTCTACAAACGGGGCATGCCTCGTTGTTATCCTTAATCTTCTTCAAGCACGGCATACATGTAGACACATGTCCACAAGGGACGCAAGCCCCTTCAACTCGAGCCTCCCAGCATACTACACACTTTGCGGAATCAGAACCTGAAGGCCAGACTGCTGTATCTGCAGCAATTTCATCGATTGCTATATTGCTATAGCTGTTATTACTGCTATTACTGATCGGGGGAGCTGAGGGAGTTGATGGAGGAACTGCTGCAGGATTCACCTGTGTGACACCCCAGTTGGCGTTGCTGTAGTGATCTATGCATCTTGGTGATTCGTGCACCCAGGCATGATTGCTCGGTGTCATGGGAGGTGAGGACATTACGGGTGTTCTCCATGCAGGGCTATTGATTTGGGATGTTGGATGAAGTGGTGAATTTGCAGCTTCAGAAATCATCATTTGTGCTGCAGGTGGCGCGACCTGCATACAAGTCATTTAGTAAGAATATAACAAGCAAAGCCTGTTTTTAATCGGTAAAGATCAGTACTGAATAGACTTAAATTACTAGTGAATGAACATATATAAATGTCTGATGATTGTATAAGTCCATACCTGAGAGATTCCTTTACAAGCATTGAACAATCGTCGAAGTTGCTGCTTGTCGTTGTAGGTAACTGATGAGAATTTGTATCGAGTCTCTAGGGTACAGGGCAACAATCAATATATAAAAAGTTCAAAAACGGAGTTATAAGCACAATTGTCAATGACCAATTCTTACAAACAATGAAATGAACTCACTAGTCTGCCTGTGGAAGATTGTCAAATTTGGACTTGGTTGATCGAATCTTGGTGCCTTGATTTTAGACCGTCTAAGAGACACAATTTTACGAGGCTCAGCATCCTGCTTACCATTTTAAGGACAGAATATCAATGTGTATTAAATGTCATAACTTAACTTCAATCAACAGCTGAATGACAATCATTGTGAGTGACCGAAATGTTGGTTCAGTATAAACTCAAAACATAGAAATTCATTAGACTGACCAACTCAGACTCAACATAAGTTGCATAACTGATGTAATTAGAATCCAAACAAGCTCGATATGAAGTCAATTCAAAAGTAGAACATACTTGAGAAGTCGAGTATATAACAAGCTCTAACTTTGGAGGTCTCGGAGGATTATGAGGACTACAAGGTACTACAACAACCCAACTGCATTACAACATAACAAAATTTCATTTCAATTAAGATCATATACTTAAAAAACTACGCACATAAAAAAAATTACTTAATCAAATTTAACTTAGAATAACATACATTATTGCTGATGAAGCTGTTGTAGCAGCAACATCAGATAATCCAGGACCCAAACTTTCACGTATGTGACCAGCAAAATAGCAAACTCGGCTCTATAAAATGCAAGTAAAACAACCAATGAAAATAAGGATTAAATACGGAGTATTTGTTCATATAAATAAAGCTAGTTATGGCAATGTTGTAACCAAAGTTAAAAGAAAATGAAATAACTTTTACCTCAATCTCTCGAACAACAACATTACGACCATTCTTCCTAGCAACATCGAGTGGAGTGTGATGCTCGCGATTCTTCACAAAAGCATTGGCTGAAGATTCATAGGTTAGCCATGTATGTGAGTATTTAGAATCGATGCATGTAAAGATAAAGTTGTCACACTTCCTGAAATAGCGATGCTGTTTGATTCAATTTGTTTTCAATATCTCAGTTTTTTGTACTCCTTTACATCAAAGGAGACACAAAGTGCAAGAATTGCACAAAGGATTTATTTGTAACATTTTATTATTTTTACAAAGCTCATACTTATAATATAAGCACAAGGCATACCTCCATGTGAGAGGAGTAAAGCAACTGTGTTTTCAAGTCCTTCTCTTGCTGCATAATGTAGCGGCGTCCCCCCCTTATGTCCTATGATGAGAATCATCTCACATAATCATAAGTTGCACAAAAACGAACACGAGTTTATACTACTTTAATAAGTAAAGCAAAATCATGGATAGCCTAAAAATTTTGAAGAGAAAAATCCACAATATTATGATATGTTGTTTACCTTTACAAAGAGCATTAACATTAGCACCCATGTCAATTAGAGTTTTTGCAACATCATAGAGACCAGGATCTTTTGCTGCCACAATCAAGGGTGTTTTCCCTTCTTTATCTTTCCACTAAAATCACATTACAAGGGAAAATAATAAACACAAAAGGTAATCAATAAACAAAAAAAAATAGCAATCAACCAAATAGATGTTTGTAAATGCCTACATGTGAAAATTGTACCGTCCATATGTACTCGTAACAAGTCTTCGAAATTAAACAACAATCACACACACATATATATATGTACATATGATGATATGATATCGATTATAAGGCTTTCCTAGTCATTCAACACTAGGCGCGGTTGCACCTAGCCACCTATGTATATATGGCCCCGTATTATGGTTATGGGGTCAGATGGTATAAGTCGCTAAGAACCACCTATTATTCAACAGAACTATAAAATATACTCCCTCTATTCCTATTTCTTTGATACATTTTGACTTGTACATATGCCAATGCACTTGTTTGACCTTAACTATCTTTTGTTGTATATGTGTAAAAATTATAATAATTGAATATTAATAACGTACTCATTGAGACGAACCAAACAAGACCCTATATAACTATATTATGTTTTATAAATTGAAAGTAATTCAAAAGATTCTCCTCTCTTATAAATAGTGTCAAGATTCCAAACATATCAAATATTTAGGAATAGAGGGTGTACATAGTCAACTTACTACCCCAATTTTTTTTCTCTATAATATAGCTATAATAAGTAAAAATAAAAGCAAACATTAGGAAGAATTTACCTCTAGACCAGCGCCTTGTTTGGATAGAAATTGAACACCACCAACATCTCCATTAATCACATAATGATACATCAATTTATCTCTTGATTGTTTTTGCCCCATATTTTTTTTCCCCTTTTCCCTTAAACTTCTAACACAAACAAATAACTTTTGTAGAACAAATAAAGAAAATAATCTATGAACACCCAAATATTATACAATCAAGGGAAAAATAAAAAAAAAGAAATTTATTTAAGATAATACCCTTTTAATGGTTTAATGGTGTGATAGAAGGATATGCTGGTGAGTAAAGCCTTGATAAAAAACTCAGATCATTGTATGAAATGAGAAAGAGTCAGAGTAAATTAAGACATAAAGAAGCTAAGGAGTGGGTTTTATTAGTCAAACGTTGACAAATCAAAGTTTTTCTATTTTGTTTTATGTCAAAATTTTAAAATTTGGCTAGTTAAACTAAGCTTTGAAAATGAAAGTTTTCATACTATGCAATTTTCTTAGTTTGTTGGGTAAACAAAACTCTATTTCATTATTGAGCAAAAACTAGGTGACATGATTATATACATAAATCTCAAGTAAAACAACAGGTTGTATCCTAGTGATACAAATATCACCAAACTCCTGTCCCCAAATAAAATAAAATAAAAAAATAGTTTTTTCACCGAGTATCCATGAGGTTTACCAGGTTGTACGGGATACCTTATAGTGTAAAAAAGGTAAGGTGCTTATAAAGTTTTGGTTATGTACCAAATGTTGGCGCCTCTAAACAGTGTATTATAGCCTTTATTTCCGGCTCCTAAAGAGTTCCAGGCTTCGTCATCTTTTCGACCTGGCTTTTTTACTACGTGCTCTTGGCCACCATAAGACTCCTAACAATTGATTTTGGCCTTTGAAAAATTGCTGCCATCTTTATTTGGAGGAATTTTTGGAAGAAGGGAACAATAACTTGTTCGCTCCCCCGACGTCCTTATGACATTTTTATATTAGCTTCACAGGCCTTTGTTTCAAACTTCCGAAGTGGTTGTCCCGAGCTCCATCGTCTTTTTGAGTTTTTGCCCTGTTTTTCTTTCCATGTGCTCTAGGCCACCAGGGGACCCCCCCACGATCGATTTCGGCCAGTCAAAACTTGTTACCATCCTTCTTTCGACGGCTTTTCAGAAGAAGAGAATAACAACTTTTTCACTCTTTCGGATCGTTCTTATAACCTTTTGGCCCTGATTAGCTTCCCGATCGAGGTTCATTTATACCATAAGGGCTACTTGTAGAATTTTTGGCAACTTTTTTCCCTGGACCCCAAAACCTCCCAATATTGTGAATAATAGCCTTTGTTTCCAGCCTTTAGAGAGACCGCTCCGGGCTTTCTCTTCTTTTTACCTTGTTTTTTTACCACGTGCTTTGGGTGACCATAGGACTCCCCATGATCGGCTTCGGACTCTACAAAGTTGTTAACGTCCCTCTTTCGTAGAAATCTCGAAAGAAGAGAAGAATAACCAATTTGATCTCATAAGGCGATCTTTTTTTGGCCTTTTCAACCCTGATTAATTGGTCAGGGTTCGTTCCTATTGTGACCATAAGGGCATCGTGTAACATTTTCGGCAATTTATTTTTTCGAGACCTCGAAACCTCCAAAAACTATGAATAATAGCCTTTGTTTTTAACGTTTGGAGTGGCTATTTAAGGCTTTATCAACTTTTCGCACTATTTCTTATACCTCATGCTCCAGCCTATCAAAGGACTCCCTAAGGTCGGTTTCTGCCCCTAAACTCTTATTACCATCCCTCTTTCGAGGATTTTTTGGAATCAACTTTTTCGCTCTCCCAAGACGTTCTTATGGCCTTTTTTACCCTTATTAGCTTCTTAGGGTTTATATTTTGACCATACGGATTGTAAAATATAGGACATATTTTTTTCTAAGACCCCAGAACCCCTAAAAACTGTGAATAATAGTCTTTTTTCCAGCCTCCGTCTTCTTTTTGCCACTTTTTTACCATGTGCTCTGGTCACCACAGGACTCTCCCATAATCGATTTCAGCCTTTTAATAACTTGTTATTGTCTCTCTTTCGGAGACAATTCGAATGAAGAGAAGAAAATCCATTTCGTTCTCCCAAGACGTTCTTATGGCCTTCTCAACCCTGCTTAGCTGGTCATGGTTCCTATATTGACTAGGGGTGTGCATTGGTCCAAGACTGGACCGGAAACGGCTGGATCAGAAAACCGGAATCCCCGGTTTCCTTGGACCGGGGACCGAACATGAAAATTTTCGGTTTGGACCGCATCGGATATGAATTTTCCTGTTCGGACCTGTTTTGGACTAGTTGGACCTGATTTTTTAGTTTTTTCAATTTTTTTCTAAAAAGATACTTATTACTTACAAAAAAAAATATTATTTCCTTCTTATATATATTCTAATTATAACATGAAATATAATGATATATAAAACATAAATAAATTTAATACTTTAACTAAAAACCTTTATATATAGTAAACTTTTACATTAATTAACTAAAAAATTTTGTTTTTTCTAGGAAACCGGTCCGGACCTGAATTTTTTGGTCTTGGACCGGACCGAAAACCCAAAATCTTTAATTTTCTCAGACCGAAGACCGGACCGGAATTATGCACACCCCTAATTTTTACCATAAGGGCTCCATGCAACATTTTTGACATGTATATATTCCGAGACCCCGAAACCCCCCCAAACCTTTGAATAATAGTCTTTGTTTTCGGTCTTTTGAGGGTTGTCTCGGGCTTCGTCATCGTTTTGCCCTGTTTCTTTTTCCACGTGCTTTAGGCCAACACAGGAGTCACCATGATCAGTTTCAACCTCTAAAACTTGTTATCATCCCTCTTTTGAAGACAATTCAAAAGACTAGAAAAACTGCTTTATCGCTCTCCTGGGACGTTATTATGGATCCCGATTAGCTGCTTAGTGTTCATTCTTTGACCATACGAGCACCCTGTAAAATTTTTGCCAAATGGAACCCCAGTATCCCTAATCTTGTGAATAACATCCTTTATTTCCGGCTTCCGAATGGGTTATATCGGGCTCCGTTGACTTTTCACCCTATTTTTTTTACCACGTAATTTGCCCCTCCACGGGAATCCTCACAATTGGCTTCGGCATCTAAAAAATTGTTACCATGCCTCTTTCGAGGAACTTTTTGGAAGAAAGGAACATCATCTTTTTCGCTCTCCCGAAACATTCTTATAATATTTTCGACCCATTAGCTTCCTAAGGTTCATATTTTGACCATGCGGGACTCTGGATTACCGGAAAACTTTGAATAATAGCCTTTATTTTTGGTTTTCGGAGTGGCTGGTTTGGGTTACGTCGTCTTTTCGCCCTTTTTTTTTAACCACGTACTTAGGGCCACTGAAGGACTCACACGAGTTTTGGCCTTTAATAAATTGTTAACATGCCTCTTTCGAGGACTTTTCAAAAGAATGAAATGACAACCTTTTCACTCTCCCAAGACGTTCTTATGGCCTTTCGACCCTGATTAGCTTCATGGGATTTATATTTAACCATGCAGTTGCAACTTTTTTTTCAAGACCCTGGAAACCCCTAAATCTGTGAATAAGCCTTTGTTTCCTGCCTCTGGAGGGTCGTCCCCTACTCCATCTTCTTTTTTCCTTGCTTTTTTTAGCACATGCTCTGGGTCATCATAAGACTCCTCATGATCAGTTTCAGCCTCTAAAATCTTGCTATCATCCCTCTTTCAGAGATATTTTGAAAGAAGGGTTCTCTCGGGATGTTCTTATGGCCTTTTCAACCCGATTAGCTGGTCAGATTTCCTATTTTGACCATATAGGCATCGTGTAACATTTTTTTTCAATTTTTTTCTCGGGACCCCTGAACCCCCTAAAATTGTGAATGCCTTTGAATCGGGTCTCCGAAGGGGCCGTCTCGAGCTTGTCTTCTTTTCGCCCTATATTTTTATCATGTGCTAGCTCTAGCCACCAACAAGACTCACCATGATCATCTTCGACCTCAAAAAACTTGTTAATTATCGTCACTCTTTCGAAAACAATATTAAAGACTGAGAAATAACTATTATGCTCTCTCAGGATGTTCTTATGACCTTTTTGACTTCGATTAGCTGCTCAGGGTTCATATTTTGACCATACAAGCACCTTCTAAATTTTTTGACAACTTTTTTTGCCCTTGAAACCTCAAAACTGTGAATTATAGCTCTTATTTTTTACTTTCGGAAGGGGTGCTCTGGGCCACCATATGACTCCCACGATCGATTGCAGCGTCTAAAAGCTTGTCATAACCCCTCTTTTGGAGACATTTGAAAGACAAGAAAAACAACTTTTTCGCTCTCCTGGGATGTTCTTATGGCCTTTTCGACCTCGATTAGCTGCTCAAGGTTCATATTTTGACCACACAAGCACCTTCTAAAATTTTTGACAACTTATTGGGAATCCTCTAAAACTGTAAATTATAGTCTTTGTTTTCGATTTTTGGGAGGGTGGGCTCCATCGACTTTTTGCTTTGGTTTTTCACCGTGTGCTTTGGGCCACCACATGACTTCCCACAATCGGTTTCATCCACTCAAAAATCATCCCTCTTTTGGAGGCATTCAAAAGACTGGAAAAACAACTCTTTTTGCTCTCCTAGTATGTTCGTATGACATTTTTGACCCTGATTAGCTGCTCAAAGTTTATATTTTTACCATATGTATGGGCCATTTTTTGTATGACAACTTTTTTTGTAACTCCAAAACCCCCCAAAATTATGAATAGCCTTTGTTTCTGGCTTCCGAATGGGTCGTCCCGAGCTCCGTTTCTTTTCGCCCTTTTTTTATCTTTATTTTTTACAGCATGCTCTGTATCACCATAGGACTCCCACTATCGGTTTCGACATCTACAAACTTGTTGATGTGTAACAAAAACAAAAACTTAAAATCCTCAACTATGAGAAGGCTACAACAAAGCAACAAAATCTTGGCTTCATTTATATTGACCAATTGTTTAGTTTAATTTTTGACATAGTAATATTTTTCATGACTTATTACATCTTCCATGCAAAATTCCAAATTTTATGATATAATTGTAAGTAAATACAATTGTATTAATCTATATTATATGTTCCTATTTGTTTGATACATTTTGACTTGCACATATGCTAATACACTTATTTAACCTTATATATCTTTTATTATGTATAAGTAAAAATTATAATAATTGGATATTAATAGCGTACTCATTGAGATGAATCAAATAAGACATCACATGACTATATTATGTTTTATATATTGAAAGTAATTTAAAAGATTTTTTATTTTATAAATAGTGTCAAGATTCCACACGTATCAAACTTAAAAAAACGGAGGGACTACTTAGTACAAATCATAATTCCCATGTGTGGATGTATGTCATTGTGGGCCTTGTGAGAGTCATGAATAATTGAAAAATGAAAATCAATTATGAATATGACCTTTTGTATTTTATTTTAATAAAATTATTTAATATAACTTCTTAGTTTTGAATTTTTTGGTTGATTCACACATCACTGACGATATATTATGATCACATTCTGTAGATACTAATAAATTATAATAGACCTTGTGATCATATATTTTAATCAAAACGGTGTCGTTTTGAAGATCATTCCATTTGAAAAAACTGAACAAACCTATCGAAGAACATTCCAGTGTTCCACATTTCCACTAAAGAATACAAAATGATGATGAATAAGGGGGATTTAATTATAATTTCTATGAAGTCGAAGTCAATTAACACCCCAAATTCAAAAGGTCAACCTATAATATATTTGCACAAGATATAATACGGAGTATAGAGTAAAGCAGTTGTACGTGCTTAGGTGTGTAACCTGCTTAGATTGACATATTCGCAACTTTCCAATCAACTTTATGAGGCCAAAGCCTCTTCTGCTCTTCTTTAACTACATAGTATTAATTCTACTATCTACTATCTCTATTTTATTTTTATTTCAACGATTCAATATTTTTATCTGTTATGAAAAATACTCTTTTGTTACAACTAAAAAAATCGAAGGTAGTGCATAATAGATTTAACATGGAATATTTAAACTACTTGAGCAGTTGTACTTGTGACATATGATATTCGGACAATAACGAACTTTAAGCGCATACTTAATTTGTAAAAGAGACATATCAAGAGGTAATTAGTTTTTGATCGGAAGATTTCAAACTGTCTACGATCCGCTCTGTCAAACTCCACCCTACCTAACCTTTTTTTTTTTTTTTGTTTTTTTTTTTGACAAAGCGCAATAAGCTACACGTTGATAACTTAGCCCCAGCAATACACTGGGCTGTAAGGCCATATTATAAACACTAATAGACACCCCTACCTACCTGAGGGCTGAGGGTGCGCTGTAAGGGTAAGGCACAAGCGCAAAACCGTGTAATATTTTATGGAAACCCGCTGGGGAATACTTGATTTGTCGAAAATCCACCTGATTAATAAAAGAAAAACTATCAATGGAAACCTAAACTTTCAATCTTTTTTTCAATTGTGTTTGATGCCGTCATTAAATATAGAGATGTATAAATTTAATAGAGACATAATTATAAGACTACAATTGGCAATCTACAATAATGCACTCACACCGTTTGATTCAAAGTTTTTTACAAAGAGGTCAAGCTTTCGTTTTAACTAGTAGCTTTTTTTGTACACAATGCAAAAAAGAAGAAAAATGGTGTAGTTTACATCAACAACAAAATTTAATAATTTTTGGTAATACAAATTAGAGCAGCCTCCCCGCAGGGACCTAAGCTATATAATAAGGTAAATTGTAATCCTCTGCTCTCTAAGGGATGGAACCAACACCCCGAAGCTCCAAAACTCTTTAACGGATATTTGACCTCATAACTATTTGCAACATATCAGTAACTCTTCCTGTGAACATTTAGACATCTGGCTATACAACACACAGACTAGCATAACTTCACAGAATTGGACTGTGGAACTCCATCCAACTGAGGTGCTCACAAGGACATCTAATTACACATTTACATCTCAATAGGCAGGTAAAAGGTTCAAATTCACTCCAAATAGCATAATCTGGTATTCTGGCAAGTGTGATTTACGGAGGGTTTTCCCTTTCAAACAGCATAAAGCCTGACAATCTGATCAATACTGGCCCGACAAACCGGACAAAGCCCTTTCTCAGATTTAATTTCTGTCAAGCAAGTCATGCAACCAGCCATATGACCACACGGAATGCAAGCCCCCTCGATTGGGGCCTCCCAACATATCACACAGAAAGTCTCATCAGCTTTACCTTTCGCTTCACCACCAGTGCCAGACAGGTCCATAGAGCTCGTATCAATTGCAGGATAATGTATAGGCCCTTCGTCTAAACCATCCATGGGTAAGGGAGGAGCTGATGGAGTGGAAGGGGCAGGTAGTGGGGCAACATTAGGGCTGATGGTAGGGCTGGAAGGACCTGGACCTGGACTAGCATCAGCCCACCCATTAAATTCTTCTGCTGTGGGTTCATTGGCCCATCCATTGCAGCTTGCCTTAGTGGGTGGTGGGACACTAGATGATGGGCCACCTCCATTGTGAATAGCAGTACCATCGAGATCACCCCAACCATTTGTAGTGGAGCTCGATTGTGAATTTGAGACTGAAGAAAATTCTAGCTGATTGCTTGCACTAACAGCTGGTAGCGAAGGTAAATTCCCATTACTGGATGGCTCAAGATAAGGCATAACCTACATCACAAATTTCAGAGGCTGTCAAAGTCCAAAGTGTACAAGGTAAACATAAAGGCAAATTTCTGAAACCCCGCCACCTGACTTGCAAAAGTCTACAGAAGCAAAATGTAAAGGATGCAGAGGAAAGTACAAGATAGTTTTGTCTGTCTCCACGCAAACAAAGGAACGTGTTCATACCGAAAGTCATGGTTCAGTTCCATCAGAAACGATACAGAGACAATCAGACAATAACAGAAGACTTTTGCTAGGTTACAAGACAGATGCCCCCCTCCCTACCTGGTTTGACCCCTCTGCGATTACTAGTTTATATCTAATGCTCATTAAAAATCCCCCCCC
>PYUH01000775.1:164629-271597 GCA_016808085.1 Suaeda aralocaspica
AAAAAAAAAAAAAAAAAAAGAAAGGTTGCATGCCAAAAAAAAATCTTCAGATCCCTCTCAAATCAAGATTTGAAGGCTTAGGTTTTTGGCATGGAATTTTGAATAATGAGAGACTCAGAGGAATTATCACAATATCAGATCAGAGACACCAAGCAAATTGGACAAAAGGGCCACTAACATGAAATATAAAGTTTTAGCCAAGGTTCAAATTATGATCTAGTTACGGGTGTTAGCAAGGGTTCCAAGTCTATAGGGAACAATATGTTATAAACAAAGACAAAATAGAACAGTGAAATGAGAAAAAGGACAAGCTACAGGAAATAACAAGTCTTCTGAATACTAAAGGCCTGTGGAGCTGTGCATACCAGGAATGAGGACCACAGCCAGCAAAAAAAGAGGAACCAAAGAGTTGCCTGGTATCTTTTGCTTTAGGTAGTGATTCTTTACTTTGAGGAAAAAAATACAATAGGAGAAGCTCCACAAATCAAAAACATAAGTCCAAAGGAATCAGAAAAAAGAAATTTTAAGTAAAAAACATACAGTGCATTTGTGCACAGCTGCGCACAAAGCCCTTGATCTTGGGCCTAAAGAAAGGGCAGAAATACCACTCTCCCACAGATATATTTGACCAAGAACTAGGACAAATGGTTACATCGTTAATAATTGAAGGAAATGGAGGAAAAGGGAGGGAAGAGAAAGGGAAGGGGGGAAAACACCCATTTTCCCTCCTTTAATAAACAATATCCCTCCAGAAGTAGAGAAATTTGAAGGAAAAATGAAAGACCACTTTCCCCCTTCCCTTCCCTTCCCTTCCCTTCTATGTTGTTATTCAAACATAGTGTTAGGTTTTGAAACTATAAGCTTTTGTTAATAGCATGTCATGAGCAACTATAATCTCCAACCCAGATTTCAGAAATTGCGTTTAAGTAACGAGTACTTTTTAGAGCACAAGCTAATGGCTTTCTCCTAAGAATTATAGTTATGAACTGCATTGCTACGAACTTCTAACCAAAGAAAATCTTTAAGTATACAAGCTAAAGGCTAAATTCTACTGAGCTGCAGTCTTTTGTGAAAGCTCCATGAGCATTTCAGAACCATAAAACTCTACATGACAGGCCATTTACCTAAGCATAGGCTTAGGTATGGCATTTTAGGATTCAGAAGTAGGGCATAGTCAGCAGATCCCAAGTTGTCTTAGTCCATCCACTACTGAAAACGAAAAGGGGTGGAAAGTATAACTAAAGAATATTTGAATAGGTCCATAAGTCAATCAAGCTAAAAACACATTCTACATATTTCAGAAAGACAAATTAGACCAAAACTTTATTTAAATTCCAGTACATCCACTTTTTCCAAATAAGCAAGAGCAATGGTATTTTTATTAATAAGCATAACGCATACAAAAGTATACCTTAGGAAAACCTTTGCAAGCACTATATAGCTGAACAAGTTGCTGCCTGTCTCCCTCAATCGTGGATATATATTTATGACGAGTCTCTGGAAAAAGGAGGATAGAGTAATATTTAGAGATCCTAGCAAAGAGGAAATGGATTGGGGGGCAATGTAACAACTGAAAATAGTACAGATACCATAAAGCAATAATGTATAACATGTAAGATTGTTTTTACTTTTTATATTGATAAGCTATCAACCTTGTTGCTTATAAAATTTAATGTGGTAATTCTCTGAATAGGAACAGCCAAAAGCAAATGGTTCCACACTTCTAGCAATTATTGTAACACTGCAAAGTTGTTATATAATACCTTGTATTATCATCACATTTTTACACATCAATATTTTTTATGAGCTCCAGAATAGATATCTAACTACATTACAAATCCAAAAAAACGAGAGCTCTACTGATGGAAGCTTAGGCTGAGTAGAGACGCATATAGGCAACACACACCATAATTACAGTTGAAGGCATAACCAATGACAGCTTCTGAGGAAAGAATTAGCTTCAAATAGACTACTATTGTAAGAGCATGGAAGCATATGATCTGAAAAAAAATATTACTCAAAAGATGTGAGCTTACTGGTGGACTCATTGATAACTGTCAGGGAGGGATCCGATTCATGAAATTTTGGTTCCACAATGTTGGATTTCCAGAGAGAAATTACAGTACGAGGCTGAGGGTCCTGTCCAATAAAACCTTTTCAGAAGAATACGAACACATTACACATGAAGGACAAGAGATTTTAAGGACAACTCAGCATCATCACCACTGAAGCTGCAAAATCACATCATAAGCAATTACAAAAATGCAATGTAAATGAGAGTAATGGATAGCTCAGTTGGTTAGAGTTTCCCTCCCGTTTTCAAGAAATATTGAGATCAATTCTCATCAACTCCCATTGTCGCTCTTTAAGCAACTAACATAAAGAAAGTGCAACGTAAATGAGCTGATTGGAGAATAAACTTGCAAATGTGATAAAAGCACTCATACACACACCATTCCAGGTACATGTAGCCATTCCCCAATCCCATATTCCTCACACTCTGCTAGTAGCTTAGATGGGTCTGTCATGGTCATCTTTACAAAAAATGCATGATTCTAATTCAAAATGAAGTATCATATGGTCATGACTCATAAGTGCTCAGAATGAAGAGTTGGAGTAACATAAGACCCATTACACCACCCCCTTTAGAAGACAAGATTGGTGCACGCAAGTTGCAAACTTAAGTTCCAAAACATAAAAACTGGATCATGAGAATTTTGCATTCAAATACTCTTATGAGTATCAAGTCAATTGATGATTACATTCCCGGTTTTAGTTGACAAAAATATGGCATCAAATAGGGAAAGTAAGTATTCTGGGGTCTGTAAGTCCTTACAAAACAACTCTAGAAGAAAAAATAAATATGGAACAGGAAGTAAAGAGCCAAAAAAAAAAATTACTTAAAAGGCTAATTGTCAATATATGATTTTCATTTTTAGAAAAATTACAGAAAATTTCTTTCTGGCGTTCTTTTGTTAATTTGTTCCCTTTCTTCCCCATCATGATCCTCTTTATTTAACTCAAGAAATCTTTTATTCGAAAAGTGTAATAGGTCAGGAAGAAAAAGGGATACCAAAACCCTCTTTATTTCTTCCTTTGGCTTTTTTTCTCGAATAAACTACCCACTAACTCCTCCCTCCTCTTCCAACATATGCACCATAATCAAAACAGCTCATTCCACACCCTTAAAACAATCTTTCACACACTAATAGACTACCCACAAAGCTGAAGTATTTTGGAGTTAGATCCTAATGATCCTCATGTCTCCTCCTCTCTTAACCACTGGCTTCCCTCCAGCCTTTCCTATACTCCTTTATGAAAAATATTCTTTAGTTTTCATCTTTGAAAGTTATGGAATAGGCTATACAACTTCGATTTTCATAGATCCTCTGAACCTAATTACCGGTAATTTGATAGAAATTATATGGGCAGCCAATTAATATCAAATCTGAAATGGCGTAAAATCAAGTAACTGATGCCAAATGTCCAAGTTAAGTATTTCATCAAAGGCATACATCCAGACCAAGCAAACTGAACTGCAACCAATCCAAATAACATATTGTCAAAGAAGCAGCATAAGCTAATTACTGAGTTCAAGCTAACCAGCCCTTAAGCCATTTGGTTTCTTTTTTCCTAATACTTTTGGGTGAAAGCCCTTATGTCCTTTGTCCTCATACATTAGTCAAGCAAAACAAAAGAGGCTCTGACTACGATAGTAGCATGTGCAAAGTTTTACAAAAGAATCTAGACTGTAAGAAATTTTGTCACAAAAACATATCAAGGTGTGTTCCCCAACTATTTCTTATAAGACTCTTACACCCAAGGAGTCCCCAACTCCGAACTCTTCTGATACTTAGCCTTCCATTTACATTATGCAAGTAGTAGAACTGTAGAAGCTAACCAACTACTGAGATAAATGTTTGTGGAATAGCAATATGTCCTCTAGATATATGAAAACGAAAAAACCTCGGTAGTAAAAAGCTAATCAATTAGAGAAGGATAATATAGACTCAAATAAAGCAAGTCTAGAGCATCTAAACCTTTTTAATTTTAATATTTTCACCATTCCAGTAACCTTGAACTTCAATGGACTTGATAGTACAAAAATTATTTCTTTGTACGTGTCCAAAATTACAATCTTTAAATCTTATGGTTGGCCGATAAAATCATACCCCTTGCACAAAATTCTTGCTACAGCAGGTCTAGGGAAGGTCCATCATATGTACACAGCGTGAAACCCCTATCCTTATTTAGATAAGGTCCACATGTACGAAATAAGAATGGCTATTGAGCCGAATAACCTATAAAAGTGGAACATATAGGGTCAAGAAAAACTTCAGGTAGGACTTCGCAAAAAATTTACTTACTTGCCAACTAGAATACACAGCAAGCTCTAATTTCGGAGGCTTCCTTCTATTGGGAGGGCCGCTAGGAACAACAACCACCCAACATTTCCTGGCAAAGACAAAGAAAAGGGTAAGAGAACAGTAAACCATTATAAAAATTTACAAGAATACATGAAGAGAGTTCTTAAGAATACAAATCTAGAAGAAAGAATACTAGGTGACAGTAAAATAAAATAATGAAAAAAAACCTCGAAGAGATGAGTTCAAGAAGATAACATGCATACCCATCTAAAATCATTTCTCTTCCAAATTTACTTCGAAAAGACAAATGGTAAAAGACCCAAAAAGGTAAATAGTTTGTTTAGAGTGCAGCCTTGGATAGACTCAATAATGCTGACAAACTGAAAATTCAGATTCATAAAATAATGTCTCTTGATGTCAGCATTATGTGTATTGAGAATTGGGTGGTTAGGGTTTTCAGGTTGATTAGGGTTTTGGGGGTGGTGGGGGGGAGGTTCGCAGTGCCGGCGAGGGATGGTGGAGGCGATGGTAAGGTGGTTGAAAGGGTGGTGAGGGTTAGAGTTAGGTGGTGATTGGAAGGGGTGTGGTGGTTGTGCAATTACCTTCATTCCTTTTCTTTTTCAAAACAAACAACCAATTACATATAAGATTTTATCATTGCATTCCTTCTCATCCCCATCATCAAAGTCATTCAATTTCCCCTTTTCCAACCAAACAACCCCTCAATTTTTTCAATTCCACCCTTTAAAACCAAGCATTGGAAAATTGAGTCAATTTCCTTCGCCTTCTCTTCCTTTCTTTTCCTATCACTTCCTCTCTCTTCCTTTCCAAATGAACCAAACAAGTTGTATAAGTCATGCTTTCCAAGGTTCAGGGGTCCCGAAAAAATATTGGCCTAAAAATTTACATGTTAATCCAGACCCCTAGACAATTGAAAATAGCTAGAAAGCTAATAACACGGTATTAAGAGAGCAAAAAATACCTTTATTTTTCAAAAAAAAAAAATAGTAATTGGCTTACGTGAACTAGATCAAGGGAGAACCATAAGTCGGGCACTCAACCCGGGGACATTAGGAAACACTAGTATGTAAAAACGAGTTTCTGAAACGCTACATTTAACATTACATAAAGATTCCTTATGTAGGAAACGTTTTCGGTTTTTAAATGAAATTTCAAAAATGTTTCTGAAGAGTTTCTTAAGTGTTTCCGAGCGTCCAAGTTTTTGAAACATAGAAACACTATGTCCTAAAAGTTTCCGCGCTTTATTGTATTCCAAGACAATTCCAAATTTCCAGGCAAATATAAAGGCTCTAGATAAAAGAGAAGTCCTCTAATACTTAGTTTGTTCAGATAATCATTACATTAGTTTATACGGATAATGCTTTCATAATTGATTAGTTTGTACAGATAATCTTTACATAATTGTTTTGAAACAAGGGTTCCTCGGAAAAATAGTTGAGTTTTATAAAAACTGGAGTTTTCCGGGGTTTAACATTGTTTGAAAGGCAAGATGCCATAAAAGTTGGCATTCTCTACACCACCACCACCAATTAAAAGAAAAAATTCCAAGTGGATTGGGAAAAAATTCATTTAAAAAAATTGACTTCTGTAATTGTCACTATAAGCTAATTCTTGCTCACATACGCCACATTCGAATGTTGAAAACTTAAAGGAGATTTCATTTACATATTGGTCATCAATCTTAGGACAAAAATAATCTCGATACTTCAAGTATTGGCGAAAAAGTCAATGTAGATGGACAAAAGAATAAATTAGAATCCCTTGCATCAATTAGTCAAATTTATGGACCATCAAAGATAGAATACTTAGTCTATAGACTGTAAATGGTGAAGGAGACATTACTTTGAGCTCTTTCTTGTTAATCGATGAGGTACCAAAGAGTCAAGGAAGCCAGGCACTGCCATACTCTCACGTACATCACCAGAGTAATAGCAGATATGATCCTAAGAAAAAGGAAGTGAAATTCCAATGAGATAAAGAGGGACATTGAAAGATGGAGTAGCTAAGATATATACAAGTCTAAAGTAAATAAACATCAAGCCAAAAGAAATAACCTCAATCGCACGGACAACATCGGTATACCCCTTCACTCTTGCAACATCCAAAGGTGTTTTACAATCATCATTTCTCACAAAAGGGTTTGCTGCAAGTTTATTAAGTAGAGACATTAGACAGTTATGCATGTAACATCATTGAATATATGAAACGCTATTGACTGTTTTGAACTTTACCTTCATGCCTGAGAAGCAACTTAACAATGTTACACAGACCTCTCATTGCAGCATGATGCAAAGGTGTACCCGCATCACTACCTGACACAAACTAAAAAGGTCAATGAATAACAGAAATTGTCACATTTGGAGAAAGAGGGGGAGGAGGAGATCTTAATTTATAAAAGAACATTACTCAGTGCTTTCATTGGTTTTATGAATTTGCACTACACTGTTTTGTCAGTCAGAACACGTACATTCATTTCGCAACTTTTTGCTACAACAATATATTCATTTCGCAAGTTTTTGCTACAACCATTTCAGAATTTTCTAAGGAGCACTTAGAACTGTTGGTACTAATCCAAGGATTCAGAAATTTACTAATCAGACAAGGAAGAGATAAAAGTTCAAGTGGCAATTCTAGCATTGTACTAAGGCAGCATTCAATGCCGATAATCAGCCTGCTAAATCCGATTTTCTTTCACCAAAATAGGAATCCTTTATGTTGTAAATCTTGTACCGTAAAAGCAAAGAAAATTTGATACATGTATGATTTAAAGATCACATATACACTAATACACATTAATGCACAGTCGAAACCCTAACTCAACAAAAACAAATATGAAATAATCCGTATATTTTATTAGTGCATTAGAGATTTATGGGCGCGTCATCTACCCACCGGGTCAATTTTTTCAAAAGCTTGTATAAAATTACCAATACCAAACATGAGAAATCATTAAAACTCACATAAACAAATATAATATCATGAATTCATGAACCAAATTAATCAAAAAAAACACCAATTATAGCAAAATTAAACAACTCTTTATTATAATTTACAAAACAAAGTTCAACTTACCAGGGCAATAAGCATTAACATTAGCACCCAATTCAATCAAAGTCTTGGCAACAATATAATGTTTAGAATCCATACATGCATAAATCAATGGAGTCTTCCCTTTATGATTCCACTACATTAAATCAAAAATACAACACAAATATAAAAAATTAATAATAAATAAATAAATAAAAATTAAAAGTAAAATTAACCCAAAATTAAAATTAAGTGAAAAAATAAAAAGGAAAGAAATAGAAAATAAACCTCAAGTCTAGCACCTTCCCTACAAAGAGCTTTAATGGCTTCAACATTGCCTTCCATAACTTTCTGATATACCATTTCATCTTTTGAGTTTTTTAGCCCCATTTTTTTTCACTCAATTTAATTTTGACAAATTTCGAAATTCTATTTAATTTTTTTAACACCCAGAAAAAATCTTTTTTGATTTTTAATTTTTCACTGAATATTTTCAATTTGAATTGAATAAAGATTGCAAATTTAACAAATTATTTGAAAAGTGATTTTTTTTAATTTTTTTTTTTTTTTTTTTTGTAAATGCCTTAACAACAAAGAAATAACAATTAAATTGGGATTTGGGATACTAGAATTGAGAAATCTTCGATGGTAGTTGGGGTTTGATAAAAATTAGGGTTCGTGTTAGTTTTATTTGCAGCAATTTTGGTATTATTATTATTTTCAACCCTAAATAATTTGGGTTCGTGTCACTTATTTTTATATTTTTTCGGTGGTTTGCTTAACAGAAAAGTTTGAAACTCCCTCTGTCTCTGTCCAACTAATATCTTCTCCGGAAAACATATTGGTAAAATTCGGTGAATGGTGAGGGATGACAAATAAATCACGATGATATGCAAAATATGTTAAAAGTTTAGGAATAAGATTGTTTTTTGTATGAATTTCAAGGGGTAGTGTGGTAATAAAGTTTTCTACTTATTTACGAAAATGTTATGTGTTTTGCAATTTTGTACATATCACAGTGATTAATTTTGCATAAGGTACGTTTCATTTTTATTTGTTTTTTTACAAAAACTAAATACGTTTCATTTTTATAGCTTGAGCGGTATTTGTTTTAGTTTATAGTATAATATGGATTAAGGTGGCGAGTGGTGATTTTAGTTTATATACGGAATATCAATATGGGTAACTTAGGGGTGGGTGTGATTTTCTATTCGTACCAGCAGGTGGTGGGTGGTGACACATTTAGGGGGTGTTTGGTTTACCAATTTAGAGCGCAGGAAACGGATTCAAGCAACATATTCCATTACCAAGTGTTTGGTTGAAGGAGGAAGTAATGGAAACTATTATCCACCGGTAACCATTACCGTTAAATTGTTTCCGGTGGTAAAGTTGAGGAAACAGTTTCTGTTTGCTTCCTCAAACACAGAAAAACTAATGTCTTTTTCTTTCTTCTCACCACTTCTCTTCTTCTTAATTCGATCAAATCATCAGAAATTTCACAATTTTGATTAATCAACTCCAAAAACATTGATTTTATTAATTAAAACCCTAGATCTCTCCACATTTACATGTTTAATTTTCTTAAAACTCTCAAAAACTACTATCAATTTTATTGCACTTCTTACTTTGAATTTGGTGAGGAGCAAGGTTGAGGGGGTGAATGAAGTCATTATCAATGGCAGAGGAAAGTTGAAGGTTGTATTAGAAAAAAGTTAAAATGGCAGCATTGATATCAAAGTTGCTGTAAAATTGGGGATTTGGAGAGCAAAAATCAGAATCTAAAGAAGCAATTGACCACTTGAGTAGCAAAAATGGAGATTTGGAGGCGAATACCATTTTCTCACTAATACCAAACAACTAATAACGAGAACACTTTATAATACCCTTTCCTCTCCTAATCCGTTTCCAATCCATTTCATTTATTAATGTCATACCAAACACCCCCTAAAATTTTGATCACACCATGGCTGATGGGTAGACAATAGATACCTAGATGGTACATATGCATATTTAGTTGGAGGTGGAGATATTCACACCACCTTGCTCCAGCCCACCCCATCCCATCCGATTTTTATTTTTTGCACAATCAATTTTATTTAAAAAGGTAATGGGCATTTTTTTTTTTTTTTGCCTTCGGTTGTACACTTGTACCATAGACATCATCCCCCATTGAATTTAGAGCTTTTCATCATACCACCTTATGTTTCTCTAAACATCCAAAGAGTACATAACACAAATTCTACATTTAAGATCGAAAGTCATCAACAGTTAACGTTTAAAATGCTATAAGAGTAAAAGAGTACAAAGTATCAACATGCATATAAACAATATGTACAAGAAGACACTATAATCAAGCTATGACTCCTTAGTGAGCGGTGACTATTGAACAGCATTTCTGCATATCAATATCGCTAGCTAACAAAATGATCCAAATGGATTGCAAATGTGCACCTCCAATGTGCAATACGAATTTTGTACGCTTCAAATTGCATAGCCATAATCATTATACATCAAAAGCAAAGTTGTAGTCCTACCTTCCTGATAATGTTTCTATCTCTAACCGCAGAATCTTCACACTAACTTCAGTTGCTATATACTCGTATAACACTTGCATTGGTCAATCACCCTTCCTTGGCTTCTTATACATTTATTCACCTTAAGTACAGCAACAAGATGGAGGATTGGATGATACTGATAGTCTGTAGTTTGTCTATGAGCAAGGCCCTAATTAACAATAAGCATCTCCTGTTTGCAGCCAGAACAATTCCAACCAGCTGCTGAAACCTCTTCCTATGTCACGGTTGTCACCCACTCGCCCGTCACCTACTTAATAAATAGAAACGAGAATGAAACGTCAGAGCTTATTCTCGCAAAAGTAAAAGTACAGGTGGAAAAACATGTCATTCCAAACAGTTGTTGTCAAATTAAAATCAATCAACATCATCCATATTATTTATTTGAGTTGGGTCACGTTTTTGAAGCGACAACTAAGTTTCATATTACGGGTTTGTTAGAAATTATCAAGAAATGAAAAGGTTAGCATGACTTGTGCCACTGGCTCAATCGCTCAACAGACTAAGGATCATAATACAATTCAGTATGCAGATTATATCAAAAGCCAAGCACTGGTTCTATGCCTCAGTTGTTCACAACCTAAGTTCACTAATCACGTGTCTAATGAACAAGGAATATAAAGAAACAAGCCATCATTCAGCATCCACAAATGTCAAAAAAAAAAAGACTAAAAACGAGGTAAAAGCAAACAAGAAGATATAGCACCACCATCAGTGTTGGCAGAAGAAAACAAAACAAGAGTATACTGTTTATGGATTGCCTCCAGCATTTCACCCAAAGTCCCAAATCAAATTTTACGAATATAAATGTTCTGATCAGATGGAATGCATGGATATTTCTCAAACACATTCATATCAGTTTCCATTTTATTGCTGCTACACACAGCTAGGCATTTTGGATAGTGAATTCAGTCAAGATGGATAGCCTCAAATCCATTTTTAGTATAGATCTCTTCAAACAAACTTCATAATCAAACTTATATATCACCCAAAAATCCTTCTAGAATGGTTACCATCAAGTGGAATACATGTCCCAATTCCTTAATACTAAAGAATTTTTGTAACAATATAATTTAATGAAACTCGAGGCAGTGAGCCATATTTATCCTAGCAGAAGAATAGAGAGTGCACAGTTATGAGATTTGTGTATAGTGGAGTTTTATATGTGGGATAAAATGCAAGAAAAAGCCCGAGTATTTTATGAAAGACAAATAAAGATACGATGTGGAAAAAGTAATTACCAAAAAATAAATAAACTGAAAGTGCATGGGACCGACTGCAAGAACAGACAATGCTATCCAAAGCGATCATTTGGCATGACTGGTCTTCTTCTATGAGACTACAGTCTTAAATATCAATAAGGTTAAGTCTGAATGATTGAATTCTATTCTGGGAAGAACAGGAGCTTTGTCACGGAAATGAAGCTACGACAGAGTTTAAGGTTGCTCATAAATTCAAAGTTGTAGATATTGAAGGGTTAATAGATACAATGTGTACAAACTAAAAAGATGAAGGGTTGAGCCAAAGAGTACTTATCCTTTGTAGGATGATTACAACTTTTCAATGTTTACCTTATAAGCAGCTGTGTTTATTAGTTTCATATATTCACATTGGCAAAAGCTACTAATAGAAGATTAATAGCATTGGTAACATGCACCTATGGCATGGGACTAAGCAGATGTTGGAAACCATGTGTAGGCTGCAGAAATAATGAGCAATAACAGCATCCACTGGATTGTATGGATTAAATTGGTTACCTAAGAGAGAAAGATTGGTCAGCAGCAAAATGCTAGCTGGTTTTGGAAAAGCATATGCAGCATAAAAGATTTTCTTTTTGCAAAATAAAAAATCAAAAAAAAAAAAAAGGTGAGCAGGATTATGTCCAACAAGGCCTCAAGTATAGTATAACATTACAATTGTATACAAACTATTGTGTAAGGAACCGAAAGGGTCTGGTAGAGTAATACTAAGGCACAGATCTACCACCAGTTTGGCCATACTTGAGGGATTGCAGACCTAGGATATTCAAGATGAATGCCACAATTGATGAGGACTGTAGCACTATATGATTTAAATGTCAAAAAACATCACCACTTATATTTTGACTTAACTTCAAGTATAGGATGCACCAGTATAATGAAATAGTGGGTGGGAATTCAGAACAGCAAATGTACTCTGGGGAGCAGAATTGGAAAAAGAATACAAGGCAACAAAGCCATGATGCAGAATTGCAGATAATGCTTGCAGCAGTAACAATTAATGTCAATCTGAGTAACTGATTTAGAAAGACAGAATTGAGGCTCTATGTAATTTGTGCAAGTAAAACAATAATGGAAGTACAAAGATCATAGGAGAATCCGAGAAAGTGTAGATCATAGAGATAGAACTTGGGTTGATTATTTAAAATGTTGTGTTTCGTGTGTACAAATTAGCAGCATTAGAGAGATTTCCCTCTAATTAGAATTAAGCTGGTGTTGGGGGGATCCTTCTGAGGTCTGTTAACCCTATAAATTAGTATATTGGAACAAAAACAAGAAAAGAAGGTATAATAGGCTGCTTTAGTTGCATGCATGGAATATTAATAAAATAAAGAAGGATAGTGGTCAAATTGGCCAAAATGTCAAGGGAAAGGAGAGGAGAAAACCAATGATATTGCAAAAAACACAAGCAAATATCACCCGCACACCACCGATTTCCTCCCTTACTCATCATGTCTACTATTTTGGCTAATCTTTCTTCAATAAAATGCCTGCTTTCGAGAGAAGAGATTATGAGTGCAGAGAGTAAGCAAGTCATTGGGGGATTATATTGGTTTCCAATCCAATTCACAAGTACAACTTTGTTCCACAACCTAATACAACAATACTGATTCAGTTTACAACCATGCTTCCCTGGAACAAGAAATCATTCATCAAAGTCTCCAAAGTTTAAAAGATCTTTTAAATTGAAAATGATGAAGATTATAACTTAATTCAAATAATTGACCGATTTTATTCTAGAGCTTCTACCTTGAGTTAAGACAGTTACAATTTACAAGTTTTTCCCTAAGCATTGATTTGCCTATATTTTCAGCTTCAGAGGAGATGTTCAATGTCCAACCTTCCTCCTGCATCTTTTAGAACCCTAACCCCTAGCTCTCTACTCCCTCCACATATTTCTAACTATCCAGCTTAAGGGAATGGCATCGGAATAAATCAAGGGGGGGAAAAGATGGAAATACTAGACTATAAATCCAATAAAACCCACAAGAAACATGCCCCATTATCTCCATTTAATCAGTAAACTCAGTTGACTTTGTCCAATATGGTCAGCCAGTCGGAAACTGTTTCATACCAATCTAGCAAACAAAAGAGGCTGGCAAATCAACCATCCAAAGCTACAAACTCAATGGTCTATCCAATAAAGTCTTCAACCAAATACAACCAAAATCCATACTTACTATCTCTTACATATAGCCTATCTCTTTCCTGGAATGCAAGTTCTCCACACATCACCCATACATCAATGTAGAACAAAAGCTACAAGTACAAAACGAATTCACAAATTGGATAGGATATAATCAAAATAAATTTATAAGCAAAAACTACGCTAAATTGTGCACCACCAAACATCAAATCACCACTAATCCATTAAAATAAACCGTAGTTTAAATGAATAAGATTCAAAATTAATCAAAAAATCCAACTAATAAATGAGTTAGGAAATTACCTTGATAAACACAAGTTAAATTAATCCTCCTCGCCACTTTCATCACTGAAATAGCTAGGTTTCTTCACTTTTTTCGCTTTCTTCAATCTCTCCTTTTCCTCCTGTTCTAGAAGCAACCTTCTCTGATCAACACCACTATCAACAGCACAAGCCCAATCCTCCTCAAACACAGCACTCTCATCTTCATCTTCATCATCAACTCCATCTCGTTCCTCATTATCACCATCTTCCTTCTTCCTATCTATCTGTTTCTCTCTCCTACCCTTCTTCGGAACAGGCCTTTCCCTCTTCCCTAACAAATTCCTTGGACACTCATAGCTCAAATGCCCTCCTTCACCACATTCATAACACCGTGATTTATCAGGATAATTCCGGCGCCTAATGTACTCCGCAGCGCGGCCATTGTCTGCAGCAATAGACGCTCGTAGCGTGCGGCCATTGAGGATTTTCCCATTCATCTGTTGTGCAGCAGAAACAGCATCATCACGGGAAACAAAGAGGATAAAGGCAACACCACGGCTGCGGCGAGTGGTGCGGTCTTTGAGGATTGTGACACGCGCTAGCTTACCGAAGGTGGAGAAGATGGTGAAGAGATCGGAGTTTGTGAGGTTGTAGTCAAGATTGCTGATGTAGACGGTTGATTTTGATGGTGCTAAGCCACCACTGCCTTTCTTGTTCTTGGTGGTGGAGGTGGTAGTGTTGGGGTGTGAAGATGATGATGGGGTTGGGTAGCGACAATAGAGGGTGTCATCTTCATCACTATCATTGTACATTTTCTATGTTGTTAGTTTGTTGTTCTACAGATTAAATTGCCTGCAATTATTCAAACAGAACATGCAATTAGGCAATAAATCTCAACAAGAAAAAAGGAAACAATGTAGCAATTGTGCAATATTGATGGTGTAGATTCAAGGATAAATTTTTTAATAGACATTCACACAACCTTGCTATCAAGAAATTTCCACTCATATTAAGTCAATATAATCCGAAAAACAATTGATTGGGACCTATTCAATCAATCAATCAATCAGAGCCTTAATCCCAGAATTGGGGTCGACTACAGGAACCAAAAGTAATCATTCCATGCGGTCATCCACATAAATTTTTCTCCTCAATCCCCTGTGATCAAAACCTCATTCTCTTGTAAATCTAAAAGCTTCATATCCTTTCTAAGTTCTAACCCCTTCCCACCAAGTCATTTTCGGTATCCTACCTCGTTTGAGATCTTCATGATCCCACCTTTCCACTCATCGCACCGGGACTCAGCCGTCTCACATGTCCATATCAACGCAAGCGATTTTCCCTCAATTTGCTTGAAATATATGAGACACTAAATTTACGGCATATGACTTCATTTCTGTAACTATCCCTTGGAGTGCTCCCGCACATCCATCTCAACATCTGCATCACCGTAACTCCTACCTTTTGAATGTGCTCCTTCTTATAAGCTCAACATTCTGTACTGTAGAGCAACACCGGTTTTATGGCAGTCCTGTCGAATTTCCCCTTCAACTTCAAAGGGATGTTTTTGTCACATACTGTACCGTAGAGCACTGTAGAGTAACACCGGTCTTTAGAATTTCCCCTTCCCCTTCAAAGGGATGTTTTTGTCATATAACACTCCCGTGGCCGCTCTCCATTTAAGCCACCCAGACTTAATCCTATGTGCCATATCTTGGTCAATATCACCATTATTTTGGATAAACAACCCGAGATATGTAAAACATTCCCTCATATCTAGAACTTTTCCGTCCAACCTCACCACCGCATCACTTTCCCCCCACAGAGTCCCAAAGCGGCATTCCATATACTACATCTTACTCCAACTTAGCTTAAACCCTCTAGACTCTAACCTTTGTCTCTATTGCTCTAATTGAATGGAACCTATTGAACTTCTTAGATACCCGATTTATTGAAAAAACAAAACAAGGAGTTTGTTAAGCAGGATCATTTATTCTTTACAAACTATACAATTTCAAGAGAGGACCCCTAACACTAAGCTTAAAAACTAACTAGAGGGACACCCGTGTAAAGAATAAATCCCAATTCCGTCTCTAGGATTTACAGGTTCACCAATGATTTGTGCTACCCTAGTTTTTATTAATGATCGCTCTATTTCATGAATGGCCAATCATTATTTCATTAAGCATTTCTTGCAGGGGTTTAAGCTCTTTTGTTCATCCAATTACATCTACAAACCTAAGCCAATATATTTTAGTGCTCCACACCTCAATACGGAGGGTTGATTGTTTAGCAACTCAATCCAACTAGAACTTCCTTGAAAGCCAAATAATATAAGCCTTATTACCATTGATAAATATAATGCAAATTCTATTTTTTGTTTGTTACACTTATATTGTCTAATAAATTCACAAAACAAGCATATATAATTCTTAGAAAATATAGTGTGCCATTAGAAAACCCTGTCACTATAAATATTATCTCTTTGCACAACCCACATTTGTAAACGGAGCATAGAATAATACGTTATTAAATCATGGCCAGCCCCCATTCCTAAACATAAGATGCTAAATATCTTTCAAACTCAACATAACATCAACTTTAGCGCAAGCATCGATATCAAGTAAGTGCTAGAAGACATAAAATTAGGCTTCAACCCTTCATTACTCATAGTCTCAATATGTTTATGCCTTATAGTTCACCACAACTTATGATGTTGCTTAGAAGCTAGTCACATGGTTAATACAAAAGAAACTAATAAGTAGTAACCATTATTCAATAAACTACAAGATTATACATAGATAGCTTGGACGAATTAGAATTCGAAAATACAATTATACATGTAGAGCCATCAAATTTCCTCCAGACCTATAATGTGGGTTTAACTCGACCCATAACTCGACCTAAATGAACTTTTTCGAACCATTTACTTCGTATCATTTTTCAAAATGTTATTAACTACTACCTCCGCCACGAAGTAGTTGCAACAATTCATTATTTTATACATCACAATCTAATAATTTTGTTGCAAATAATTCGTTAAGTTTTTACACTATTTAAGACCGTCTTCTATAAAGACCCATAATCCAACCCGAACCCAACCCAACCCATTGGCCGGAATCGAGAGAACTATATCTCTGTGTACTTAATTTGAACAATAAATTCATAATTAATCTAGAAATAAGAGGGGTTATAACAGATTCTAATGAAGAGAATAATTATTTTAAAAATAATTACAATGAAAATGCAATCAAAACGATGAAATTGAATGAATGAACTAGTTAAATATACGAAACTTCAGTATATAAAAAAAAACAAACCCTAATATACGAAATTGAAACCAATTAATATAGAAAAGATTTAAGTGGAAATTAAAGCAACTAAAATTGATTGGATTTTGAAGCTGCAATTAAGAAAAAAAATTACGAAAAGTAAACAACAATTTACCAAAAAGTTTGTCACTAAAACATGAGAAAAGTAGAATGATGAAGAAATTAGGAACTTACTGAATTTTTAACGATTGCCCAGAATGGCTTGTATACGATTTTCAGAGACGACGAACAAAAATGAATAATAGAAATTCAACAGAAGGAAAACTGAATATGATACTCCGTATTTTGAATTTTGCAAAAAAATGAAAAAATTCCCCGAAAATTAGTCAAACAATAAATCATTTAAGATCCGTTTAGTATGGTATAAAACGTTTTGCTCGAAAATAGTTTCCCATCTTACATAATTTGGTAAAATATTTAAATGTAAAAGTTAGGGTGAAAAAGTAAAAAATTCAGGGCTACTAAATAGTGAATCCTGTTATAAAATATTATTATTTTATGGATGTCCATTATACCCCTTAGGGATTATTCTAAAATATTCTAGATATTAGGTTTATTATTCTCTAAGGAAACCCTAATTGTTTCCTATGTTTGTATATATATATGTAGTCTCTTATGGTTTAATAAGATGAATACAAATCTATTATCTCCTAATACTCTCCTCTAAAACTCTCTTTCTATAACACGTTATCAACACGAATCTCTAGCAACTGAGCAGGAGAAACACCGTTATTAAAGTTAGTATAATTCCAATGTGTATATCAATTTTTTTTAATTCATACGTTAATTTATGTCCAATTATTGTCTGATTATTGTTATCAAGCAGCATATGTATTATTATACAAAGGAGCTTGAATTCATGGTTTGCAATGTCAATTGTTTGGTTATGAATTTGTGGTTCTTTTATTCTAAAACTTAATTTAATCACTATTCTAAAGTTGAAGTTTCCTTCCTAGAGTGAATAAATTGAGAATAAATTAAAAACAAAATCAATGATTTTATTTTTATTCTATTTTCGAAATAAACTGTTAATTCCAAATAATGTTAAGCAATAAATTAAAGTCATTAAATAATGATAAGAACGAAAAAAAAAAAAGGAAAGATAAATATTACTTGAGCGAAGGAGTACATGTAACTAGTGCTGAGAGATCGAGGAGCAGACCATGAGTGAATCACTTCGATTTCTTCCGCCATTGTTGTTAGCTTTTGATGAAGTTGAAGATGAAGATGATTATTATGTTTAGGAATTATGGCAGTGACAACGGTGATGATTGTCGGAGGTCAAATCCTTTGAATTGGGTTAATAGATAGTCGTTCGACAATAATTAATGGTAAGAAGAATGATTAACGATAGGGAGTGGATACATAAAATAAAAAGCAGATTTTTTAGGAGTTTATGCTTTATTATAATAATTTAGCATTTAGACTAATTATACTTCAATCATGATTGATGAATAGTCAAAAAATCAAATAGGAAAAAAAAAATTTAGCAGAACTATTAGTCTTGTGTCGCTATAGAGTGTAATCAAATAAAGTATAATTAGTATCATGATATTATTAGGTTAATAGAATCTTGAATATAAGTATTATAATAATTAGAGATTGCTGATATAATTGTTGTTATTGTTTTGTGTTTTGTTCTATGATTTTGAATTTTTTTTTTATTATTATATATATGGCTATCGACAGTATAAATTGGTTAACAACATACAATTAGTTAGTTTATCATTCATTATATTGGTACATGTGGAGTAAGGTCTCTAGTCATTATCTTGTCTACTAGTATAATTAGGAGTTTATGCTTTATATAATGCCACTAGGATTAGGATTCCATCTATATAAATTAAGTGTTAAGCATTCATTTTTATCAATATGAATTATCAAACAATAATATTGCGAGACGAGGTAGTATTTTAATGCAAGATTATCATCCACCTGGTTTATTTTTTTATTACATATATATATAGTGTTTCGTGAATTTGTCTATAAATATATATGTATAGTAAATTTGTCATTGTTGATACTTGATCATTTATCAGTAAATTCGTTGGACATATATACATTTATTACAACTATATAATAGTTCCTAATTTGCAATATTTGTGATAGTAAATTATGTCAAACTAGCAAAACTAGAATTTGCGGCCCTTGATATTACTGGAAAGAATTATTTGTCTTGGGTATTGGATGCTGAATTCATCTAGAGCAAAAGGTACTTGGAAAAAACTATCAAGCAGGAAATCAAGAAAACACAGTCAAGACAAAAGCTTAAAGCTATGATATTCTCTCGCCCATCACCTTCATGAGGCCTTCTTAAGGACTGAATATGTAACGATGAAAGGACCAATGGTGACTTTGGGAATATTAAGAGGAAAGGTACGACCACCAGAAAAATGTGTATCCTCCTCAAAAGTCGTCATGAACAGGCTTAATTTAGATTACAAGATTTTAATCAGTAGTGAGTAAATCTCAGCCATGGTTTGAAAAACCACTTCTAAATGAAATTATGTGGAGAAAAATAAACTGATGAGGATGATGTTGGAAAAGACTATACCACTTTTCAACAAGGATAATCCTTATATTGAGGTAAACAATATGTGAAAAGGGATTTAAAAATATTTTGAATTGATATCTTGTCTTTAGTGGCTGAACAAAAGATGAGTTTTATTGAAAATTCATGATCCACGGCCAACTCTATGGCATTCAGGAAGTGAATTGAATCCACAATGGAGATACGAGATTACAATAGAGGCCTGCTAGCAGAAGAGAGAAGAGGTCGTGGATATAGAGGAGGTAGAGGTGGTCATTTCAAAAAACTAATTCTCACGGAAACAGGGTAGTGGGATAATGAGGATGGTTAGTAAAAGCATGAGAAGGGGGGGGGCTACTAAAGTGAGACTATGTGCTACCGTTGTGAGGAAAGGAAAGGGCCACTGTTCATGTTATGTCGTACACCAAAGCATCTTGTTGACCCTATTATCAGTCCAATCGAAAAGAAAGGAAAGAAAAGTTGGAGACTAAACTTGGTATACGAGATGCGTAAGGTGATTTGATAATGGTGATACAACTACCGGAGGTTTTGGATTTCTTCCCACCCCTGAAGCGGAAATAATTAAGTCAAAAATAATTATGATATTAGCAATAAATTTAGTAGTTTAATATAATTTAGCTAGAATATATTTATGTTATTTACTTGCTTTGTTATTTTATGCATGGAACGGATTAGTCAATAGTTTGTTTTGTGTTTTAAGACTTGTGTACTTTAATATTATTTAGTTCACTTTGATATTGGATATTTTACGGATCTTAGTTATTACTTTCTATTTGTAGTTGAGAGACATTGAATGCTCTCCAAGCTCAATTAACCAATAAAGGTGAAGACACATAGCAAGATAGTGCAAACTACTCATCAAACTCTAAAAATAAGAGATATTTTGTCCGCCCAATTGATGATGAATATATAAGTTGTGAATATAAATCGTAGGTTAGTGCAAACATTTATGAAGCGCTCCGGAAAGAGACAAACTAGATTGATGCAATGGGAACAAAATTCGAAAATTATGATGCCTTTGTACTCCCACAGTCTCAAAGAAATTTATTGAGTTTTAAAGATATCCGTCAAAACGGATACCATATTGAGACAATAAGTGAAGGAAATAACGAGTTCCTTCAAATTACGAGTATAACCCAAGGCACTAAACAGGTTTTGAAGAGATTATCTGCACTCTCCACTGGCTTGTACTACACAAAGATTAATGTTATTGAGACATATGCTATTGTAAACCAGAAGTTTACAGGATCGCTTCTAGTTTGCATGACGGTTTAGGCACACACGGTTACATCAATGCTGCACCGGAAAAATAATTGAAAATTCACATGGACATTCTTTGAAGAGCAACAGATTCTTCAAAATGATTATTCTTGTGGTGCTTGGTCCCGGTGTGTTGATCATTGGCCATCACCAGCGAAAATAAAATATGAATCTATTTCTTTCCTTGAAATATACATGGAGACTATGGTGGACCAAACATCCACATGTGACCATTTAGTATTTTATGGTGTTTATCGCTGCATCGACTAGATGGTCACATGTGTCCTTACTCTTCAACCCGCAACCTGGCGTTCCGAGGTTACTTGCTCAATGATAAGATTACGAGCACAATTTCCAGATTTCTATTAAGAATATAGTCTGGATAATGCTGGTGAATTTACTTCACAGGCTTTAATGATTTTTGTATGGCCATTGGAATTATGTTGAACATTCTGTAGCACATGTTCATACACAAAATGGTCTTGCAGAATCACTAATTAAACGTCTTCAGTTGATTGCTAGACCACCTAATATGAAGTCGGATCTACCCGTTCTACTTGGGGACATGCTATATACTTGCCTGCATGCGCACTAATCGCATCAGGCCAACAATAACCACAAAGTTCTCCCCCATCACAACTGGTTTGTGGTCAGGAACCAGAATTTCCCAATCAAGAACTTTGGATGTGCGGGTTGGTTGTTATGTTCATGGTTCCCACCACAACGCTCTAAGATGGGTCTCAAAGGAGGCGGGGTTATATTCGGTTTGAATCCCCATCAATAATAGATAACTAGAGCCATTAACAGGTGATCATATTTACTGCGCGTTTGCAGATGTCACTTTAACGAGTTAGTTTCCCAGCATTAGGGGGAGAGAACAAGCAGCTGGAGGAAATGAAATTAATTGGAATGAATCAATCATTAAACCACCTTGATCTGCACCTAAACAATGTGAATTGGAAGTCCAAAAGATAATTAATTACAAAGCTTAGCAATCATTTGCCAGACGCATTTATGGACCTAACATAGAGTAACTAAGTCACATATACCAGCTGTAATGCCTCCTATCAGATTGATGTCTGAAGGACAATCTCATGAGTCTAAGGCACGCTGAAGCGTGGTAGACCAGTAGGTCCAAAGATAAGAATCTTCGGAAAGACAAAGAGCAATGATAGTAATGGCCAGATCGAGGAAGCAATAATGAAGGATCTCGAAGAGCCCTAGAAGACAATGATAGTGTTCTCGAAGACCTCAGTACCGAAAAGTGAAGAGATCTCAAACAGATTATGTGCGTGTCTAGAATAACTTGGAAACCAAATGAAATCGACCGTCGATGTGGTTTTGGCACTAATGTAGCACTGATGTATGAACTGCAAACGAGGTTAGCCTATAGTCCCTTGACGACTGATCGGAACAAGAGAGATTGCGCCACAAAGGAAGAACAGCATTGATTGTGAGAGAATTGAAACTCACTTGCAAACGAGAAGTATTTGGGCGTAGTCGTAGTAATGTGAAGGTGTTAAAACCAGTGGTATATAAATGGGTTTTGTGCGGAAAACGACTAAATGAAAGGGTGAATCTGTGAGGACACAAAGCACGTTTTTAGTTGACAAGGATTCTCACAAAGACCAGGTATGATTTAAGGAGACATATTCTCCCCGTGGTGGATGCAACTACTTTAGCAGTCTTTATATGCGTAGTATGAGCAGTAGTAAGACATGGACTTGATTTACGACTAAGATGTTGTAACAGCATACTTATAGGCCCATTGATAGTGATCGATACATGAAACTCCCGGAAGGTTTCAAGTTGCCTGAAGCAACTGGTTCGCGTTCTCGAGAACAACATTGTATTAAGTTAAATAGATCCTTTTATGGATTGAAACAATCAGGGCGTATGTGGTACAATCGCCTTAGTGAATATTTGTTGAAAGAAAATAATAAAAATGACTCTATTAGCCCTTGTATTTTCATAAAGAAATTCGGGTCAGGTTTTGTGATTATTGCTGTCTATGTTGATGATTTGAATATCATTGGAACTCCAGAAGAGATTTCAATAACGTGGAATACTTGAAAAAAGGTTTGAAATGAAAGATTTGGTAAGACAAAATTTGGTTTAGGGCTACAAATTGAGCACTAAAAGAAGGAATCTTGTGCAATCAACAATACACAAGAAGGTGCTCAGAAGATTTTATTGGATAAATCACATCGTTAACTAGCCCAATGGTTGTAAGATCACTAGATGTTGATAAAGATCCCTTTTCGCCCCTGGGAAAAGATGAAGGGATTCTTGGTCCTGAAAATACCATATCTAAGTGCAATAGGAGCATTGATGTACCTTGCTAGTCCACACGACCCGACATATCATCTCTATCAATCTATTAGCAAGGTTAGATCATGTCCTACCGAAGGCATTGGTGTATCCCCCGCCATTTTAAGACTTTATATTATATTTTTATACGATTATATATATAGTTTTATGAATTTCGGAAAATAAAGTCTATTTATATTTATGGCTTAAAATAATTTTTACAAAAGGTTTTATTAGAAATAGTAATTTTTTAAAGGAGGTTTTGAGTATTTAAATTTAATTTTCCAAAATAGCAAAAATAATTATGGGTTTTATTTTAATTATTTTCGGACCTATTAGGCCCAGAATGGGGTATTTTCGGTTTTCCAAGGCCCATAATATTTTTATGGCCAAAAATTATTTTCTAAAATTATTTATTTACTACCTAGATATTTTGTATCTTTTAAGTTAGGAAAATTCAGATTTTACAAAGATAAAATATCCAAAAATTATCCTACACAATTTAGATCTTATCCAAAAAAAAATCAAAACTTATCTTTTCACTTTGATTTGGCCGAAATTCCTTAAGCCCTATACCCTATATATAGCTCTTGGTTCATCAAATTTTACTTTAAAACCCTTTCCAAAAATCAGAAAAAGAAAAAAAAAAAAAAAAAAAAACCGCAGCCCAAAAACCGCAGTAAAGTACACAAATAGAAAAAAATAAACTGCAGTTTTCCTCTTCGTGGAACCAACTTTGAGCCACCACCACAACCACACACTTCACATCTGCCGCCACAACCCCCACAACGTGACAGCCCTTGCTGCACTTACCACCAGGTACCAAGATCCGCAACCATGCAGCCACCAAGGTGGCCAAAAACCACCTCAAAGTAGCCCACTCACCATGGTTTTCGAAAATAAGAAAAAGAGAGAAAAAAATTATTTTCCTTCCAAATTATTTTTAAAAATCGAAAAAGTGTTTCCCTAATGTTTTTCAGTAAATAAAAGGTGTTTGATGTTTTCTAATTATTTTAAAAATGTTGGTAATTTTTTATTATAGATTAGTTTATGTCAAAATTGGATTTTTAATAAAACAAATCATAGAAATTATAAATAATCGAAATTTATGCACGAAAAAATTATTTAGAGGCTGTATATTAGTTATATAATGTTTATATGAGGTTAGTCGAATTTCAATGGTATTTTTGTATTTTAATGCAAGAGGAGAATTTCCGAAGAGCAGTTTTAGGTAAGAAGGAAATTAGCGAGCACAGGTATGTGCGACATATCAAAGACCTAATAGCATGAAAATTAGGTTTAGTATTATAGTATGTCGTGTAAATTATTGGAGCAAGAAACGATCATGCAAGCCCATGAATTTTATAGTGTTGAACCGAAAATCTGCTGGTTTATGTGTAAAATTGTTATATGAGGTTAAAGTGGTGTTGTTTACCTAGCCTTAGCGTTGCAATTAGTTTTCATAATTAGTTGTGACGTGGCGGTAACATGCTCAAGTTCCTTCTGTGGTTTATAGGTTTGAGGTAAGTTGAAAGTGAGGAATTTGGGGGTGTTACAATTGGAATGGGGTTAAGCATATATTTCACTATCTACAAGGTACGAAAGATAAAGGTTTGTTCTTTCCTAACACCTCACAAGAAGAATAGTGGTTTTGCAGATGCAGGGTATTTATCAGATCCTCATGTTGCTCGATCACAAACGGATATGTATTTACTATGGTGGTACCGCAATCTCTTGGGCGTTCCATGAAACAAACCATTGCTGCTACTTCTTCTAATCATGCAGAAATTTAGCAATCATGAGGCTAGTCGAGAATGTGTAGGCTAAGGTCTCTAATTCAGCACATACAAGAAGATTGTGGTCGTTATGTGGAAAACAAGCTCCGACTACATTATATGAAGATAATGCAGCCTGTATTGAAACTAAGGAAGGGTACATTAAAGGTGACAGGACGAAGCATATTGCCAAGTTTTCTCCACCCAGACCTTCAAAAGAATAGTGAGATTAGTTGTACTAAACAGATTCGTTTCAAGTGGAAAATTTAGCAGATCTATTTACCAAGGCGCTTCCTACTGCTACATTCAAGAAATTAGTTCATCAAATCGGGTTGCGTCATCTCAAGGATCTCAACGGATGATATCATGAGGGGGAGTCAATGCGCGCTGTACTCTTTTTCCCTTAGCTATAGGTTTTTCCCACTGGGTTTTCCTGTTAAGGTTTTTAATGAGGCAGCATTGCACATGCGCATTATAAAATGATGTATATTTGCTTTATAATGGACATCCAAGGGGGAGTGTTATAAAATATTATTATTTTATGGATGTCCATTATACCCCTTAGGGATTATTCTAAAATATTCTAGATACTAGGTTTATTATTCTCTAAGGAAACCCTAATTGTTTCCTATGTTTGTATATATATATGTAGTCTCTTATGGTTTAATAAGATGAATACAAATCTATTATCTCCTAATACTCTCCTCTAAAACTCTCTTTCTATAACAAATCCCTAATTTAAATAACACATTAAAAGAAAATTACAACAAGACCCTCATTGTACAATGGGGTAATAGTTAAACTTGAAGATTACATTTTTTTAAGGGACTTGAAGATTACATTTTTTTTTCACTTTAATTTAGTTTAAAATTTGTTGGTGTTGTTTTTGTAAAAAGTATAGTTTGTTATAAAATACTCATTATGGTGGATGTCCATCAATTATCCCCATGTCTTTACAACATTGTAACTCCATGACTTTACACTTCTTTTGTAACTTATGATGACCATTTAATATTCTTGAGAACTTACTTATTACTCATGTGTATAGATAAAGGAGGTTGGTTTATGTAAAATATACATATATACAATGAAGATTATATTGTTCTTTCCTTCCTTTTATTTTATAATACGTTATCAGCACGAGCATAATCAATATATTGATCAAGTATTGTTTCTTACACTATCACGTGATAAAGTAAATAGTAGTTAATCGTATAGTCATCATGTTTCAAGAAAGAAATTGTGAAAGCCTTTGAATAAGCTCTAGTATTTATATTATACTCCATCATAATGTAACACCGATATCTTTCATAATAAGCAAATAAATATAATAAATTATGTCAATAATTCACCCTTTAAGACGATATAATAATCATAACGTAAATTGAGTGTTATATGATGGAACATAAAGTTACGTTTGTTAAAGCTAACTAAAATTAATTGTATGAATAAGTATTCTACGTTTAAAGAATAAACTAGCAGCGCAAATCGATTTTAAAAGCATAAATAAAATTGAAACTTTATGTCAAATATTTTTCTTATAGATTACTAATGACATAAGTTTATAGCTACTAATTATCTACGCACACACATAAAAATATCTACCAAAGGAAGCACCAACAAATACACACAAATATTCACATTTCGTATTTACTTAAGCAACACATGATTATTATTTCATATTATTATTCAAAACTTTAACAATTACCAAAACTAGATTTCCCAAAAACAAATAAGTTAACCTAAGGAACTCATCAAAAAGCATGGCCTTGGGGCTAAGATGTGACAAAATATTGTATTTTAATTTTTCGTCATAACTATTAGATCACATATATTCCACATTCACAAAATTAATTTACGTACAAATGAACCCAAAGGTTGAAGTTAGAACAACGATACATAAATTGAGGTATATAAGTTCATATTCAATCATGCTAAAGATCAAATAGCAATTATCTATCTTAGTATCAATGCTTTAATTACGTACCATTAGTGCATTCCTAGATATATAATTTATTGAAATCGTGGACTTAGCTTGGACATGGTTTCTATTTTATTGGCAATGGTAAGGACATATACACATTGATATTATTTACATGAAAATACAAAAACCATGTAAATAAATAAAAAGAATACCACATGGAGGATTTAATCAAGAGCATCTATTTAAAATGTTACTTGATTATGAAATAAAATTACTTTGAACTTCGGTGTTTATGTCATGTTTTTGATACTTTAGCTATATATGATACCATATTTTATGACTATATATATTTCCGATATTAATTTTATTCTAGGGGGGAAAAAAAAAGAGATTTGTGGAACTTTTTTTTAAAAAAAAAAAAAAACCTTATCATCCTTATCCAGCAAAAATTATAGTTTTGACTCCAAAAGAAAAGGTTACAATTTGGGTTGTGTTATATGGAATTCCAACGGACAATTAATAGTGACTAGAGTCATTAGTAGTAAGTAATAATACATAATAACCTTTATTTTGTTGAATTTTTACGTATTCATTGACCATATTAATTTGCACAAGTTGAATTTCTAAACAAAATAATGACAAAAGAATTAGGAAAGCAGAACACAAGACTAAGCATTGGCAATCGACATTCTATGCTTAAAATAGAAAAATAGAGAAAATCTTATTGGGAGAATATATATGGGGAGATAATCGTGTTGTATATATCTATCATGATTAAAATATGACATTTATAATAAGTTTGGTAAAATGTAATTGATATGATTAGAAATAATGAATGCATTTTAGCACATCATATGAGTCTGCGACTCATATTAAAAGCTGTAACAACAAAATATAATTCTTATATATATACAAAACAAAAAGAATAGTCATATCCATAACAACAAGTGCATGTAAGTCCTTCGTAACTATCAGACGTTTTGAAGCAACTTATTAGTGTCATATAAATCAAAGAAGCATATTATGTTGATGAATTATGCGTACCTTTTATTATTCCATAATTGACCGAACTTAATCATCTTTTGATTATCCGCTAATTGGTCGACCCTATTCATACTCCAATAAAATATATTTGTGATGATGAAACTATCCATGTGAATGATGAAAGTGTTCTAATAGCACATTATGAATCATGCATTAATGTTCTAGAAAAACTTCTACAGGACATATTAAAAAAAATATATATATATATACCTTCAAGTTCTATATGAAGTATTTTGAACACCTAAATGGTAACATTATTGTTATCAAACTCCTGAAGAGTATTAATGACTAAATTATTAACACTCAACCTGAAGTTTGAGCATCTGATAGATAATCATAATCTTTTGTCAATTGGAGAACTATCACGATAAATTGCAATGCGCTAAGAAAAAGAATGTAATGACTTTTATGTTATTACTAATTTACAATGAGATCGGATAGTATTATTGATAATATCACGGGTTACCATCAATCGTGACCAATTATGATCAATATTTCATTATCAATAACTACTTTGTATGATTTCCAGAAGAAGATATGAATTCAATGGTATGATAGCTTGAAACAAAATAAAGTAATGGTAAAAACAATATAAATATTATTTTCAAGAGTATGCATGGAGAAATGGAGATACCTTATATAGAAGATTTGAAGATTGAAGTCCAATCAAGAAAAATCAACTATCAAGGAATTGAATGGTATTCTACTTCAAGTGTGAAACTACCCAAAGACATTGGATTCATTACACTAGAAGATCTCAAGTTATGTATTTATCAGGGGGAGAAAATATGCGCTGTACTCTTTTTCCCTTAACCATGGTTTTGTCCCTCATTGGGTTTTCCTGGTAAGGTTTTTAACGAGACAGCATCATATGCATATTATGAAGGTGTTGTACTCTTTTCCTTCACTAGGGTTTTTCCCATAGGGCTTTTACTAGTAAGGTTTTTAATGAGGCATTATGTTCAATGATGTACATCCAAGGGAGAGTGTTATAAAATACTCATTATGATGGATATCCATCAATTATCCCCATGTCTTTACAACATTGTAACTCCATGATTTTACACTTCTTTTGTAACTTATGATGACCCTTTAATATTCTTGAGAACTTACTTATTACTCATGTAAAATATACACATATACACATATGATTCATGTAACTCCATGACTTTACACTCATTATGGTTCATGTAAAATATACACATATACAATGAAGATTATTCTTTACATATTCTTTTATTGTTCTTTTCTTCCTTTTATTTTATAACATAGTTACCTATTTTCTACGTAATACAATTATAAAAATTCAGTTTCAATAAATAAGTGTAGCTTATTATGCCTTATATAAGCTATTTTCATAATTTTTTCAAAGATTTTAATTAGACTCAAGTACAGAAAAACCTACTTTTGATTAATAAAAGACTGATCATAATAGTCACTTATAGTAATTGTATTGTACATCGCTTGTACAGTTGTACGTGATATTCATTTTAACCTAAGTGGCTAAGTGTTGTCTAAAGTTATTTTTATTACCCATTTGTTACATAAAATCATTCATTTTTCCTTTTTCTTTATTACCAATTTGTTTTTGGTACTAGAGAGCCACAATGACAAGGATAATGATCGATCACAGAATCTCCCGAAACATGAAGGAAAACTTTAACCATTTGAGCTACCCATCACTTTTTTTTTTAGTTACAAAAATTACCCCCGCTCATTTTATTTTTTATTACCTGCCAATTGACGAGTAATTGAAACTCAATATGTTAAAATCGACTTCTAATGTCAATAAAATTATGTTTTCAGGAAATATAGCGCATTTGATTAAAACTTCTATTCTATTCCATGAATTCATGGGATCAACTATCATCACTTGCCCATGTAATTATCTAACAAAAAAAATGAAAATTTTAACTACGGAATACTACATAAATCAATTATAAATACAAAGTAAAATTGTATTGTCGTATTAGAAAGGAGTACATACTTTATATATGTTAGCTCAGCAACCGAGTTTCAAAACTAGTTGATACTGTCAATGAACAAATGTTTAAGCAATATGCTATTGCAAAATATTCACTAAACCTATAATATCATCCATATTTAATAAGGGCATTTTCAAAATTATCCCAAACCTTAAGGATACCTCAGATAGTTTCCTACATATTTTAGCAGACTTATGAAATGCATAGCAATGTTAAATGTTTATCTACAGAAAGAGTAAAACCCGGGTTCAAGCCTCACTGCACACATTTGGGAGGTTTCCTTATCCCCTCCCACATGTGTGTTGGCCAATCTCAACTAAGGACACCTAATAGTAGAACTCTAGCCTAGACCCCTTATCATCATCGTTTAAAAAATAATACTGTAATAAATAAATAAATAAATAAAATAATGATGTGTCATTACATATTTACATCCCAATACATTCCTTTACTGATAAAATGTCTCAACTCACAAATAACCGTGGTTTTCAAATGCTTTGAGCGACCAAATCAGAGGTCCAAAAAATTGAAAACCACCCCTATTTATCTTCCATGCTTCAACAGATTAGTACAGAATATGTGAATACAATAAAATGATAAATGGTTGTCACACACTCACAATAGTTTCAAGGAAGAGAAAGTGGGTACTGGGTAGAGAGATTGGGGAATGTGAAGGACCTAAAAACAAACCTTTTTACTGTTTTAGTCGGTATACAGTAATATCTTACCAGGTACTAGCTATTGCCCTTACAAACTAATGCTACAAAGAGAACAGGTATACAGAGGTGTTAGTAAGGGGGACTTCATCATCGAAATCGCACAGGATATCAAGTGTGAATATAACCTGACTAAAAGTGTTGGATAGAAGATGGGGTAAAGCCACTCCTTTACACCCTTTCTTCATACCACCTAGAATTATTAGTGACAGCTATAATACTAGTATAAATCAACTACTCTGTATGAAGGTAACAAAAAGACAACCGCAAAAGTTCAAGGGAAAAGCACCTCAATACACGACCAACACAGTTGTAGCTCCAACAGAACATATATTTACCAGCCATCTATCCTAACTTTTCACTCTGCAGCAGGTTCAGCATGCATTTTGTCATAGAGTCGATAAATTATAGTTGACTTTGCCATCTGGGGTTCTCTTTCCAGCACAGCAATCACATCCTTAACAGAAATACGAGGAGCTGCTCTTGGAGGTGGCTCAGGGACCTGGCTTATGCCACCTTGTCTCGTCATTCCTGCAGCAAGAAACAGAGGGTTCACAATTGAAACCAGTTCTTTTCATTTTTTTGCTCTTTTTTTTTTATCACCCAATTTTCTCACACATGTAAATGAGAACAAGGATAATGATTGCACACTAGAAAAAGCAATGGACAAAAATTTGATGTTCTGAATTTATTATTTAGGGCATTCTTAAATTGAGGATTAGAGGGTAATGCATTGTGTCCTTATGGAAGTACAGGATACTACTAGGAGACAAATCAAAAACAACAAAAGTTAATGGTGGTGGTGTGATACAGGATTTATTACCCCCAATTTGAGGACAATAGCTACCAACTTATTGTAGAAGAATGGTCAATAGGGTACATAATCTACATTTTACCTCAAAATCTGAATAATTTTCCCATCCCTCCTCTTCCACACACCACTACTAGCTGAACAAATTTTCTTTATTCATCTTAATGAATTACACCTTTACTGTCAACCCAGCTACTCGATGCCTTGTAGTATTTGCAAATTAAAAACGGAATAATGAGCAACGTTATACCAGATCCAGGCGTGGCTGACAGATCCCCTTTTCCAGTTCCTTGGGTTTCCTTTGAATTCCCAACAGGGGTTGTTAATTGTTTATCGGCTGCCTCCTTATTTCCCGCCTGAGAACTAGTAGTGGTTTCAGGTCCTACATCACGTTTTTGGCGAGCTTGTGCCATAAGCTGCCATTTTGATAGCATATCATCTCCTCCAACAGCCGCTCGGGCAGCTACATTTGCTGCCGTAGTACGCATTTTGTCATCCTCCTCTTTGTTTACCGGCATCTATGCAGAAGCGAATACAAGATTCATTATAACAGTTTAATAGTTGCGTAATTAAATTTAAGCAGTTCTACACTTCTACCTTCAGTGACTTAGCACGTCCTTCATCTTTCTCCTTGTCAACATCAACTATACCACTGCTGTCAGGCTGCCATGAATACAAAAATCTCAAAATAAAAATTGCAAAATTACTAAATGGGGAAATAACCACATGAAAATATGAATCTTATGTAGCACAAAATGCTCACTTCATTCTGTTTCCGGATTTTCTCAGCTTCAGCTTGTTTCTTATCCCATTCTTCTCTGGCTTTTCGGTTAATAGCCAATATTTGTTCTCGAACATCAGAAGTGACAATGATATTGTGCCTCGACTTTTCAGAATCAACTCGCTGATAAAAGAACCACAACTTTTTAAATCAAGAAGATAATGAACAGTGACAAAAACAATCAGCAGAAATAAACAAGCAATAATACCTGCTTTGACACTCTGATTAGACTGCTTATCAAGCCACGCAATCTTTCTTCTACACACTAAAAAGGAAAATATTCAAGGACACTGAAAGCATGCAATAAAAGGAAAGGTGAAGCAGTCAAGATCTTACAAGTGAGAGGCATCGTTCAACATCATTGCTCAAGTTCTTCAACCCACATTTTGTCACTGTCAACCACATATGAAGACAGATAAGAAACACAGGATTTTAATAGTAATCCAGAACATGTTACAAAAGATGCAAGTATGATTGCTTATTAACTTATTTCTGCCAACTTCTTCTGGAGAGGAACCTTTTGCAGAAGAAGTCTGTCTTCTTCTTCTTGAACAGCTTTACGAGATGCCTCAGATACTCTACTCTCGTCCTTCGGACCGGAAAATAACTGCTCTTCCTCTTCCTATCAAATCACAACATATAATTTTTTTTAGATTTCCCAGCAAAAAACCTTTGCTTACTTAACAATGAGATTTGAAATATGAATGGTACAGGAGAAACATCATACCCTAAGATTAACCCCACTGACGGCAGTAACATCATTGAGTTGCTCAATACTCTGATCAGCAAAAGCTCCTGCAACCTTCTGCTTCTTACTGCAGGCAATAAAACAATTAATTGTTAATGATTTGCTTTAAACGGGCCATATCTGATGCAGCCAGAACAACCAAATTGCTCAAGCCTTAAGTGCCTAATTCACCTTGGCAGAGGCGGCGAGGAAGCAAGTGCATCAAGTGGCTTCTTCTGGCCACTAGATGATTTTTTAGCTGACGCCTTTGAGTTGCTCCCCACAGCCATACTGCTAGCACATATATTCTGAGCCCCTACCTAGCATACATTATAGAAAGCAGGGACCTGTTTATTAAATCATTAAGAATAAGGAACTAATGGCACATCACGATAAGTAAAGGCCAAAAGAGAGAAGGGACTACTACTGGTAACTAAAGCAAGGCACAGATAAGAGCTCAAAAACATAACAAGTATCAATTTCGAGACAAAAACAAAGACTGGAGAGAACTGAGTGGGTATGCCCCTCAAATTGCATAGGTTAAAATTGGGAAAAATAAAATAAAGAAAAGAGTGAGCTTGAAAGACTTGGACTAAATAACTGCATTTTTTTGTGTCACTAACAAAATAAGTTCAATGGGGAGACTGGGTAAACCAAAATACATTAGGTCAAAATTAAAGAGCAGCATTACAACCCACATAGTGCTTATGCAGTCCCATAGACAGTACCATGCAGCAAATTCACACAACTTAATCCTTCCAATCAATAGAATCGGACCACCAACCACCTCAATCCCAGAATAGATTAAATATAAGAGAGAAATCAGTCTACCTACTTTGTATAATTTAAACAAATCTTTCCAAATAAACCACCCGGTAATTTTTGAGACGTCAAAGAAGGGGAAAAATCATTACTAATAAAGTGTCACAACTCACAAAATAGTCCTAAATTGAGGAGTATTTAGTTGCGTAACTACACACTAATTGTTTTATGTCTATCACTCAATTGCCAACTCAATGCATTGTAAATAGAATTTTCAATACAGTTTTGAAAAATACGCACACTACCGAATAGCTGAATTCTGATACATCTAAGAACCACTATAATTATGACAAAGGATACCTGGAACTCAGTATCCATCGGAACAGACGCTGAAGCTGCCACAGGTGGGGTCCTCAATGAAGATGGAAAAGCTGCTCCAGAATTATGTCTCTCCAACAGTTCATCGCTTCCAGGTACTGGACGCGACTCTCCTTGATCAACCAGTACAGTGCCTGAAAAGGTAGGCCCCTGAGATGAAGAGATGTGGGGTTTGGGTTGCTTGTCAACAGCCTGCTCAGAAGGCTCCTGCTTCACAAAACTCAAGTTTTGTGAAGTCCCAAATTTCTGCTCTTTGCTTATTTGCCAAGGAACAGGAGTATGTTGCATTGGAGTGGACACAGTGGTCATGGTTACGCCAGGCATTCTTTTGGGTTCACCATAGGAATTCTGCCTCTCAATTTTAGGAGTATTCATAACATTCATAGCCTGGCTTGACCCATCTCCGTGAGCAGAACCAAAACCTTGATGAATTTGACCTGGCCTTGTTTGGGGATCAAGAGATTGAGGTTTAGCCAATGTTGAAGGTGTAGTTACATTAGAACTAGTGAAGTAACTATTGGCTCCATACATGGGAAAGGAACTCTGTGAAAAGTGCAAATGCTGTTGTTGCTGCTTTGAAAGGCCCTGTATTGTAATGGCTGACCGGTCTGGTATTTTGTTCGTTTGCACTCCATGAGAATCAGTATGATATTCCATATCTTTTGATTTAAGGGAATTATTGTCAACCATTTGGTTGACTGGAGCAGGATTCCGTGTCATGGTAGTATTGTTATGACTCTTCTGATGTAGCTGTCCAAATGAATAAGGATCAGAGAATTGGGCTGTAGTACCAGTAGGTCTCAGATGGGGCTGCTGACTAGAGCTCTGTGACTGCACCTGAACTTAATTAGGACCTAAAATTATGTATATTTAGTAACTCTGGCAGCAAGCAACAGAATCAAAAGTCAACATACCTTTGCTTGCATCTTCACCACAGCCAATCTTAGCATTTGGTCCCCTACAATTGATCTCATAACCCGCACAAAAGCTTCTTTGGGTATCTCATTTCTCTAGCATATACATAAAAGATTAAGAACAGGAGCCAAATATAAATACTTAAATAAAAAAAAAAAAAAACTAATTAACTAACTTACTAACTAAAAAAACAAAAACAAAACCCCATTCAGTCCATTGTTACAAGAAAGAAATTAAAAAATCATCAATAAAAGATAGAAGAAGCATACCCGCAGTTTTCCGTACAGAGTCTGAAGTTGCATGGATTTATCCTTGTCTAATTCAGGTATGATGATAGGAAGTAAACTCCCAAAAGGTATTTGTTTTGCCCGATTTGCGGGGGTGCCAGTCTGTTCTGGCGTTGAAACAGACTGACTATTAGTTTTCTGTGAATTTGAGAACTGAGATTCATTGCTTGAAGTAAGCATTCTGCTCGGTTCATGAACCTGAGCATGACTTGTTCCAGACATTTGTGCATGACTAGTTCCAGACATATGTGCATGAGTAGTTCCAGGCATTTGCGCATGACTTGTTCCAGACATTTGTGGTTGAATTGTCCCAGACATTTGTGGTTGGGAAAATTCTCCAGAAATAGTTTCCACCGAGTGTCCCTGGCCCTCCACTTGCACAGGCCTATGTAACTGCGATTGAGGAACACTAGGCTCCTGTGAGCCACTGTTATCTTGCTGAATCTCCATACTAGATCCATGTTCTTTCATCTCCACTTCAGATGATTGCTGATCTTGACTCCCTAAACCTTGCTGATGAGATTGGTTGCCACTGTTTTCATCTTGGCTAGGAGGCTGCCATGGTGAATACATCTGACTAGAGGTTTGATTGTTATCTTGAGAAAAAGCTGCAGCCATTATAACAATGCAAATGATTGAAAATGAAAAGAAGATATACCTAACAATCAAGGATATTTATTACTATTCAAAACAGAGGGAAAAAAAGTTGTTAAAAAAACATACAAACTTCAATCAGTTTGCAGTCAATAATACTCTATACCATATCAGGAGTTTGCCATGAGCATTAATAACTTCTCCTAAATATGGTTATTATGCATGATATGGGCTCACCAGAGTTGGATACTTTGGTAAAGCATTCCATCGAGAACAATTAAAAATAAAAGAAAAAGAGCAAATTGCGTTTGAAAATTTGAGAAGACAAACAGTATGTCCATGATGCATAGTAATACATTGATTTGAGAAAAAGTTATCTTATTGATTCTAAAATAATTGTATTTTTTTTGTGAAGAAATCCCTCAGAGATCGGTATATCAATTTCATAAAGTTCCCCAAGGTTTACAGCAAACGGAGCAAATCCTGAGTTTGTAACTTTGTATCATTAATCGCACATCAATAAAGTTCATAGTTATAGTCAACTTCCGGAAAAGGTCATCACATTAGAAACAAAAAAAATAGAAAGTTGAAAATAAACTTAGGGGGTGTTTAGTATGATATTAATAAAAGTAACATATTGGAAACAAATTAGGGGGGGAAAGGGTAATATACAGTGTTACCCTTACCGGTTGTTTGGTATTATTAACAAAAAGTAACAGCTCTATTATATTTTTAAAAGACAAAGAAAAAAATAAAATAAAATGCAAACAACTCTACTTCAAGGTTATGCTAATCCAATTCACAATTTCACCTCCTCAAATTAGATCTTCACATTCAAATATCAAAAATCACAAATTTGCGTCAGTACATCGAAACACAAACTTCCATAATTGCAATTCAAAATTTAAAATTGAATAAAATTCAAATTCGAATTGATGCAATCCCAATCTTTGCAGATTGAATTGCAAAAACAATTCTTCCAAATTTTTACACACCTTCAAAAGTATACAAAGCTATTGGAGAAATAGCTGAAAAACACAAACAAATAAAAGCCCTAAATTTGTGAGTGAATTGAATTTGGGGATTTTACTATGCAATAAAATTTAGGTGAATAAATTGAATTGAAAAAAATGTAATTTGATAGTTTGTAAGTAGGTAAAGTAGTGAATTCTACTCTGATATAGTTGATGATTTGGTGTATGTATAGTTTGAATTGATGTGAAGAATAAAGGTTGAATTTTGCTTTATAAGAAAAGCAATTGATTTTTGAGCAATGAAGCTTCGAAAATTTTGAGATCTCCATGAGAGAAGCAAATTTTGAGATGTCAAACAAGGTTTAATAATTTTGAAGAATGGATTGGTAACTGTAAAATAGGAGCTGTGAGAGAAGTGAAAGAAAGGAAATGAGTGTTTCCTCTAAGTAAAGGTAAGTGTTTCCACTGATCTCATGCAGGTAACAAAGTAATGGTTTGCATTTCCATTTGGTAACGTAATCTATTTCCAGAACTCATACCAAGCCACTTGTAAAGGAAAGCCTTTCCTGATTCCGTTTCCCAAGCTGTATTTTTGCATACCAAACACACCCTTATTTGCATTGTTATCTTGGATTAATAACAACAATGCAAATGATTAACAATATCAACTACAGGTTTGATTGTTATCTTGAGAAAAAGATGCAGCCATTACGACAATGCAAATGATTAATAACAATGTCAACTATATCACAACAAAAAACAGCATACCACTTGGATTAATAACAATGTCAAACACATTACAATATTTTTTTATGGGTACTTATCCAACATTTAATTACTGATATTGTTGGCAAAATAAATAAATAAATAATAATAATAATAACGAAAAATTGATGACATCTAAGGTTGGAAGCAATCTAATTTACTAATTTCTGCAAAACAACTTTGCCTTTATAGCTAAAATATTGGGAAAAGGTTGCGTTTTGATAGTCTTCCACAATAAACTACCAAACAAGCAAAACTACAACTCTTTAACATCACTTATCTCTAATTGCTTAGTAATCCTAACAAAAAAAAAAACCAAAAACTTAGGGCTCATTCGTCACCGTTTCTTGATTTTTGTTTTTTGTTTTTTAAAAAAAAAAAAAAAACCCTAAAAACAAGAAACCTCAAAAAGAAATTTACACCTTTTTTTGTTGTGATTCTGATAAAATTGATTAATTTTTTATTATTTTCAAGAAATTTTTCACGACTTTCAAAACAAAACAAAAAATCAAAAAAGCTGGAGAAACTTACAGATTTCATTATTAACATGCTGAGAGCTGGATGAACCACCCTCAATGTCTCTATTTAGAGCAGCGGTAAATGCCTCCACATCTGCTCCAGAATGCATCGATTCATCCTAGTATTCATTCCCCCAATTACAAAGTCATTATTTTGGAGTGTTCACATCAAAGCAAACCTCAACAAAAACAACCTTCTATACTGCCCCCATTATCGATTGAAACCTTTTAAGACTACTCCATACACCACAAATTTATAATAACATGACCTATTTTCCAGCTTCGACCAAGCGTTGACACTCGTGTGCCAGTCACATAACTCTATAGATATATTTCCTAATTCACACACCTAATTTCCCACATAAGGTAAAAAATTCACCCACCTGCTAATAAATTGCTTGGTCGACAACGAGAAATAGGGTAAAAAACTTGTCAAAGGTTTTAAGTTGCCAAAATTTTAAAAATCGGTGAAGGGTGTACATAAAACGGTTTTTCTTGCCAACAAAAATACGCGGTAATAATAGGCGAAAAACAAGGAAATACCTCATCTTCCTCAAGGAGCTTCATAATAGAAGGATCCATTGCACAGCTGAGGGTTCAATTTAAATATTCTGCAACCTACTACTTAAAATTGGAACAAATAAGCGCATAATCAGAAATTCAGCTATAATGAAGGCGGCGAACCGCTGAATTACCATAGTTCAATCCTAACATTCAAGGGTTATAGATTAAAATTAAGAACATGAAACATATCATCAACAAAAATTGAATCAATTTACAAATTACAGTTTGAAAAATCACATGAATTTCTTTTAGCTTAATAATATCAACAAAAATGAAACAACTGAATCATTTTATTTGATTTTCCATAATTACGGAAATTGTTTTAAATTGTTCAATAACTCATACAAGAAAAACTATAATTGAATGTGCGACAATCAAAATAAAACGATCAAACCCTAGATGGTGAAATTGAAATTCGACGATTAAAATTAGGGAAAATATGTTACCTTAGAAGCTGCTTCAATGGAAGAGAGGAAGCACCAGAAGTTTGCTTCAATGGAGAGCTCAGAGTTCGCTTTAATGGAGGAGAGAGAAAGAGAAAAGTGAGAAAACCTTGGGAAATTTTTTTTACGTAGTATTTTTTATTTGTTTTGTTCTTATATTTATAGGGATCAAAGAGATTAAAGAGATGACTGTTTAAAAATTAGGAGTACCCGGGTTTAGAGTTGGCGACTTGGGTAGCATGGATACTTTATTTATGTTGCGGAATGGCTCGTATTCGACTATTTATATTGAATATTCATATAATTCCGATTCCGTGAATAATCTAAATTATGGATGGATCAGTAGGAGGTAAAATTGATGAATTAGAGGAGAAGAGTAAATGCTAAACATCATCCAAAAATCCCTTAGCATCGTCCAAATTATATATTGAACTTTCAATACTGTCTTCCTTCATTTCATTCCTCATCCTTTTCATTTCTTTTGTTTCCCTCTCTTAATTATCTCTTAGGAACTTTTTTTTGGTGTGTATATGTACGCATAACAATGGCGCCACGTCACTATGTAAATGGAGGTGCCATATGCCGTATCTGCAAAATGAATTTGGCTTTTAAATATAAAAGTAGGTGATAAAGCTTTGACGAATATTATCATTTAATTACTAGATTATTTATGAGATAACTATCCAAATAATGTTTAGAATTTTATAGATTTAATTATTTTTATAGTATTCAATTTAACGTACCTGTTTTATATGTTTTTTAAAACTCGTGTATGCAATGTGTCTCGTGCCAGCACAACACTCGAACCTATACCTGTATCGGTATCCATGCGATAACCTAGCGTGGAAAAGGCTAGGTTAGCCAACCAAATGACCCTAGTCAAACTCGCTTAATTATCAACCCATGGCTTAACCTATTTGTTTAACCCAACCCATCTAGCATAAACCGTCATCCAACCTACATGGCCTAAATCCACCTAAAATAATGTACTTACAATTTTTCACATAGCTCATTGACTTGGATCCCAACCTACAGTATAGCCCACCAACTCGAGCGAAAATCCATACATTTTGTGCATAGCTAACTTAGCCTAACCCGTCACTCAGTGGGTTATGAGTTTCCTCAACCCATCTTGTGGCCACCTCATTGAGTTTTTTAATGTGAGATGATATTTCATACATGTAAAGTTGTAAACTATTTGATTTTACCCTCAAACTGTAATTTTATTCACCGGTCATATAAATTTTCACACCTGAAAATAATTTACAAAAACCAGATCAGGGTAACCTAATAGACGAGCCGAATAATATAACGTTGCTTCAAATTCGGGATTTTTTTCGGGTTGGGCCTATTTAAGTGTATCCCAACTCTACCCTCCATCGTACCCCACTCCACCTCACACAAAAACTATATAAACGGTAAAACCTGTCAACTATACCAATCATTTAAACTCTCTAACTAACTTCATCAAAACTAAAAACACACTATTTCATTTCATTTATAACATCTTACAACTTCTTCAAATCAATTCTATCATTATTCAACCATGGAAGAAATCAAAGAACCTTCTCCCAAAAGATTCAAACCAACAAACACCTCAGAAAAACTCTTTACATTCCAACTACTCCAAGCAACTCTACCAACATTAAAGCACTCAATTGCATCACTTTGTGACTCTGAATTCAACCCAAGTGGTCTAGGATCAATCAAAGTTACACCCGAAAACGGCGTCGAAATCGTAGTCGAAAACTCTCAGACTCAAGTCACTGGTTTGCTTGTCTTAGTGGTTAATGGGTTGCACAATTTCCATTGCAAGAAACCCATTTCTAATTACATGATTAATCTTAATCAAGTGTTTGAAATTCTGTTTTATGATCTTGAGTGTGATGCTACTCACATTGAAGTGTTTCTTGTTGATGGGTCTATCAAAATCTCCTTCTTATTTTGTAAGTTAATTAATTGCTTCATTTATTTTTTTGTCGAAGATTAATATTATTGTTGATTCATGTTTTCTTCTTATATATTTGTTATGTTTATGAAATTATGATGATAAATTTCTTGGAGTATTAATGAATGCATGTTTAAGAACCATGTTTGAAATATAATGTATACTAATTTCTTGTAGAATAGAGGAATGATTTTAAGTGTAATAGTGTATGAATTATGAAGTTTATTTTACTTATAATATAAAGTTTTATGGTGAAAAGGGGAATAAAAAAGGTTGCTGCTTTTTTTTTTTATCCAATTATTGAATTTAGTATGATTATTCTTTTGGGTTTTCTTGAATTATTTTCTTTAAAAAAAATGGAATTTTTTTGGGGGGACTAACATTGATCTTAAGCATTACAGAATTTTTGGAAAGAAAGCTTTGGAATTGATCACTGGTTTACTGACAATTGAGTTTCTGATACAAAATTTCAGGTGGTAGTAGTGCTCCTTTTAAAGAATTTCATGTAGACTTACTACAAATGGATGTTGGACATCAACACAAGGAGTTCCCTCAAAACAAATTCTTCGGATTTACCGTCATCCCAACTGAGGTTCTGAGGCAGATGATCAAGCGAATCGAAGAAATTGGAAGACACCAACTAGGTACTTAACTAATCAACTAATGTTATAGAAAAGACTTAAGTCATTCTTCATATATAGGAGATACTGTTTTCTAATGTTAGGAAATAACTAGTTATAATCTTTCTGTTTTGTTGTGTTCATCAGTTTCAGTGGAAATAACAGATGCACTTGTCACCATATTTATTGGATTGTTGAACCCTTGGCTGATAAGGTATCCTGATAATGAGGTAATGCTTAAGTAGTCTCGGATTATGGTCGGTTGTTTGATTGATTACAAAGGAAGTGTTCGATCGATACTAATTCGTGTTGATTTTTGCAGCTGATTAACATTAGGAAATATGCAGCAGGACTGAAGCAACATGGATGGTTCCAATTACATCACTTGAACTCTTTGAAGAAAGCATCATATTCGGCACTATATCTCAACCTGTATTTACTTAAGGAACCCTCAAATAGTATCTTGATGCTATTCAAACTCGGCAAACTTGGTGATCTTTTGTTCAGGAACAACGCGATAAAGCTCTCCACTCACCGGAAAACTTGTGAGAACCGCAATGGCACTGCAGCTGTTAGGCATTGGTTTAGAAGTAGTAACAGCAGTTTTGTGCATCTGCAATAATTTTAAGTCTGTAAATGGTTTCGACTAGCTGACTAGGTACTGATCAAATTTTAAGAGGTTTGCAATTTACAAAACAAATTTGTAAATGGTATGAATGGTTTAGCTGATAGATTATGTATATGTTGATACAATATTTGATTTGCTTTATTTTAAAAAATTCAAGTTGATTTAGCTCTATATCCGCTCGTTTCTTGCTGTGAAGCGGTTTTCAAATCTTTAGTTGCTGATTGAAAGATATAGGTTGAGAAACATGTTTTCTGTCATATAATTTCTCTCTTTTAACCAGAAAAAAGAAGACATTTTCTTGCTTAACATTTCAGAAACCACTGTCTTTGTTTTCGTAAGAAAAACAAATGATCAACTGCTGAGAGATTAGTACTTGTTCTTGTCACATATAGGATCATTTTATAGTTCGCAACTAAAAACCATTGGAAATTCAGAACACCTCTGCTTCCCTCAAACTGATGAGTATCTTCGTTGTCATCAACTTTTAACTTCAAATATATGATAATCCCTCCATCTTTCTGTTTGTGTTATCCTCTCTTTGGAGAGTTGAACTTAATTAATCTCGATTGTAAATTCCCATCCAAATAAAAAAAAAAAAAAAAAACATAATCACGTGAGATCTTGTAAGATTCCAAAGCATGTAGTTTCAAAATATCAACTTTCTATGATTTGCACTATGTAATACACAAATAACATAATTAAATATACTAATGTTAATATGTATGTCTTGAAGACCACAAAAAAGAAAATGGAACGAAATTAGGAAGGGGGGGGAACTTTATTTTTTATTTACTCATTCTTGACAACAAAGAGGTGAGAATAACATCCTGAATCTTCTTCAAAGCACAACAGAAGACAACAGCATGTAATATACAACCAGATTTGCATGTTTCGACATAATGACAACAGGAACAGGCAAGGGCACAGACTATCAGCACCTATCCTAGTTATTCATCTACTGTATACAAAAGTTCAACGCCAAAAGGAAGTATTCCCATTGTTCTCTATCTACGTAAATGCTTCAATAGAAGCAGGAGTTCATGCCATGGTAGTAATGTGTAGCTCTTCAGATGTAGCTGTCCCAATGTATGTATCAGAGAATAGAGAAGCAATACCAGTTGGAGGTTTCAGGTTCGGCTGCTGGATAGGGATCTCCGCCTCTGCGACTGCAACTGAACTTAATTAGGACCTCAAACCCTGCATATATACTATCTTTGGCAGCAGGTAATTGAATCAAACATCAGCATACTTCTTTTCTTGCATCCTGATCACAGCCAACCTCAGCCTTTCGTCCCCTACAATTTCTCTCATGAGCCTCACAAATGCATCTTTGGGTATCTCGTTTCTCTAACAATCATCCATAAAAGCAGATAAGGAGCCAAAAGACATTTTTTTTTAATTCACCCCATTTTAGACGAAAGCAATAACATTTCATCGATAAAAGATGGAAGCAAACCCGTAGTTTCTTGTAAAGAGTTTTGAGTTGTATGGATGAATCCTGATCTAACTCAGATGTAATGATAGAAAGTACACTCCGAAAAGGAATTAATTTTGCCCGATTTGCTGGTGTGCCAGTCTGTCCTTGCGTTGAAGCAGGCTGATGACTGAATCCATATGAGTTTGAAATGTGAAATTTCATCATTTGAAGTAAGCATTCTGCCTGTTTCTTGAGTCTGAACATGACTTGTTTCAGATATTTGAGAATGCATTGGCATTGAAGGCCCGGAGAGATCTGCAAAAATTTTGAGTTTGCATTATTGATTGCACATTGGAAAAGTTCTTATTATATATCGCCAACTTCCAAAAAAAAGTACACTACATTAGAAACAATGTCATGAAAGGATAGTTTACTGGAAACAACCTATGTATATCATCTTTATGAGAATTAATTTCCTCTAAAAAGTTGTTAAAAACTAATTAACTGTGTTGTATGTTGCACGACACTATCCCCTCAGTTTACGGGAAAAAAAATCAACATACCTCAAACTCTCTATAGTAACTTCCTCAAGCAGCTTACCAAGGAATCAAACATCAACATACCTTCGGTTGCATCTAGAGCCTTATAAACAGCAGACCTCAGCAATTGGTCCCCAACAATTTGTCTCATGACTGTCACGAACTTATCTCTGGCTAGCTCATTTCTCTATAAATTATCGACAAAAGCTTAAGATCAGAAGCAAAGGTGAAAGAAAAAAAAAATCACCACGTTTTCACAAAAAAGCAACAAAATTTCATAAATAAAGGATAGAAACAAACCCGCAATTTGCCACACAGATCTTGAAGTTGCATGGACTTATCCTCAGCCAATTCAGGTGTGATGATAGGAAGTAAAATCCCAAAAGGTACTGGTCTTGCTCGCTTTACTGGGGTGCCAGTCTGCTCTGGCGTTGAAACAGGCTGATTACTGAATCTCTGTGAGTTTATAATCTGAGCCTCATTGTTTGGAGTAAGCATTTTGCTTGGTTCATGAACCTGAGTAGGTCTTGTTATAGACACTTGTGGTTGCATCGGCGTTGAAGGAAGGGGAAAATCTCCAAAACTAGCTTCCATCAAATGTCCCTGAACTTCCACTTGCACAGGCCTATGTAACTGCAAATGAGGATCGGTAGGCTCCTGTGAGCCACTTTTGTCTTGCTGAATCTCCATACTAGATCCAAGCTCTTTCATCTCCACTTCAGTTGATTTCTGCTCTTGACTCCTAAGACCTTGCTGATCAGATTGGTTGCTGCTGCTTTCGTCTTGGCTAAAAGGCTTCCATTGTGTATACAACTGACTTAATGTTTGAATATCATCTTGAGAAAATGCTGCAACCATTTCAACAGTGCAAATGAATGGAAATGTAAATAAGGGGAAAAGTAACTATGTCACAGTCAAGAAAATTTACTTTAGAAAAGAAGGTATAGTGATGAGAATGAAACAATGAATTGAATGGCAGAGTGAGTTAAGGTACAATGCTTGATTACACAGCCTTTTACAACTTCATCAAAAAAAATTGTTATTTCCCGGAAAGTTGATTTTGCAAAATGTTGTTTTCAGCAAATATAAGGATCTGAATTCCAAAATCCCTGGGGATCCATTCGGAACTAGTGACCAAAGAATGAACTGAGTAGGACGGGAAAACAACATATCTCTGACAGCCTGTGGTGTTTATGCATCAGTTCGCAAGCTATTCTCCTCTTACTTTGTATTTCACCTCAGACACGGATGAATGACTGGACAAAACTTCATTTTTTGACCCAAAAGCAAAACAACCTACCACTTAGAGTCGTGCACACATGACATACTATAATGTGTAACACAACTGCACAAGTAATAATACTTTGTGCAGAAAACTGAACATGATAAACTGAAGCTTATGAGAAACTCTTGTTACTATAAAGTATAAACTGGTGACATACTGCATCTAAAGTTCGAAGCAAGCGTGCAGTGTTTACCAATGTCTGGATAACGACTTAGCTTTTACAACCATGTAATGAAACGAGATTGCATAACAATACTCTGCTGCATTAGACTACTGAAGTAAAACTACAACTCTCTACCATATCCTATCTCTGCAATAACAAATTACAAACACAGGTTGGAGTTAAAGATAAAGAAACTCACATATATCTGTACTAACAGGCCGAGAGCTGGATGGAACGCTTTCTATGTTTCTGCTTAGAGCGGATGTAAATGCCTCGACACTTGATCCAGAATGCATTGATTCATCCTGGCATTCGTTTTTCAATTACATCATCATCACGAGGCATTCATCACGTGCTTTTTCATTTCTTATCAGATGCTAGGAAAGATGAGGTGAATTAAATTGAAATACCTCATCTTCCTCGAGGAGCTTCATGATATTAGGATCCATTGCACAGCTGAAGATTCAATTTAAAGCTTCTGCTATCTATGACTTATAACAAGGAAGAAATAAACGCGCAATTAGGCTAACTGTGTTGGAAAACTATAAGGGTAAATCAAAGCTACAAAAGAACATTCAAACATAAAGATGATTAAGAATTAAGGGTATCTTGAAAACGTTAAAGCCACAATTCGTTCTTCAAAGTTAGCATCATCACACACATTGTTCGTTAGTTCAATTTCAAAGGAATGTACTAACTTCACAAAGAATCTACAATGTTGTTCATTTGTTCGCGTCATTTTTTCATGATCACCACCAAAGTCCAATTTATTAAGTACTTGTACATGTTACAAGTCTCGTATCAATGAATAAAACATTACAAGAATTTGTAACAAGTTATTATGGTAAGTGTAACAAGATCTTGATCATGAAAAAGACTAAGCCTGGCAAGGGGACTACGAATTTTCGAGACTTGAGTTGAGTTAGCCACAAGTACAACTGCCCGAAAAATCCCACTAAACACAAGCTCATCCTCCAGCCAAAGCGGCCGAAACAGTCTATTTTCATGGTTCATATTAACATTGTATAATTACATTATAAACAAAAGTACGCAACACATTATAATCAGTCAATTCAAACTCAATTATCAAAGTATACTTACAAAAATCACAAGAAATTATTCTTCTCACTTTAATCAAGAGTATCACCAAATTTTAAGAAATTACACGAAATTCTTCTCATTTTTAATCAAGAACATCATACAATCAAACAATTCACTCGTTTTGATCTTTCATAACTTCAGTAATTGTAATCCAACTGTTCAATAATCCAATGTAAAAGAACCCTAATTAATTGAATGTTTGATAATTGAATTAAACGATCAAACCCTAGATTCTGAAATTGATTTTCCAAAAAGAGGGGAAAATCATGTTACCTCAAGAGAGGAAATCAGAGAAGATGCTTCAATGGTGAGCTTAGAGTTCGCTTCAATGGAGGAGAGAGAAACAGAGAGATGGTGTAATGTAGAACGAAAGAAGCTTTGAAATCAATTTTTTTCCTTTTTATTGGGTGAAGTGCGCGGGAAAAATTTTAATTTTCCGATGTGGGTTTTATAAACGGAAATATAGTGAGATGGTTATTTAAAGTTTGTCGCACATGATCAAGCATTCTAACTAGTAATCACTCTTGTATACCGGTATATAAGAGCTAAGGTCAAAATTCGTCTCCATGATCTTGTTCTGATAAGCAGGTTATTAGTTAATTGAACAAATTAGAAAATGGAATAAGTTAAAAGAAGTGTTTATCTTTAATCTTCTATTTATGTCAGACGGTCTGATAAGAAAAATTATATTACATCATTTAATTTTGACCATTAGTGAACTATAACTCACGAATGACAATTAAAACATTACAAGGTCAATGATTTAAAGTACATACTTTTAATGATATGTTGACTCGATCTTAGACCAAATAAATCCCCTCAAACATCATTTCTAAGTTGCTCTTATTTAACTATACAGTTGGCTAACACAATTGATATTTTATACGTCGTATAAACTAAACCAAGATAAGCATATTAGATTAGTACCATTGTTCTACGGCTAACATCTTGAAGTATTTATTTTCACTTCTTAAAATACATGCTCAAAAGTCAATATTATGGTAAGTATTAAGACAGGTCCATATAGTCGACCATTGCTCTACGACACCAGCATCATTGATACAATTATTTTCACCTCCATCTCTTACTGTTTGCTTTTTAGAGATTCGAACTTAATTTTTTCTTTTCTACTTCTTTTTTTTTTTTTTTTTTTGACGAGACGTCCGACTTAGATCAATTAGGATCTTATTATGTATCATGTANTTTTTTATTTTTTTTTTTTTTTTTTTTTTTTGACGAGACGTCCGACTTAGATCAATTAGGATCTTATTATGTATCATGTAGCTGCAAAATATCAACCAACTCTTAAAAATTGTATTAGAAGTATTTCGTAATTCATAATACATAAAAATAATAAACCATCATCATGGACTTGTGAAGATCGCAACAAAGAAAATGTGGCAAAATTAGGGATGGAGGGAGAACTTTGCTCCTCATGTACTCATTGTCTAATTCAGTCATTCTTGATGACAAAGAAGTGGGTAAAATAAAACTGCATACATCTTGATCGATTTCCTTCCAAGCACTACATAAGGCCGACATAAAAAGGCATGTAATATACCAACAGATTTAAACGTTTATGACAAGAGGAGGAGTGCAGACTATCAGCAGATTCAACACCTATCCTAACATAGAAGGGGAAAATCTAATCATTAACCTACTCGATACTGAAGTTCAACGTCAAAAAGGAGAGAACTCATTGCTCTCTGGATTTAAAGAAGGAAAAAAAAAAAAAAAAAAAGCTTTGCCAAAGTTTAAATGAAATCTTCACTGAGCAGCCCAACTAGCTCAGACTTCTTCAACTTCGAGAACCCTTTCATGCCACGAGATTTTGCAAGGGCCCTCAATTCCGATAGTTTCATAGCATTCAGATCTGTGGGTGCATTATGTTCCTTTTCAGGATCGTTCTCATCAAAATCAGCTTCTTCAGGATCTAAAATCTCAGCTTCTGACAACGTACCGACTTCAGGTCTGTCCAGAAATTCAGCTTCCATATCCAATTCTGCTTCGGCCTCTACATCACCCTCCTCTTCATGCTCTAGCTCCAATCCTGACACCAGATCAATTTCTTGCTCCATATTAGAGTCAGATTCAGGATCCAGGTCAGGCTCAGTAATTTCACTTGTCTTTACATCCAGATCTGAATGGGAGACAACCGGCTCATATAAAACACGAGGAATTGGAGATTTGCGTTTGAAACTAGAAGGTGGTCGGCTAGATGAAGGTTTTTTGATTTCTTGAGGCTTTTCCTTGACAATGCTCTTCGAATTGAAGAAGCTTTTACTCTTATCCTCTTTGGATTGTCCACTCTGTCTTGGATGATCAAAAGAGAACTCATTGGCACCTCCGCCATTAACTTTTCTCTTACCTTGCTCGACTGAATGCTTCCTCAAAAGCTTAAGCAGAGAATCAACAGTTTCACTCTCTTTGTTTTGTCCTTTGGGAGCTTCAACCTTCTTTTCTTCCTTAACTGCGGCTCTTTGACGAAGTTGGGCCTGAACCTTCCTAAAAAGTTCAACAATCTCTCTTTCTCTTGGTCCCGGAGCAGCAGTGGCTTGAGACTTAGGGCTATTGGAAAGAGAAAGTAATGGCCCATTTTTAGTAGATAAAAACTCGGATTCATCAAGGTTCTCAGAGCTTTCTCTCTCTTCATTAGACCGGTTCCTATTTCTTGAGAACGCAGACCTATTTCGCTTTGAGAAATCTGGATTTCTTCTCTGCCCCCCAGAACTAGCTTTACAGATAAAAGACATGCGGTTCAAAGAACAGTTGGACTTGATCATTTTCACCTGAGCACTTTTAAATTCACTGCGGGAACAAGTTGATACATTGACTGCCCTTCCAGAAACTCCCAAGCACGGGAGAGAGGTACTGTCAGATGGTCCATAGCCTACAAAGTGAAGAACAGAAAAATAATTATTCACTACTTGTGCACCACAATCTAATCAGGATAATAGAGTTGAAGAAAAATATAAATAAAAGAAACATAACAAAATTGTTCATCAAGAATGTGGGCTCATCAAGAATCAGATTAAAAATTCCAACTAATTCTGACTTCAGATGTCAAACCATTAAAGACACACTTGCATTTAGCATTCATTCTTGTCAATCCTTATTAGCTTTATTCGGACAATATATCAATTTTAAGTAATCATATCAAGAATGTCAACTGAGCATAGTAGAATTATCTCCTAACAACACCTTGGTGGTATTTATAATTTCAGTTTTGTCTTTTCGTATGTGCCCAATAGAACCAACAAGCTCCTCCCACCCCCAACCCACAAATACACAAAAGAAAGCTTGGACTCAACCCTAGTGAATAGGAAATGTTCAGACTTAGGCTTTGTTTGGATAGCAAACTAGGAGAGAAAGGGACGGAAGGGAAATAGGAGGAATGGAAGGGAGGGAGAAAGAGGAGCTTCAATTCCCTCCAAACCTCTCCAAAATGGGAGGAGTGATGGATCCTTAAAGAGGAGGGAGATTAGATCCCTCTCTCTCCCTCCCCTTCCTTCCCATAACCTTTTATAAAAACAACGGAATATGTACCACTTCATTCTCGCCCCTTTCACTCTTCCTTTCTCCCCTCTATGGCTTAATCTAATGCCACATGCTCCTCTAAACTAACTTTCTATATATCATTTCCAACACATTCCATATAGATTACCTTTGTTATCCCTCATCTTCTAAAATCTCCTCGATCCCAACTTTTCACATTTCTAAATAGAGCATCATCGCACATGCCCAAACTAACAAACCATTTCTCCTTCATCTTGCACTCAAAACAAGTTCTTCCAAGCTTCTTCTACAAAATATCATTTGTATTATATCGTTCAAGGATTCCTCATACATCCATCTCAATACACACAACCATTGTCATACTATCATCCCTGCAAAAAAAACCTACATACTCCCAACCCATATAATCAAGCCCCTCCAACTTTGAAGGTCTATATTCGATTCCTTAATATTCCAGTATCCGCGCCATTTACATCTATATCGAACTCAACAACATATCTCACCGCTATTGCGGATGCTAAGTTACAATTTGAGAACCCTTAAAAGACCTAAGTTTTTCTAAGTTGCTATGATAACCCCAGAAAACTTGCTTGCAGATAGTTTCATCAAACACTTGGTATACAACATGGAAGTAAAATTAACAATCAAAAACCCTGTTTCAACAAGAATTACATCATGCCAAAAACAATGTCATTTCATCAAACACTTGGTATGCAACATTTTTAGCCCCCACCCCAACAAAATTCCACGAATTTCCCACTTACCCATTTCAAAATAAAACCTCAAAAACAACATAATCAAATAACCAACATACCCATTTAACAAAATTATCTTATTTCAATACTAAACGCTTCCTAAAATTCAAACACAAATTTCCCAAAAACATAAAGAAAAAAAAAATGGAAGTAAAATTCAAAACAAAATTGAATTAAAACTTCAACAACAAAAAGGAAATGCATAATCTAATATATACAAATTTTGCAAAATAGAAAATTAACCATTTTTAAATGGAGAAATTGAGGATTAAATTGACGAAAAGGAAGAAATAAGAATTTGTAGGAGAAAGATTGAAGAAAATAATACCTTGAACGTTGTTAGAGATGATATTTAGGGTTCGAGACATGACCTTTGAATAAGCTTTATTAATGGCGGTTTTTTAGCATTTGTATGAATTATGTGTAATAAGGAAGTTAGCTTCACTGATAACAAACAACTGAGTTCAGAATAAAGTTAATATATAGCTAATCCTTTTTCAGTCACGACTCACGACCTAATCCTTATGTTGTTAATATCAGGTAGACGCCAACGAGCTAGGTGCCTAGGTGGCAATGAGTCGAGCACAAGTTAAAAATGAAAATGAATATTGAAACGGGAACTTTAAAAGATAATGTTAATCGGTACGTTCAATTATAATGTAAGGTTTTGGAATCAATTTTGATATGGGGACGGATTGAATTTAAGGACGACAACTCATATGAAGTACCCGTACTAAGTAGGACGCGAGTATTTATAGTTTAGTTTGGTTAACATCGTGGGAAGTGGGGAGGGCAGTAGGGCACCTACGTTAAAGATTGAAATTCATTGGTTAATAAGCTTCTGTTAAGACGGTTTTACGATAAAACCATCAATTATTTGTAGATTTTCTTTAACTATTGACTTTATTGATTTAATTAATATACAGTATATTTTTTATTTATTTATGTAGTTGTCTTACCGGATAAAACCGACTTATATAATTTTTTGTATTTCACAAAAGAAAAAAAAAACAAAAAAGAAAAATGGAAGGCAAAACAACGTTCAAGGTTTTTTTTTTTTTTTTCCTTCAATGAGACAAAACAAATGCTCTTATTCGGTATTTTTCATCCAATTCTAAAATTGTCTTCACTGAACTTTTCATTGTTTGCAATGAGATAGACTTGAAAATTGTTGTCCTTTTCCTTGTGTTTGTATGTAATCAATGTAGGTTTTAATTTTTAAGTATGATTGTGGGCAAAGAGCAAACAGAATAAAAAAGAATGACCAAATAAAACTAGAGCAAATTACGACTGTCGGAAATTTGGAATCAAAGAATTTTCATGTCATGAGGAAGGAAAGTCCACTCGTAACCGAAAACAATTTGCAAATGATCGAATCCTAATATCGACCAATCGAACCCATCTGATTTCTCAACTCGGAGGGAATGTTAGTTCTAAAACTTGGTTTTTCTTGTAGTGTGGGACTGTAGGATGTCCGACTTTCCACTTATAGCCTTAAAATTCACATTGTAGAGAAATTCTTTAGCAAATTTGAGTATGACCAATTTGTAATTGAGAAATACAACACCCTTACAAATATACAATGTTTCACATAAAATGTGTGTACATTGTACAATGTACATCAACAAGATTGTAAAGATAATGACATATATTGATCCTTCAAACTTTATCAAATGTCCAATCCCAAAGGTTCTTAGTTGCAAATTATAAGTGCAAATTTACTCTGCATATTTTTTTTTTATAGCTGCTCGAAGATCAAACTAAAACATTGATTGCTAAAGTACTTTTCGTTATCAATGCTTCTTTTTCTTATACCTTTTATTTATATGGGTGTGACAACAAGAACCAAACTATAACAATAGAAAACTCATAAGTAGAAAATTAGTTAACTGTGTTTGAATGCCAAAACATAACTAACTTATATCTAAAATCTGATGCCGGCTATCATCACATTTTCAAGGCGAAAACAGCAAGAACAATTACCAACGGTATGAAAGTCGAAACTCGTCAACCACTCGGAAAATCATCTCTTCATTATTTTAGTTTTCCTCTGCTAAAGATTTCATTTTTTTTTGTCAATTAATATTTTCCGACACAAAAAAAGGTACATACAAACCACTTGAGTAAGACTTTAACTTTCGGAAATATATGGGAGTGGTCGAGGGGCAGTCTGCCTAATGGCAAGCTCTAATGCAATACTTCATTCATAAATCAACTCTTGTGGTTCTTAGCCATCTCATCAACATCAAGCTCAACTTCTAATACTGGTGAATCCTTCTTGATGCCATCATCACTGTGGTGGAAAATAATAAGAAAAGAAAAAAGAAGATCCAACAGATAAATAAGCTGGTTGAAAAATGTAGATGGGTGATTTTACAACTAAAAGTTACTCATAATAGATAAGTGAAGGGATGGACTAACCTGTTTTGAACAGGACCATGATCAACAGCATTACGCAAACAATATATAACTCTACCAATTATGTCTGACATTAGAACTGGACCAAAGCTTCGACTGTCCTTGGCTTCCTGCTTCAGAAGGAAAACAAAACCATATATTGTCAGAAACTGCTAACATCTAACAATATGATACATATATTGAAGAACTTGCAGTAAAACCATAGGCGACTATACAAACAGGACATCTGTTTAAAGGGAAGAGAGAAGAACAAGAGTTATATTCCAATTTAATGATTTGCAGGTGTAGAAATGCCAAATTCTCACTAATGCAAGGAAGAAGGAAAGGAAATAGATATTTCAGAGAATATGGATCACCCAAACATATTCCCATAAACAACCAAACAAATACTTTGTACTTTTTTAAATTATACAGTAAGTTAGTGACCGGAATAGTGATAATGGTTTGTGATTGTATATTGTAATAAGCCATCACTTAAAAGGGAGAAAACATATAACCAGTACTAAACACTACTCATATGAAGGGTATAACCATGTCAGTGATGTCTCACCCTAATAATAAGGGACTAAGACAATGTGGCAACTAATACTGGATAGATGGGTATTTAGAAACATAAGAGGGAAAAACATGACGCCTTTCGCAACACTAAATTACAACCAACAAAGATATCGCAGCTAAGCCCAAATTAAACCAAGTGCAGGACTATGAGCACACAGCACAGCAACCATATATTTGAAGTTCTGAACCAAGCTTGCATCATTCCACCAGCTTTATTCAAAAATTCCTTCTATATAGACCTAAAAACACCACCAGATTCCTAATTTACTCTAGCCAAGTCCCTCCTGGATTTCACAGAAGCTTCCACATAGCAATTTCTACAATGGTTATGTACAAGATTATCGCATCTTTTTTCAATAACTAAAAACACCAAGGGCTTGCACAAAAAGGTCAAGAACATAAATCAGACTAATAATGACCTTGTTTAAGGAAAAAGAGCTCAGAACAAACTGGCACTGTAGGCATTTAGCGAGGATACCATGCAGCATATCAGAAATATATGGAAATATTACGTTTTAAGCAAATAGCATTTGCGTATTATTGATTGGCTTTTGCCTTGGCTTTTCATGTGGTAAAATAGCCAAAAACTATGTTTTAAAGTTGTCAATATCCTTGCAAATCAATCAACAAATGTTCAAACAAGGACAATACCCTTGTGTATCAATCAACAAATGCTTAAACATGGACAATCAAAGAGATGGAAATTGGATATCTTAACATGAAGTTGGGAACAATCAGATCAGGAACTATTGCCTATTAAGTTCGAATTTGGTTTTGCTAAAAGCCAATGCTGCTATGCACGTTACTTAACAACCACTAACCACAAAAGTTTATTAAGAGTAACCACAAAAGATGGTTGCAAAGATACAAACAAAAATAAGCAAAAAAGCAAAGATATCGGGAAAAAGAAAAATGATACCTTTGGCTTCAAAGCTTCGTTGTCAGCAAGAACCCAGCATTCGTCCTTGTCTAAAACAAAAGGCTCCTCTTTTTCATCTTTTGAAACCATTTCATATCCTTCCATCGCAGCAAGTCTTCTGACTAGAAAATCTTTTGGACTTTCAGGGTTTTTCAGAACAACTATATCTCCAATGAAAACATGACTGCGAGAATTACATGCAAATTTAAATTAGAAAGAAACCATGGCAACGGATATGTATACATTAAACATGTAACATTAGTTTTAAGTCAGGAATGTGGATTGCATTATGCAATGAAACAACAGTTAAAATTGTGGATGCTACGCTCTAGATCATTGACACAATCAATTTCTATTACCTTTGTTTTATAATGCTGTTTTATAAGTTGTATAGTACTATGATGTTGGTTAAACTTAAACTATTTTTTATTTAAAAATTTTCTCACCTTAACCCTTATTCCATTCCCCACAAGCAACACTATAGCTTCTGTCTTTTCTTACACAAACAATTCATATACACAGATTTAGAAGTTTTGGCTAACAAGATTAAGTGAGGGTAGCTTAGATGGAGAGCAGCCACAGGAGTGTTGTGTGATTGAAGCATCCCTTTAAAATTGAAGGGAAAATTCTATGGGACTGACATAAGACCAGTGTTACTATGGGTACAGAATGTTAGACGTCTGAAAAGAAGCACATTCAAAAGGTAAGGGTCACAGAGATGCGGATGTTGAGATGGATGTGCGAGAACACTCTAAGGGATAGAATCACAAATAAAATTATCCACGCATTGCAAGCACACTAAGGGAAAATCGCTTGTAGTGGTTCGGGTATGTGAGATGAAGATCTCACCAGCACTAGTATGAAGAGTGGAAAAGTGGGATCAGGGACATTACAGATGAGATAGAGGGAAACTGAAAATGACTTGAATGGAAGGAGTTAGAAAAGATATCAAGCAATTGGATTTGCTAGAGAACGAGGTTCTTGATCGTAGGGGATGGAGGAGGAAAACCTATGTGGATGATAACATGGAATGATCAATTTGGTTCATGTAGTCGACCCCAATTAAGGGACTAAGGCTTCAATTAATGGATTGATATATAGAAGTTATCATATATTTGCAATTCAGCATCCAGCTTCTTACAAAATGACCAATCAATTTTCTAGTGACACATAGCTATAGTCGGAATAGTGGAATACTACATATGGTGCTCATAAGTGGATGATTAAAAATGTCCATATAAGCTAGCAATGAATTTAATAATAGGAGCCATGGAAAAACACACAAATTTAAGAAATAATGGGTGCCAAATGTGAAGGAACAGTGGTAATCACCTTCAAAAAATGCCAAAGCTTGAGGCTAAATTACTAAAGGTAGAAGTATAATATAGATCTCAACTAGCACCGTAAAAGCTAAAACAGAAAATTCCAAGGACAGCATAGATCTCAAAAGAGCATCATACTGTTATTATTTATGAGCAGTTGTCAAACCAGTCCATTTTAAGTACCTTTCAATACAGATGTGTGAAAGCATGCGATAGTGTGTGAGGGGGTGCAGGTGTATAACTCTGTTTGAGGGCCGTGATGGTAGTAAAGAAAGCGAAGCTACAACCTTCTACTTTGGGATATCCCACAAAGAAGTAAGCATTTATTTTGATTAAAAATTGCTTTACAATTTCATACGACCTTCCCCTAACACACACACACACAAAGCCACTCACCTTTCTAGGGGCCAAAACACCAAATATACAGTGTAAAACAAGGTTGTTCGTGATAAAGTTAGTGAGAGTTCACAAAGCCTTGTACAAGAGGCTTTGCCTGTATGCCCCTACTTCCTTTCCCAGCAAACCACATCATCATAATCAAAGCCTTAATCCAAAAGGAAGGGGTCGGCTGTACAAACCGATTCTCATCATAAAAAGAAGAAAAAAGCTATCTTCTACAATCAAATTCTCCTTCAACCACCTCTTCCAATCTACTAGTAGCTTTCACATTAACAGATTGAATCCAATACATACAGCTTATCACTTTAAGACAAAACACGACACAAACCTCTAAGAGAATTTTTACAAACATCAGTTGGAACTCTAAGTATAACAAAGATCACCGTTTCATCGAAAAATTCTTTAATCCAGTTTACTGCCAAAATTGGTCATTAAATGAATGGAGAACAGTAAGAAATGGCAATATGGATTTACCTTGGACCTGGAACTGGTATTTTTCTAACCAAGAGAGTTCCGCCTTGGGAGTCTATTGTAGGAGCCATCTCATCTCCTTTATTCCAATGCAAAAATGTTAACTTGCCTTGAAGAAGATTTTTCCAAACTGTATCGCCTACTTCACGTTCAGTTATCTGCCCCCCTTTATAATGCTTCAAAAGCATTAAACACCCCAGTCAGAGAAAAAATAAACACCCACAGAGATTGTCAAATAGCCTCCACCAAGGCACCAACAGTGAATGCAATAAAAGGACAAATCATGGCAATGGCAAAAGAGAAAAAGGACAAAGCACACATTCACAACAACAACAGCAACAATCCAAAAAAAATACTGCTCATTTGCTGAATCCTATATAAATTGGGCAACACGTCGAAATCTTAAGATGTATACTTGTTCCTAAACCATCGATAGAGAATCAAAAAGGATTGTCTTTGGGATAGCAAAAAAGGTACAAAATTAGGATGGGATTAAAATCATGTTGCCAAAAGTTACAAATGCCTGATAAGAGAAAGAATATCTCATTCTCAAAAAGATGTTGTATCCCTAGTTCCCAACCTAGAAAACTGTTGCCCACAAATTGATCATTATATATCCCCTCGTAGATGATCGACTTGTTTTCAAAGACACACAAAGAAATAAAAGTACCACCTCAACTGCTCAAGGGATGAATAAAATCTGGGCAATGCACCTAGGCTATTGCTCCTATTAGCTTATCTATGATCCTGTAAGTTGGTCATAAAGCCAGGACATCACTTCCTAGTTGCTACTATTTTCGGCATGACATCTCTTTGAGAAATATTTGATATCAACAATAGACAATTCCTAATTATCTTGAACTTTCTTCTTCTACTTCATTGCCTGATTATCATATGAAATCATATGATACATTTTAACTAATGACATGTAGCAATGAGAAAAGATTGCACCTTTAAATTCAAATCTAATTAAACATCATACAAATCATGATACACTGAAAGCAAACAAGCTAAAAGGGATAAAAATGACAAAAATTACATAAACCATAAACCCCACAAAAATTGCATTCTATGAGATCTCATAAACCCTAAACCCCAGAAAAATCAAGCTAAAACCCATCAAAAATCAAAACCCCCAACATCAAAAATTCAAAGCAAATCACAAAAAAGTAAAATAATCAATCAATCATCCATTCATTAATTCATTCAAAATTCCAAAATAAAAAACACCCAATTAAAAAAACCCAAAAAATTACAACAACAATAACTTAAACCCAAAATCAAAAACAACCCAAATGTACAAATTACGCTTTGTATAAACAAACAAATCAATAAATCAATATAATGCTGAAATTAAAGATTGCAACTTTAAATTATTTGCTTTGTTAAATAAAAGAAAAAGAAAGATGGAGTTACTTTGTAACTGACAGCCATGGAGTATTCAAGCTTGTGACCGATGTAACGACACCATGTTGAAAGGGAAACCATTGATGAATTTTTAGCTTTTTCTCTCTTTCAATTGATTTTCTTCTTGTAATTAAGTTTTTTCTTTCTTTCTTTCTTTCTTTTTTTTTGTTTTGATTATGGTGAATTAGTTGCCATATCACCTTTTTTTTGGGTTCACGCTGAAAGGAACTAAACCCTTCAATTGTAAACCTTCAACAAAGGCGCCTTCAATGTGGGAAATTAAAGTTAATGCGTTGAGTGTTATTGGAGGGTGAGGTGCCGAGGCGAGCTACGTGTTTGGGTGTGCCACAAGTCCACAACTCGTGGGGTACTTGAAATTAATTGGAAGGGTTTTCGACTGAAGGGTGTGACTCGAGGAACATGTTAGGGTGATTGGGAGAGCGAGGAGGGTTACATGTTAGGGTGCGAGGCACATCGTGAGCTACTTGAAATTAATTTAAAGTTTATGCAGGTTTGATTGAAATGTGACTTAAGGGACTTGATCATGAAATGTTTAAGATTTAACAGTGTGTTGATGCGTCGTATTAAATTATGGTCGAGATTTGCTCATTTCATAGCCACTTAACATCATTAAAATGAATCTTTCTTGCACGATCGCACCCCTGACCCAACACACATATGATGACTTGATGAGTAAGATAAGGTGCATTTTTCTTTGGTCGGTATAAGAATATACTTGATATCATCCGTGTTGTTAAGAGTTAAATTCAATTGACATTTTTTAGTTAGAAATGTTGCATGGCTTTATTATTCTAGTTCAAGAGGCAAAAGCACATAGTTGTTGGGTTTTATGAACGTTACATATTTATATCATTAATGGAGTTATAATCTCGACTTGTTGTACTAATATTAGTATTTGAATCTAGTAAAACACAGTTCATTACATCATTTTATTGCCTTTTTTTTAATATTATTCATGAAATTTAAAAAAGTATGAAGTATGATACATTAACACATTGGAGACATCCATCCGATCATCCATGAGCAAAAAATAAATAATATCATGGCATGTCAATGTTATAACAGACTATTACCATACGCTTTGCTTTATCATTCATCTCATGTAATTCGATAGGTTATGCATTGGTACATGTGAAAAATTAAGGCTCAAATCAAGCTTTAGAATTCAACTTGAGCTCAAATTAATAACTATAATATTCAATAGTCCAAAACCTGGTTAGTTCAAATTAAGCTCACACTCAAGCTCAATTTGTGCTCAAGTACTTTGAAGTTTAACCTTGATTTGAGAAAATAAGTTTTAAACTTTTGAATTCAAGTTGGACTTGATTAGTGATACTCAGTGCACCTTGCATCATAAGATCTCTATTTTAAAGAAACATAAGTAGATAATTGTGTTTGGCTTATGGCTTGTTCAACCGTTTAAGTTTTGATTTTTCAATCGAATTGGTTACTATCGTAAGGCTTGTTGTTTTGCAGCTTCCTCCTCCTTCTCTGCCACAATCAATCTTTCGTATTAATTGAGAAGGTTCGTCGTTTACTTTTTAACACTTATTCTCACAAATTTCTCTTTAATAATGTATTACATGTTCAGATGTTCCTCATATTTCTAGAAATATTCTTTCAATTTGTATCAATCGAGAAGGTTTGTTGTTTTGCAGCTCCCTCGTCCTTCCCTGCCATAATCAATCTTTCATATCAATTGAGAAGGTTTGTTTACTTTTAACACTTATTCTCACAAATTTCACTTTAATAATGTCTTACATGTTCGGATGTTCCTCAAATTTCTAGAAATATTCTTTCAATTTCTCTCAATTCCATAAAGACAACAACATGGATATTGAGTTCCTTTCTTCCTATTTTCGTGTGAAGGAGTTTTCACTAGGCCAAGTCCTTCTTTAGTGTCCCATTAGAACTGGCATGGTGTTTTTGAATGACAATCATCTTTTTCTCCTTAACTTTTTACTTCCTTTAAATTGCCATCATCATCATTTACGACATCAATCTTCGTTTGTATTAAGAACTTTATTCGCATTATAATTTGTCAGTTTCACAATATGAAATGTTAGATTTTTAAATGTATGCAATTATAATAAATTCCATAAATTGCCTTTCATGAATCCACTCTTAAATCTTATGGTACGTACTCTTGATCTCATTTTCTCTATTGATTGGGCTTCTCCTATAATTACTATTGTTTCTTACATATACTATGTCATGTTTGTTGATCATTTTAGCAAATATATGTGGTTTTATCCTCTACAAAAGAAGTCTGATGTCTATGATTTATTCGTTTGCCTTTAAAGCCTTATTTGAAAATTTATTTAACAAGAAAATAAAACAATTTTTCCTTGATAATGGTGATGAATTTCTTAAATTGAATCCATATCACATTGCTAATGGTATCTCTCACCTTACCTCTCAACACTTCCTCATACTCATGAACACAATGGATATGTCGAACATTGTCATCGCCATATTGTTGAGACTGGTTTATCCCTTTTAATTCATGTTCATCTTCCTAATTGCTTTTGGTCGCATGCATTCACAACTGCTACATACTTTATTAAATCGACTTCTCACCCCTACTCTAGAAAATATTTCAATAGCTTTTCAGTTGTGCTCCTAATTATAAGAATTTTGGTTGTCTATGTTATCCTTGGCTTAGCTCAAACCATATACTACTAATAAGCTTGATTCTAATCATATCCTTGAGTATTTATTGATTTTTTCTCTACTCAAAGTGCCTATCACTATTTAGAAAATTAGACCCCTCCACTAATCATATTTATACATCAAGACATGTGAATTTTGTGGAAAGTGTGTTTCCTTTTACTAACCTGTGCGAGTCCATTTTTTTTACTTCATGATCAAATACTTTGGATAACAGAGTTGTTCTTAACTTTCCTGTACTAGTTTTACCTTCTATCCAATTGTGAATTCGTGATTGATCACCTACATCAAATATTCCTACTTCCGCTACTCCTCTTTCTACCATAAACACTGACTAAACTCCACAAACTGGTCAGTTGATCCACTCTCTCACCTCCATCAATCCCTTTGCCTCATTTTTTTTCCTTCATTTACAACGACCACTTGCCTTAAAAACTACATAACCAAACTTAACCCAAATATGCCTTGATAACAAGAATTCGGCATTAAAAATTCACTAATATAGTTTTATCCTAATGACAACTCCTTTAAAAAAAAACAAACGTGTTTGAAATATAATTTGAATGAAGTGGAAGTGAAATGAGCTAATTAATAGATTGCAATAGGTAAAGCTAATTATGATGGAACAAATTGTAAAAAATTAAATTAGTGTTTAAGAAAGCGCAATTGATCCTAATAATATATCTTGTCACTCTTATGTACGAAATGATATACCTTGCTTGAAAATTGAACATATATAATTATAACAACCTTATATACTATTTAACTATAATACTACTTAGTTTGTGCACTACTTGTCTTACAAAAGTAAAATTACTTGTCGAAAGCAAAATATATAATTTATACGCTACTAATAATTATTCAAAATAAAATTTGTAGATTATTGTACTTTTAAAAATAACTTTAATTTATATAATAAATCATAATATGAGTATATTTTAATTTTTACAGTGTATAGTAAGTAATGTTGTTCACCGGTCCAAAATCGGACTATAAGACCCGAACCAAACAGAAGTCCAGTCTAAAAGATTTTAAGGACTGGAGATCGGAATGATTGTGTTAGGACCCGGATTGGACTGATAAAATCGGTTCAAAACCCCGAATCAAAACACATCGTGTCGGTTTAATAATATTTTCTCTTTAAATATACTTTGTTTTTTACTCAAAACAAAATTTTAAAAAATAGTAAAAGAAAACCACAAATTCCTTAATTTTTGGAAGTTTAACGAAAGTAGATTGCTAAAAGTTTATTTTCCTAATTTGTCAAAGAATAAGAAACTCTTCATGTCCTTCTCTCTTTATTTTTCCGCTCTTTGAACTTCCAACAATCGTCCATAGGTTCGAAGATGGGAGAAGAAAGAATTTTTTTTGAAAGAACTAAGGTTTTGGGTAGAACAAAACAGTTGCATAAGTGTTAATGTATTTCGACTTGAATTAACACAAAGTGAACATCAAGCTATGATCTCTTTCCTACTAAGTGACAATTGTCTTGAACGTAGTAGAGGGTAAGAAATTCATCAATTGAGTCACTATTAGATTTATATGATGATACATAATTTTGTATGTAAAAAACATGGTTTTTAAGGGTTTTTTGACCAGACCAAATCGAAAAACAGAAACTCAATCTTTTCGATCTGGACTAGTCTGGTCCTTTCCGTACCGGTCCAGACCGGATTTTGAACACCACTTATAGTAAGGTATAATAGATTTTAACAAAATAAATATAAGCTAAAATTGTTAGAATTTACCATGCCTATTAAATGTCAGTTTTATGAACTACATACTAAAACTTTTTAGTTAATAAACTACCTATTATATTTATTCTGCTTTGGTAGCACTACCTAGAGTCGGATTTTTGTTGATTTTCTGGTTTGGTAGCACTACCTAGCGTCGGATTTTTGTTGATTCTCATAGTATTGGGGCTGAGATTGGAGATTGAAGTAATGAAACATGAATGCTAAATTGCTAAATCATGAAGACCTGCTTGAAATTAAATCAATATGTTAGTTAGGAATGCATTTGGCATAAACTAATCATAAATCGATACATTTTTTTGAAAGGCAAACCAAAGATAAAATTTTATTAATCAATAGTCAAAGCATCTGAGAGTACATACGGACAAATTTCCGTAGGGAAAGAATTGTACCAAACTTGTTAGGTACCAAAAGGGATAATTTTTGCAAGTTGAAGGGCAACACAATTCCCCTCCCTCCTAACATGAGACCAGTTAAGCATAGCCAGACCCTTCCCTAAATCAATGTCTTCAAGGACACTATCTAACTTCGTGCGAAAAATGGACCCCTTTGAGAGTCGATGAATGAGAGCTTGGCAGTCAGATTCAATGACAACATTTGCCATATCATACCTCTTCGCCAGTTTTACAACTAGTAAGAGGGCCTTTCCTTCCGCGATTTCTAACGACCACTTTGCTCTCTCGCGTCTTATTCCCGCGAAAAGAATAGCTCCTGAGCTGTCTCTCGCCACTGCTCCCAGACCCACCCAGCCATCCACCGCCAAACTTGCGACACAATTGATCTTCACTATCCCATCCGGAGGAGCCACCCAATGTTTCGAGCTCTTAGTGTGTTGGACCTTCGTCCCTATATATATCATTCTTGTGTACTTATCTTGTTCTTCCACCCCCCTGAAAACACGCTCCACCAGCACCCTATGCGGCGTCGTTTGGTCTTGGAAGACCTTCTTGTTTCTCTCCGTCCAAATAACCCACGCAAGATACAGGCCTCTCCTAAGCTCGGTGGAATTGTGGTTCCCCCATGTCACCAGATTTTCCATCATGTCCTCCCCCCTCACTCTTTGTAGAGAGCTGCAGTTACAATCCTCCCATAACTCCTTGACCCTTACACACTCGAAGAAAGCATGCATGGTCATCTCCTCCTCGCCACACCATGAGTAGCTGCTATCTATGTAGCATGGGTACTTCTAATGGGTTATCGTCTCCGAACCCGATCCATCCCCGTATTGGGGACGATTCCGATTCTTCATGTTGTAATTTACCGTACCCATTAACAATATTTTTTAGAGTAGCCGTTTTCAGTCCCCGTATCCGTATTCGTTTTCGACCCCGTTCCCGACTCCGTGCAACCTAGGCTGCTATTGTCATTGAGGTGCCTTTGAACCAGCAGACTCCTCACAGGTAGCGTGTCTCTACACCACCTCCACACAAAATGTCGGACTTTCAGGCTCACTTCTAGCTGCCAAATCAGCACCCAGGCTTTGTGGAAGTTGTCTAGATTACACCCCTTACCCGGCATGTAAGCCGTTTTAGTTGAATACTCCCCATCCTTCGAAAACGCCCATATGATCGAGTCTTTTGGGAGTCTCCAACTAAGAGGGAGAGCAAGAATGCAGTTTTTGTCCCTCTCATTAAAAATCGTCCCTATTAATTCTTGGTTCCACTACAACTTATCAAAATCAACCAAATCGCTCACATAGTCGACCCCACTCACCTTCGAACTCGTAATAAACCTGCCTTCATCATCCGCTACCCAAGGATCCTCCCAAATATTCACTGAACACCCATTCCCCACTCGCCACAGCATGCCTTCCTTAACCAGAGCTTTTGAGCTCCAATTACATCTCCACGCATAGTTTCCCCCCACGCCTAACGAAGCCTCTAAAATTGACGAATTCGGGTAGTATTTCGCCTTAAAACTCTATTGAAAAGGGAATCCTCGTGCTGTAGCAGCCGCCATATTTACCTTCCCAAAAGGGCATCATTGAACACCGCCAAGTCCTTAAACCCTAACCCCTCCGAAACATTTTGGCTCACACATTTCTTGCCAGCTTATCCAATGTACTTTCCGTTGACCCTCCTGCTGTCCCCAATAGAAACATGCCCTACTTGAGGAAATATTGGTTATCACTGCCACCGGGAATTTATAAACTCCCATAATATATGTGGGAATCGCTTGAACAATTGCTTTAAGGACCACCTCCTCTTGAGAGTAGCCTTTCCTTCCACCCCTTGAGTTTCTTCCATATTCGATCCAAAATTGCTTCAAACACCACCCCTTTCGACCTTCCTGCCACCGTGAGTATACCCAAATATTTCCCATGCTTATCCACTTGCCTCATTCTAAAAACGTTCACCACTTCTTGCTGCCTTTCCGGTCTCACCCCTTTGCTAAAGGACACCTCGGACTTATCATAATTAATTTTCTACCCAGATGCTACTTCATACTTGTTGATTATATCAACTATTGTTTCGCACTCCTGTTTGTTAGCTCTAGCAAAGAGAAGACTATCATCAGCGAAGAGTAGATGAGAGACTGCAAGCCCTGACCGACTAGCTTTAGCTCCATGAATCTCCCCATTTAATGTCTTCCATCTCATCATGTGTGAGAAGGAGTCGGCTACTACAATAAAGAGGTAAGGGGATAGAGGGTCCCCCTGCCGCAGGCCCCGAAAATGCGTGATACAATCACTCGCATCGCCGTTGACTAGAAACCTGTAGGTGACGCTTGTGACACATCCCATAACCAAGCTTACCCATCTTCCGTCGAACCCCATTGTTACCAACAGCTTGTAGAGAAAACCCCACTCCACTCTATCGTAAGCCTTACTCATGTTCAACTTCATAGCTACCGTTCCTTTCTTGCTTTTATTCCTCTTCTTCATGGTATGGAACATCTCTAAAGCAATTAGGACATTATCCATTATAAGACGCCCCGGCACAAACGCACTTTGATTTTCCGTAACTACTTCCAAAAGCAGAGGTTTCAATCTCAAAACTATCATCTTTGACACAAGTTTATATAAGACATTGCATAAGCTAATTGGCCTTTATTCTTGAACATGGAAAGGCTTCTTAACTTTCGGGATAAGGGTCATGTTTTTCTTATTAATGGAAGATAAAGGAAACTCACCTCGCAGCGCCTTAATGACAAAATCTGAGACTTCATCACCTACAATATTCCAAAACCGTTGATAGAAGATGGCGTGCATTCCATCTGGTCCAGGTGCCTTGCTTGCAAGGATGCATTTGTTGGAGCGCCGCAAAAATCTCACCTTTCGTGTAAGGCATCAGTAACGCACTATTCTGATCAGCACCAATACTTCTCGGAACATGGTTTAACACGGACTGCAGCTCTTCTTCAGTGGGCGTCGTGGCGGTAAATAATTGGGAGTAATAAACCTTGATTATGTCCTCAATATCCTCCTCCTTGTCCCTCCAAACCCCTTCTTCATCATAGAGACCCGTAATCATGTTGCGTTTTTTTCGCTGGCTTGCTTTATGGTGGAAGTAACTCGTGTTCTTGTCCCCATCTTTAATTTCATAGACTCGCGCTCGCATATACCACGGAGCTTCTTGTTTATTCTGTAGGTCATCCAACTCTGCTTCAATACGGACACACTCGTCGCAACTGACTTTAGTGATTCTTTCCTGCTGTACTTTCCTCAACTCTTTCTCCAACTCCTCTATTTTCGAACTGATATTGTCATATTTACCTTTGCTCCATGTCATTAACCCCGTGCCCACAGCAGCTAGCTTCTTCTCCAACTGCATACCCATCGCCCCTCGCCAGGCCTCATTCACCGCGTTTTCACACGTTTCATCCAACAACCATGCGGTCTCGAAACAGAACTCCCTCCTTTTGTGCCTATGTCTACGCTTTGGTTTCGCCAAACACAATAAAAATGGTGTGTGATCCGAGTTGCGCTTCAAAAGATGTTCCACTCGCGCATGTGGGAATTGAAAGCACCAACTTGGAGAAGTTATGAACCTATTGAGCCTTTCCTTCACACGGTGGCCCACTTCTTTTCCTCTTTCCCACGTCCACCATTGGCCCTCAAAGCCTAAATCGCGAAGTTCGCAGCTATCCATTGCTTCCCTGAAGTTATCAATCAACTACTATATATTAAAACGCAAGGCGAAGAATTGCAATCCGCCACGTGGCGCCGCCTTAGCTTGAAAATCAATTTTCAATGGTAAAAAATGTATTTAATGAGAATCGAACTTATGACCTTTGACATGTGAGACACATTATTTACCAATTAAGCTATATGCCATTATTGTCAATATTTCCACAACAAAACTATTATAACATGTATATCATAAAAAGTAATATCTCACTAAAATTAATAAATCCTTTTCTACGTTGATAAATAAAACATGTGAAAAATGGATAATAATGAATATGTTTTTTTATGATAATTAAATGTTCATTTTATCTCTTTGTCAATATCACAATTGATCTTTTATTTAGAGCCATTAAATTTCTTTTGAAATCATGTGTTCAACAGTTCAAATGTAAAAACTCTATTTTATTTCTTTATCAATAAACATATTAAACTCACATTATATTCACAATTATTTGAAACTTTTATATCGCAATTATCAAATATTTTAAGGTTATCTATTATAAATATCTTATAATAATACTCCTATTTGTTCACTCAACATTTCAGTTTGTTACAAAATTAAATTAAATTAATATATAATTGCAATATTTTATATTTTGATGAAAAAGGCAAAAAAATGAAAGAAAACTTAAAATGAAATTTTATCAAATGATTCGGGGCAACGCCCGGGAACCAAAGCTAGTTTCCTTACGAAACCCTTCTGCTCCCCCTTCTTTCTCTTCCATTGAAAGGATTTCATTGAAGTCTCCCCCTATCAATAAAGGGACCGGTGCATCCTTGTTCAACTGCTTTATAAGTTCCCAAGTACGCCATTTTTCATTATTGTGTGGCCACCCATAAATACCAACAAACCTCCACCTTTCTTCCCCCTTCGAAATGTCACCACAAATGTGGTTTTGCGAGAATGAGATGATCTCAAAGTCTAGCTTCTCATCCTTCCACAGTACTCCTAAGCCCCTTCTTTACCTATACTTGAGACTTCAAAAACACCCGAAAATCCTAGTCTCTCCCGCAAGCCTTCGAAAGCTTGCTTACTGATCATAGTTTCTGAGACAAAAACTAAATCAGGGGCAATAGCGGTGCCCCACCACTTTAGACATCGAACTGTCCAAGGGTTGCCCAAACCTTGGCAGTTCTTACAAAGTAGACTCATGGCGATAGGCGGGGTTGGTTCACGCCAACCTCCGCCTCTAAGTTGAGCTCCATGTTTGGTGCACGATCAGTTTTACTGCGTTTCCTTGTGTCCTCGCCCCCTTCTTCAACTTCCATAGCGACGAAATCCAAGTTACGCTTCACCTGCCCCCCTTTTAGTTCCTCATTCCCTTTCCTTCCATTAATTCGCTGCACACGTCTCCACGTTCAGTTCCCTTCCTTCGAAGAACTATTTTCCCCCACTGCTATAGAATGTTCCCCTGCATGGCCCGTTGACTCTCTGCATTGAGAACCCTCTTCATTGTCACAAGGTGTGTGCCTCGCCTTCAGTCCCTCCCTCATGTCCCCCTCTTCATCCTCTCTGTGCTCCTCCCTCCGGTTCGCTTCGGACTCCTCCTTTTCCTTTGTCATAAAAAGATCACGTTTACTTCTATTGAGATGCGCTATAACCTCACTTTCCTTTGCGTATCCCTTGCGAGGTGAGGCTCATAAATAGATACCCCATCCAAATACAACTTTCCCATCGTCACGTCCGGTCATGCAATCTTTTTCGGAGTGACCTATGATACCACATGAGAAACAGAAGAAGGGTAGTCTCTCGTATTTGAACTCAATTTTTATCTCGTTCCCTTTTTTATCTTTCACCCATTGATACCTTCTTAGCGGCTTCCCAATGTCAAGTTCTATTTTCATCCTCTGAAATCTATCTAAACCAAGCAAGTCATCTTCTATCTCCAAGCACACTGCCATACGTGCGGTAAGAGCCCTTATCGCCTCATCTGGTCGACAATTAAGCGGTAAATTATGGATGCTTACCCAAAAAGGTGACTTGGTTATCTGCACTTGATCCAGTCTATCATTCGCGTCTACCTCTTTCAACGCTAATAAATGATTCTCCCAACACCAAGGCCGGCCATTCATCACTTTCTCTTTGTCTTTCCAATGAAAGAACTAAAACGCATACGTATTAGGGCTAATATGTCGTATAATCAGATCATTCGCTAAGTCCCAAACTTTGATCATCGTTCTCTTGAAAGCTTCCACATTGTATGGTCTCTTAGTTACTAGTCTTCCGACAACTAAACGGGCAATCTGGTCCCCTTCCTTCGGATTGTCGAAATCACCTAAATCTACTACATCCCCCTCATCCTCGTTTAGAGTTAACGAGGAATAATGCTGGGCCAGGTCGTCAGCCATGCTGAGAGAGCAATCGTACGTGACGAAGTCTGCCTTCTGTAGAAGAGAAAAAAACCTAGGGCCGGGAAAACCCTTTGGGAGAGAAACCCTATCTTGCAAGGGAGTTTTATATAACTTCTTTTATAAATCGATACATTTTCATACAACAAATTGAAGAAATTTTGCGAAGAGATCCAAAATCTTAACCTACTCTTTACCATGATAAATTAATTAATGTTTGATATTTTGATGTACTTTGCTTAACATAGGCTAGTAAAGGGCTTGACTAGAGCCTAATTAAAATAAAATGGCTACTCTACAAAAAGCTGTTGCAAATTTAAGTTTAATTAGTAATGTTAAGATTTTGAGTTATCATGTAAAAAATTTTGAACTCTAGAGTTTGATGTTAGTAGTAACTTGTAAGTCATAAGAGTTTATACTATTGAGATTTTTTTTTTTTGGTGGTGCAAAGGAGCCATAAGGGTGATACATATTATAATTGAGGTATTGAGTTTGAGTCTATTGCATTGCTCATTCTTTGACGTATGTCCATACATATGTCGAAAGTTTTGATACCATTTGATTTGGATTTTAGTACTTAATAAAGTAAGAGGCCCTCGTTACCATATATACAAACTATATATTGATTTCTTTCATGTTGTTGGTTCACCAAAAGACAAGTGAGTATCAAATGTCTATAATTTTTAGAACTAAAAATATTACAATATTAGGAAACAATCAACATGCAAATCAAAAGTCAAGTAGAAATCAAATCCAATTTTCTCATAACTATTTCAGTACTATGTCACTAAAAATTATTCATATGTACAAACAAAATGAAGAACCAAAGGATACTTAAATTAATCAACAAACTAAATAGAGTGTTCCTTGTTTAGAAGAAGGCATTGGTTTTACCGCGTTTATTACTAGGATGACGTGTGCTTAATTAGAGCATGATGCTTTTTTTTCGCCTTTTCATTAGTATGTGTGACACTAATTATTCAATATGTACAAATTAAACAAAATGAAGAAAAAAAGGGAGACTTAAATGAAATAAATTAATCATCAAACTAAATACCATAAAAATGTATTACTCCTTCTAATCACAAAATTACATGAGCAACATAAAAAAAATACATTGTTATGATCTTCTCTTTCCTTTGACCATCATATACCATCTAACATCATCCTTTTTTTTTTCCTATTTCTTTTTTGGTCATTCAATTCAAATATTCAATCATACATTCATTCATTTAATCAACCTTTTTTATTCATTAAACTTTATTTAGTACCCATGAACAAGAGATGAAACCTTGTTTTTAATCCAATGAAACCCTTTTCTAAAAGAAGCTTTGACTTTACCTTCCATAGTATAAACCTTATATTTGATGACTCTCTTCTTACGTTTGGCTTCAGGATCACTTAGTCTTCCACCCCATTTCTTGCCATTCTTCGATACGCCGCCTCTTGACGGGTGGATTCGCCCGCTTGTTACCATCATGTTGTTGTTGTTGCTGTTGCTATTGTTGTTGTTAGCTTTTCGACTTTCGAAACGATAACTTGATCCTAACTCGCTCATTGATGATCTTCAATGATTGTGTTGAGTTCTTTTTTGTGTTGTGTTGAACTCAACACAAAGAGAAATGATCAGGAGGAAAAAGAGAAAGAAGAAGAGAAGGAAATGTTTTCATATAATAGCATAAACGTGGAGGTTACGAGGGTGGGAGGTTTATAATGCAAAGAATGTCACGCAGACTAGTCCTTATTTTTTAAATTTGAAAAGTATTTTTTCCGCTTTCATTTAATGAGTCTAAATCTGCTGTCTCATAAAATGTGTACTACATGTTACTTGTTTTGACTCATTTTTAATTGATGTCATGAATCTCATGATTGAATGAAAACTTGAAAGATTTATTGTCATTGCAGCTTTCGACTCTTTAGTACCAAAAGATATATATGTGTGCGTACCGTGTACCAAAGTAAAGAGATTTAAGAGAAGTGAAGAATAAAATTAAATGAGAATAATGTGATCTATTCATAATAGGTATGATATTCATTATTATTATTATTATTATTATTATTATTATTATTATTATTATTTTATTTTGGTAAAATAACATACAGTATCAAGTACATAGCATTATAAATATTTCCATATTTGGTGAAAGTAGCAAGTAAAAAAAATATATAAGTAGTATTCCATATACTATGTACATATACAAATAATACAATTACACAAAGAAATTGAAGAAAAAGTGAGTGATTGATTTGATTATATCTGAAAATAAAAAAAGGCGAAGCAAAAGATTTGATAAAAAATATTGTTTTGAACAAACAATTTGACACGAAAGAAGTAAATGCAGCAAGTAAAAATTTAATGACAACTAATATTAATATATTTTGTTTAGGTATTGGATTGTGAACTAATGCTGTAATTGTACTTATTAAGTTGTTAATTAATGTATTTTTTTCTGTTTTTGCAAAGACTAAGGATAGTTTAATTTTTAATTAGCCTACGCTAGCTGGATCATTAGAGGATTTCTGAAGGAAATCAGACGACAGCTTTTGTATGTGTCATTGATTTTATGCATGTTTGATCCACAAGTTCAGATTTTCTCCACATTAAAACTTAGGGAGTGTATTTTTTTGTTTTCTTCGTTGAAACTCCTTTGATTTTCATAGAATCCAATGCTGTAATCTACTGTGTACAGGTAACTTGATTTTAGCTACGGAATACTTATTTTTATTGTATGTAATATTCCCTTTGTTTCCTATTTTCCTTATCCGTCACTATTTATATATGATATAATAATAGTAGTAGGGTTAAATTATTGTCCTGTTAGATGCGAAATTTACATGTAACAATAAAAAAAACTAGGAATTTCTCATTTCGAAGTTTATGATATATAATGATAAGGAAAAAAAAGGTTTCTATCCGTAACTCGTAATTTGAATTTAAACCATGTACATGTAACAGAGGTAGATACGTATGTACTTAATGGTAGGTAGGTAATATTTAACACATTTGATAAGGGCCTGTTTACTTCAGTTGAAAACAGCTGAACTGAACTGAAAGTTTTTTATTAAGGATTAATGAGTAGCAAAATAAAAAAAGAGTTGAACTGAATTGAACGGAGCTGAACTGAACTTAACTGATTTTAAGTTAAAGTAAACAGACACTAAGTTTTTAGGTGTACTTATGTAACTAGTTCTACACATTAAGACATGTAATGTAAAATGAATGTTGTACTTCGTAAAGCTGGACATGGACATCAAGCTCCAGAACTCCAGTAACTCAGCAAGTAGTTTACACATTACTTAACCCAACCAAGTATAAACAGATAATGAGATAACATAACAGAATAGAATATATCAATTGAATGGTGTACATCCATACCGAACTTACTACCATGAAGAAAACTGACACTATTTATAAGATTCGCTTAAATTCTAGTCAATATATAAGAAACAATATAGTTAAAATGAGATCTTGTTTGATATGTTTTAATATAGTAGTAGTTAAAATGAGATCTTGTTTGATATGTTTTAATGAATACTTTATTAATATGCAATTTTTATAATTTTAACTAATGTGAAGCATACAACTTAGATATTTACACAAATTTTGCATTGACATACGTGAAAAGTAAGAGTGGTAAGAACTTGATGGAATGGAAGAAGTACCTTTTATATTCATGTGTCTAATTGTCTATCCTAGTAGCCCTTATGGGCTTATGGTCTAATATTAATTGCAAATGAATTTCACGATTATGTAACAAAGTAGCGTAGGGGAATTTTTGGGTGGCCATTTGAAAAACGGTCAGCAAAGTTTTATTGACCAAAAACTTGATTATAGTTCAACTATTTTACTCAAATTATTTATGGGAACATTTTAAAATGTTATATTAATTTTTAAGAAATGTGTTATAGTAAGCAAATTTTTTACATATTTTTTTCATAATAATTCCATAACATGATTGTAAAAATTGCTAATAACCAAAATTAATTTTTTCAAAGTACCAGAAAATCACAAAAGCACCTTTATTTCATTTATAATAATTACAAAAGAAATTAATATTATCAGGTGAGCCTCAATATTAATATAATTAGACATTTAACATATAAATATTTTGATAGTGATTTCTCAAATGGCCGCCTTAGAATTTGCACAATAATACCATCATTTTGGCATTCTCACAATAATAATCCATCTCATTAATTGCATCATAATGTACTGTAATTGGGAAGGAGAGAGGGAGAAAAACTGAAAGACTAACGGTGAAGGTGATTCGTGAGTATTTTCTATTAAAGGGGGTTGCAGATTTATTTGCGCAGGAAGAAAATCACGATTACAGGACCAATTAGTACTTAGGTCGTGTAGTAGGAAGATCAATCTTCCTACTATGTACTTACAGAGTTACAACTAGGCCTGGCGAAGTTGGACTGAATCCGAAAATCTAAATATGAACATGGTTCGGAAATGGATGGTCCGAATCATGGTCCAACCTGAACACATTTGATCAAAAGTTCACAGGAAACCAAACATGGTCTGGTTTGAACATTGATTTGGTCCAAAAGAAATTTGGCTTGAATTTCTCCCAAAGTTGATCCAATTCTAGTCCGATTCAAATTTCATGTGAACACGAATTAGGCCCGTTCTTTTTTATTGAATTTTAATTTTTAGTACTCCGTTATATTTTATTTTTCTCCATTAGGTCCATTTCTGTTCAAGTCAATTCCAATCATATCACTTTGGTTTAGTTTAGTTTATGACATTGAGAGGTTATTTTTTGCTCTTTTCGGTTCGATTCCATTTTCGGCCAAAAGAATGTGCTGCTATTACTAAACTAAACTTAATTTTTTTTCACACTATATTTTTCTTGAATTTAACTTTCTTTTACTGAAATCCTTAAAACTCTATAATTTATTAAGGATTCAAACTAGTACCTTTGTTTCTTATTATTTGCAATGTACAATTTCCATAAATGGTTGTTTCATATTATTTGCATGCAATAAATATTTTTTTCCTTTTTCGTTCTAAGTTGTCATTTATTAGTTTTTGTATTTATTTTTCACAAAAGAATTTTATATAGAAATATACACGAATAATTTTGTTGCAAATAATATGAAACAATGGTAAATATAGTAGCCCAACCTCATTGTTACTGAAAGCTATTAAAATAAGATGAGGAGAGGATGACCTAAATCACGATTTCAAGCAGGTAGATTAACATTATACCGTATAATTGGGTCGCAACGAGAAGTCAATAATTACCAATTCTCATTTTAAACACATCATTCGGTGTTGCAAAGAGTTAATTGTGAACTCAAGTTGGGAACGGACATTAGGGCATTGTTATAGATAAAATATCTTAACTGCAGATTGGTTAGCTAACTATGAGATATGCACATGTGGATCGAAACCACTTATGAGATTATACTTGAAGATTTAAGTAGCGTAGCTAGACCATGCATTCTCAAAAATCATGACGATACAGAAATGAGTGGCAAAATAGATTGACCAATTTCCTTGAAGATCGTACAAGTGATCATGAGTCATGACTAAGGATATATATGTATTAATACTTTCTCATCTTATTATTAACAAAATGAAAATTTAATTACTCTCTCCGTCTCAAATTCTCACAACATGTAATCAAATTTAATAAAAAAAAAAAAAAAACTCTAATAAAAGTAAGTTCATGTTTTCAAAGATTTAGGGATGAAGATAATGCTGAACTTTTTTCTCGTAATTAAATCAAAAATTTTTTTACATGTTAATTGATATTCCTTAAAATTTATTACCGTGCATGAATGAGAGTGTGCGACTTCAAAAGAAACTTCACTTTCATCAATTTATAAAACCCATCTATTTAACTCTTGAAGTCTCATTTGCTTATAAAAATTAGCAATGAACATCTCCGCTTTAACATCGATCATTTCATCCCCTTCAAGCCCATCATAATAAGCATCTTCATCTTCCTCCTCGTCCTCATCATCATCATGATTATCAATATCATATAAACTCTCAACCGAGGCATATCTACTCATCCCACCTCTATTGGAAGATGAGTGCGAGGAGGAGGAAGAGACATACCTAGCATGTTGGGGTGATGTCATCACTTCTGATGCCAACCCCCCATTAGGAGGAGGAAGCATCCCTTGCGGAGGAGGAGGTGGTGGTGGTGGTGGTGGCGAGGACATGCACACGTTACTTTGAAGGTGTAGGGGTCTAAATGCCCCTACAAAATTAGATAAAGTGGCATTGGTGTCCATTGAGACGGAGGGCGAAGTTTTTTTACTACTTTTGTTGTCGCCTTTCTTCCTTAACATGTACAATGCCACCCTAATAAAATTCATGGGACCCCCTTTGAACATCTTCTTTTTATCCTTCGACTTTGAGTGTTTCTCACGAAGGTTATTTTCATTATTGTTTTTCTGATATACATTATTAAGNTGGCATTCTCACAATAATAATCCATCTCATTAATTGCATCATAATGTACTGTAATTGGGAAGGAGAGAGGGAGAAAAACTGAAAGACTAACGGTGAAGGTGATTCGTGAGTATTTTCTATTAAAGGGGGTTGCAGATTTATTTGCGCAGGAAGAAAATCACGATTACAGGACCAATTAGTACTTAGGTCGTGTAGTAGGAAGATCAATCTTCCTACTATGTACTTACAGAGTTACAACTAGGCCTGGCGAAGTTGGACTGAATCCGAAAATCTAAATATGAACATGGTTCGGAAATGGATGGTCCGAATCATGGTCCAACCTGAACACATTTGATCAAAAGTTCACAGGAAACCAAACATGGTCTGGTTTGAACATTGATTTGGTCCAAAAGAAATTTGGCTTGAATTTCTCCCAAAGTTGATCCAATTCTAGTCCGATTCAAATTTCATGTGAACACGAATTAGGCCCGTTCTTTTTTATTGAATTTTAATTTTTAGTACTCCGTTATATTTTATTTTTCTCCATTAGGTCCATTTCTGTTCAAGTCAATTCCAATCATATCACTTTGGTTTAGTTTAGTTTATGACATTGAGAGGTTATTTTTTGCTCTTTTCGGTTCGATTCCATTTTCGGCCAAAAGAATGTGCTGCTATTACTAAACTAAACTTAATTTTTTTTCACACTATATTTTTCTTGAATTTAACTTTCTTTTACTGAAATCCTTAAAACTCTATAATTTATTAAGGATTCAAACTAGTACCTTTGTTTCTTATTATTTGCAATGTACAATTTCCATAAATGGTTGTTTCATATTATTTGCATGCAATAAATATTTTTTTCCTTTTTCGTTCTAAGTTGTCATTTATTAGTTTTTGTATTTATTTTTCACAAAAGAATTTTATATAGAAATATACACGAATAATTTTGTTGCAAATAATATGAAACAATGGTAAATATAGTAGCCCAACCTCATTGTTACTGAAAGCTATTAAAATAAGATGAGGAGAGGATGACCTAAATCACGATTTCAAGCAGGTAGATTAACATTATACCGTATAATTGGGTCGCAACGAGAAGTCAATAATTACCAATTCTCATTTTAAACACATCATTCGGTGTTGCAAAGAGTTAATTGTGAACTCAAGTTGGGAACGGACATTAGGGCATTGTTATAGATAAAATATCTTAACTGCAGATTGGTTAGCTAACTATGAGATATGCACATGTGGATCGAAACCACTTATGAGATTATACTTGAAGATTTAAGTAGCGTAGCTAGACCATGCATTCTCAAAAATCATGACGATACAGAAATGAGTGGCAAAATAGATTGACCAATTTCCTTGAAGATCGTACAAGTGATCATGAGTCATGACTAAGGATATATATGTATTAATACTTTCTCATCTTATTATTAACAAAATGAAAATTTAATTACTCTCTCCGTCTCAAATTCTCACAACATGTAATCAAATTTAATAAAAAAAAAAAAAAAACTCTAATAAAAGTAAGTTCATGTTTTCAAAGATTTAGGGATGAAGATAATGCTGAACTTTTTTCTCGTAATTAAATCAAAAATTTTTTTACATGTTAATTGATATTCCTTAAAATTTATTACCGTGCATGAATGAGAGTGTGCGACTTCAAAAGAAACTTCACTTTCATCAATTTATAAAACCCATCTATTTAACTCTTGAAGTCTCATTTGCTTATAAAAATTAGCAATGAACATCTCCGCTTTAACATCGATCATTTCATCCCCTTCAAGCCCATCATAATAAGCATCTTCATCTTCCTCCTCGTCCTCATCATCATCATGATTATCAATATCATATAAACTCTCAACCGAGGCATATCTACTCATCCCACCTCTATTGGAAGATGAGTGCGAGGAGGAGGAAGAGACATACCTAGCATGTTGGGGTGATGTCATCACTTCTGATGCCAACCCCCCATTAGGAGGAGGAAGCATCCCTTGCGGAGGAGGAGGTGGTGGTGGTGGTGGTGGCGAGGACATGCACACGTTACTTTGAAGGTGTAGGGGTCTAAATGCCCCTACAAAATTAGATAAAGTGGCATTGGTGTCCATTGAGACGGAGGGCGAAGTTTTTTTACTACTTTTGTTGTCGCCTTTCTTCCTTAACATGTACAATGCCACCCTAATAAAATTCATGGGACCCCCTTTGAACATCTTCTTTTTATCCTTCGACTTTGAGTGTTTCTCACGAAGGTTATTTTCATTATTGTTTTTCTGATATACATTATTAAGGTCTTTAGTTTTGGTATCCACAATCATTATGATCGATTATTAATCGACGAAGATGATTTTTTTTTTTTTTTCTCCTCACCTGCAAAATTGTTGCAGGTGAGGGGGAAATTTTGGGTGGTGTCCTATTTAGGTACACCTTTTGATTGTAAATGACATAGAAATCGAAGGTGATATATGTTGGGTATAATTATTGGTGTTTATAGCATTTCAAAAAAAAATATAGTGTGGTTATGTGATTGTGTTAGAAATTAAAGGATGGATATATAGACATACTCTAAATATAATTGAGGGATGTTTTAGTGGAATAAATAGGAGGTTTTGAAAGTATAGAATAGTATATACTCTAAAAATTATGGCCATGGCTATTTATATACCATAGTATTAGTAGTTTTAGGTGTGCAAAAGGCCGAAAAAAGAGACAATTTGCCCAATAATATGGGTTACGCAACAATATTACTCTTGCTTTTATTGCTCTCAAGAATTTAATTAAAACAATCTTATCTTCTTAGTATGATTATATATATATGATATGATGGGTGTTGTAAATACTCACAAATAGTATAAAATGGTTAATATATAACACAATAATTCTTGTTCTATATTGCATGTATTTGAGATTAGTACGAAATGAGATATACTTCGTATATAGTTAATTGATGGCAATTAGGTTGAACTCTCGTTTAATTTCATTTCAACAGTAATATTTGTTCACTCCCAAATATCACTATCTCATTTCGTTTAAAAGTTGGTATATATGTCGAAAATTGGACACAATTTGTTTGCAAATGTTCTATTTGACCAGCCTAATGCTCTATTTGTTGTTTTAGGTAGAAATAATATGATTATAATAAGAATCTTGATTGAGCTGAGGAAGTCTTGAGTGTACTTGGATGCTAGGACCGAAAGGTGTTCCGAAAGCCCTGCACAAGAAAACAAAGATTACTGGCCTCGGAGGTGTCTCCGAGGAATGCCCCTAAGCAAGTGTGTAGAATCAAGTAGTAAGAACGTACTAGTTTGATAGTATTTAGTGCTTGAGGCTGAAATTAGATACCTGAAAATGTCATAAATGTGGAGTATTTGTAGACAAATGGTAGTGGTTGAGGTAGCTAGTTAGTAGGCCTGGCCGAAGGCCGAAAGACCGTCTAAAGGACCAGCCGTGGGCCATTTGGCTCGAGCAGTGCACTAGCGAGCCTGATCAGTGTTTAATGAGACTTGAGCTGCTTGTGACCCAAGTTATGTATATATTTGGATTGGGCCCATTCTAATTTTCAGAGGCTCAAATGAGGCCATTATTATTATATTAGACACTCCTACACTCGCATCAGTTTTCCTCAATTAGTTGACTACTCTTGTGTTTTGAATACGTGAGAAGATTGTGTTAAAAAAAAAAGCAAAAATAATACGTGAGGAGATATTATGATTTATGGATGTAAGAAATCACCTGAGAACATGTTGCCGTGAAAGCTGTGCCCTCACAAGTCACAACTAACAAACATTAAATCACGTCTATATATTTTGATTAATAGACCCAAAATTGCAATCTTAATTACTCATCACCTAAATATAATAAGGTATCATGTTATGGTCCTACACGATCTTGCAAGTCTCCATTGATGGAGACATATACTTCTAATTTTTACCGCCAACCCATTCTTTTTCAACTAGTAATCGGCTTGTGCGATGTTACAATTAAACTAGTATGTTATACAGTATATTTATTTGACAAGAACGATTATTATGTGACACCCTAGCATAAAAAATATATATATGTACACTAACATTTTTCAATAATTAAATTGATACCTGAGTTATAGTAATCATCACGCAATCACGCATAGAGATTCCGTGGATGACTCTCACTGCTTGCCTTTGTGATTCCTTAGTAAATATATATATATATACGAATCATTAGACCGATCACAAGTACTTTGCAACGGAAAATAAAGTAGATTTTGTGTTGTAAAAGGTGTATCAAAGATCTAAAACTAACTAAAGTTTAGGAGCGTGATCAGGATACCTTAAATGAGATGAAAAATATTTTGAAACAAAAACAAAAATTATATTGTAATACTCCCTACTATTATTTCAATTATCAAGTAGCTAGCTACGTACTTGAAGCAAGGCATACATTCATACAATATTGCAATATTTCACATAATTGTCAGCTGATTGATACAATGATGCAATTTAATAAATTGATAGAGTATGAAATCGTCGAAGTTTTGGGCAGCAACTGTCCAAGTTGATTCACATGCAGACGCATAAGAATTTAGGCCGAAACCATGCATGTAACTTCTTTGTTTTTCCCCCCTATAGGCTATAGCTATGGTCTATGAATACTCGTAGTTTTGAATCATTAAACTTAATCCTAGCTAGCCCATGCATTTTATTGCATAGATCAACTTTCCTAATAAAAACAAGAATTCATTCAAATTTGGACCACCTATAACATAATTGTTTCTAGTTATTAACATAACAACAGATCAAGCATATTATTATTATTATTATTATTATTATTAGTATTATTATTATTATTGTTTTTTTTTTTTTTTCCTTTTATGCAAAGCAAATTAAGTTTTGAACACTAATAAATAGCAATTTGATGTAAATCTGCCGTGCTTTTTTTTTTTTTTTTGGTTCTACGTATGACCAATACTCATACGCCGCCATACTATTACATATTTATAATTAAAAAACAATTGAACAAGTTGAATGAAGAATGATAAATTTAATGAGGGTCTGTTCATATTTATTGTAAATAACTAAGCTAAACTGAAAATAACTTAAATGAATTGTTTATGAGAGAAGGAAATTGGAAACTAAATTGGATTGAATTGAACTGATTGAAACTAACTGAAATAATTAAAGGTGCACTGAACTGAAATTAAGCTGAAATGAACAAGCCGTAACACCGTACCAAGATGATCCAATTTTTATTTATTTATTTATTTTATTTTTTTTGGTGTTTATGATCCAAATTTCCTTCAACTGTTATAATGTGGTTTATACACTTTGTATAAAAACTTTAGTGACCATCATTAAAACGGCATCTAAAGCATCCCGACCCTCTATTGACAAAAAGCTATTAACAAAAGGTTAATTTGAGTATTAACGAAGCAACATTCTAAACTTTAACCACAAAAAGAAGGAAGCAACGCACAAACTAGTAAAATCTCAATCATTAGTATGAACTCATTTTCCTGAGGTTTTCCGTAATCATGTGATTATGTCTTAATCAACTATAATCATTGAAAATAAGACACGCTTAAGTCACTATAATCTATTAGTTAATTTAACCTTAAACCAAACACATTACGTGTCTGCAATTTAGACTAAATTTTTCTGCGGAATTCCACGAAAACTAAGATGATATTATATTTTATCGTACGAATGTACAACGTTTGGCAACCACCATGTTATTTTTCTTGCCTTCTTCCTTTGTTCAATTGCTCGCATTTAGGGGATCTAAGGAATATGATTGATTAACTTCTTGTTTCTTAATATTTCATTGCATAGAAGTTTATATACTCCATATATATAACTTAATACATCGTACGGAGTACTTGTTTCAGAGAGATAGTTAACGATTAAAGTTTTTTAAGTGTTAGAGACCCATAAGAGCAAGTGATGAGAATCAATCTCAGAATCTCTTGGAGTCATGAGGGAAGTTATAACCAAGAAGGCAAGAAGTTACCCTGCACGGACATTATATGCTTGTAAGTTGCAAGTTTTTAACAGGCAGTAAACTATCATATATGTATAGGGTAATCAAAAATAGAAAAAGAATGAGCTCACAGATATCATAGAATGAGGCAAAGCCGGTAACGGACCATGACTTACATTTAGACAAAATCCCTTCACGTCTTCAACCTTGATTCCATGTTTCCAAAAGACTATGATTGATGATAACGGACCAAAAAAAGCTCTTAATATACCTAAGCGAGCTAAATAATATGAAACCTAGATTACTGGTTATCCATTTTTCAGTCTTATCCATTCTACGACGAAAAATGTATCTTTAACCCCTAAACACATGCTTATTAACGGTTCTTCGAGTTTAAACTAAGGTGTTTGGTAGCTAGATGTTTGGCGCAAAATGTAAGATTAGGTAGATTTTAAGAGGTTTGGTCAGTCAAATTATGAAATGTATGGTTGAAAGAGGTTTGAAAGAAACAATTGATACTAAAACAAGCATACAACCAGCTATTTAATCAGCTAATACAAACAACTACTCCAAAGTAGCTAGTTCCTAATGCAAACAATTACTACAATTAACCATAATCACTAATTATTCAACAACAAAACCAACATTACCTTTTAGGATTATATGGATAAAACTAATTAGGGGCCCAAAATAAAAAGTACGGAGCATAAAGCACCTCTAAACAATGATTGACATGAATTTAACAGATAAAAGCAATAGAGCAACGGGTCGGGTATTCCGGGTTGAGTTTTTCTGCACACCCCTAGAAAACATTCCAAACAAAAATCCAACAAAACATGTTGATTTCAGGTTACTCTCTGCATAATACTAGGAGGGGTCCTCTTATTAGTTATTATCCAACTCATATTGTCTGTCTTTCTTTTTATGGCCTGTTTGGCTGTTTGTCAATTTCTCAGCTACAAATTTTCATTGATATGTCAATATTTTTTGGTAAAACATTTCAGCCTTTTCTCTTCTAGCCAACATATTACCTAATCTCTATTGTAATCATGTCAAAAGGATTGTGAATGAAGATCTTCCTCTGTTCTTTTTAGTAGCAAAACATTGGCCATAGACACTGAACCGAAAAATGTGAGAGCTTTTCGGTCAACAAATAGCGAGTAAAAAAATAAAATGAAGAGAGTATATTACAACATGACGAATATGAATATTTGAAGTCGCATCTTAAAAGATATGGGGATATGTGACAAATACTACTATTAGCCTTTTAACATCTTTCTAATACTACGTAGTTGAATTCCGCTATTTAATAGCTTATCATACTCCTATCAATGGACCGTAGGAATTAGATACTCCTTATTCCAAAATAGATAATCAATCTCGTCACAAAATTTCCATCAAGTAATCGCTATGCTACCAAGAAATAACATTTTGACTCATGTAGTGTATCCAGTAGAAGGATGAATTATTGCAAAGCTCATCAACGCCATTAAATAGCAACATTGGTACAAAATTCTAGCAACAATCATCCAAAAATTGGGTGAATTGAATCAATTCATGCATTTTTTCAAGGGATCTTTCCTAGCAAGTTGAGTACGATAACGTACAAACAAAAAAAACGAAGATTTACTAATTATTTCACTATTTTAAATATTTTGATGGTAGGTCCAAATTCATAAACCTAAAAATACAAACCAAATAAAACTTAGGTGCTGTATGGGCCCACCTTACAGCCGTGTTCCTAAGTCAATAACATTTTCTCGCTCCAATTACAACGCGTAACATCCGTAATACAATTTACAAACACTTATATTTCACATTATCACACATATATATAGACCTTCAACTTATAGTTTGCTTTCATCAACTAAAGCTACAACATTCTTTGACAAAAAAGAAAAACAAAAAAGTTTACTACTACACTCTTTTTGTACCCAATAAATAATAATAATGGGCAAGAAGAAAGATTCATGTGAAGAGGCTGCTCGCCGAGCATGGCGGTTGCTACGAATAACGTTTTTGTGGGCACGAAAAGGTCATTCACTAAAATGCCGGCTAATGGCTGAAATTAGACACATGCCTAAGCATCTCAAAGGCTATCACAAGAAGTCTAAGGATATGATACAGTATGGTGAGCGTGAGCTCTCTTTCGATGAAACCCCGGTTCTACACCTTAAAATGAGCCGACCCTCATCGTTAAGGTTTAAGATCCCGTGTATTACTCCGGAGGTGACTGATTTTGATTACGATTTTGATTATGATGATGTAAAGTACGAGAATTACGGTGCAAGGAAAAGTTTCCTAAGGAGCAATGTAGAGGATTATCAAGATGATGACGACGACGACGATAATGAATTATGTGATGAAGGAATGGAATATGAAGATGCAGGAATCGATGACAAGGCAGACGAGTTTATAGCTAAGTTCTATGAGCAAATGAAGATGCAAAGACAGATTTCCTATCAACAGAGACATAATGCCATTCAAGCAGTATGAAAGAACCTGGAATACAAACATTTGAAGACTAATTTTCCCCATTTTTTGAAATTTTGTACACGAGGCATTGCGGCATTTTGTAAATACCCGAGGCTTCATCAAGAGAGTATTGATGCAATTTCATTAATAAATACTTCACGATTTCATTCATTTCACAAGAGAAAACATACATAGTTATGCAAAGAACTATGATTGATATATAAATCAGTAGAAAACACGATTCAATCTGAAAGTTAAAACAATGAAAGAGAATTTTCTGGAGCCCAATGGAGTGGTTATTCCAGAGTAACTACAACCATCACCAGCATTCACTAATCCAAAACTTCCTATTGCATACGAAAAGAGCGGAAAGTAAGGTGAGTTTTGAGCTGACACGAAAATCTCTGGCACCAAGAGCTACAAACATACCTCTTGGTTTGAAGTGACACAAACATCATGCAGCAACCACTATACTATGTCTATAATTTTCTGTAGAACAATATATTTCCAAACATCACATTAGCTCTTCTCTCCTAGTCTCTTCAAGGAAACAGGAGATCGTCTATTTAAATTTTGTTTTTGGTGCAAAGGAGCCACAAGGACGATACTGATCGTCTTTTTAGATTAGTTAATAAAAGAGATGCTTACCGCTATGTGAATTAAAGGTATGAGAAAACCGTCCAAAATTTGCACACTAGCTACCATTCTCACATGTCTTTAGATGACTTTCCAATTGTTTGGTTGCTGCCAATATAAGACCTGTAACAGCGGAAAAATTCAGGCCAAAGACAGTTTCATCATAAACAAAAGAATCTTATTGGTGAAGATTCTAGAGAACATGTTTTGTTCTTTAACATGATTATGTGGTGCTACATTCTCAGTATACAAAGAATTCAAAAAATTATTACCTTTCCTAAGGAATTAAATGTTACCAAGAAAACAAAAATTACCTAAGAATGGAGCGGAAGGTCTCCCAGGTCTTGATTTAAATTCCGGATGAAATTGGACTCCAACATAATAAGGATGGCCAGGTAATTCCAAGATCTGCACGAGTAAGATAATACAATAAAGATAAATACTAATGAAAGTCGAAATGGACCAAATCGGTCATAACGCTACTTTTTGCTCATGGACGATGACTGAGATTGATATTAGCTCCCGTTAAGGATAGTTTCTTACATATTACTCAATATAGCCAGCCGTCATTGAAATTTACAGAGAAAATTCATTTGGTGTATCATTTCCAAAAAAACTGGGAGAAATTATACCTCCATTCTTTCGCCGGTATCATCCCTACCCACAAATTTTAAGCCACCCTCTTCTAATGCACCAACAAAATTTGGATTAACCTGTGACAAACATTCCGAAAGTTATAGGAATAATAATGTGCACGGGAAATATGAAGGAACAAATACACGCATCATCTGAAAAGAACCTCATATCTATGGCGATGGCGTTCATCAACAAATCTTGAATTACGATACCTAAGCCAAAGAAAAAAAGAATCACCATTGGAAGATTTGCCAAAACATGGTCTGATAGTTAAAATCATCCGTCTAAGGGATATCAAACTTACAAATTAGAGGTCACACAATGAGGGGTTTGAAACAATGTCCTCCGAGAACCTAATCTCATTGTGTTTCCCATATGTGTTCTGGATCCCTACAAGAGAAAAATGCATAGGTAACTACCAAGAGATCATCTTGTTCTTCACTTAGAATCGTGATCAGATACTTTCATAGCATACCTCTGGCATAAATTTAATCACATGATTTGAATTTCCCTCAACAAACTCTTCACTGTTGGCTTTCTCCCAACCCAAAACCTACAGCATTTGGTAAACAGAACAAATATATAACAACGCCAATCACAATAAAAAATAGAGATTTTCTTGGTTTCGTTATAACTAGAACACTTACAGATCTGGCAAATTCTATGACCGAAATCTGCATGCCCAAGCAGATTCCCAGATAAGGAACCTTATTCTCTCTGGCATACTTTGCAGCTAATATCATTCCACCGACTCCACGATCACCAAATCCACCCGGGACCAGCACACATGAAGCATTCTGACAAATCACCAAATCACATGAGTAACAATAACTATTTACGCAGTACATTTTATCGTTCCTAATTTGAGCAACGGATGTTTTGACGTGATGTATAGCGAATTAGAAATATAATTTGCCAAAAATATAGACCATGTTCCCAAGGCATTACTCATCGGTCAAGCTAGAAAAGATAACCATCATATTTTTACAGCCAAAGAAGAGAAGAAACACAAAAGGATGAGGAACTTTGCAATGACACAAGAAGCTCAGATGATACAAGCACAGATAGTTATGTTGTAATTAGCTGAGAAAAAGTAGTTAACTTTAGTGTAACAGCCTATAAGCGTGAGAAAAAGGATACAAAGCTTTAAATACTTTAGTTTGAGAATTTTCCATAAAAAAGTGGTTTTCATAAATGCAAGTTTGGGAGAATAATGTCTAGCGAGTGGAGAATAATAACAGCACAAAGCAAAACCTTTAGAGTCTGCCAGGCAGAAGCATGTGCATCAGGTGTCTGCAAAAGAAAAGGATGTTCCGTTAGAAGAGATGGAAGCCAATTCCATATGCATTACAACATTCGTTTCTAGAAAAGCACAAAAATAAAACACGACAGATCTATGTACAGTGGCTAGATACCGATTTGGCACTTTCGTCTTCAAGATCCGAAGCTGCAACCCAGTCAATTGTAGGCTTCATGGAACAAGCAATGCAGGCATGCAGAAGTGCCTATACAAATGATCACAATCACAACAAAAAGATTATTATTAAAATTGTCACTATAGTAGCTTGACAAACAATGGCATAGATTCACGTGCAGTGTGTGCCGTCCATTACAATAAAGGTGATAGGCCATCAGGGAAACTTTCAGCTTCATGTGATAATAGGGGGCGAAAATCAAAGGTCTACTAGGCTAGGTAACATAACCTTTATTTCTCATTTTTGCATTGTTGCAAGCTAGACTTGTTTCTATTATAGCATCCAAAAGAAAAACATGCAATGCAGTTGTAGGGAAAGAGTATACATCTGATCATAACATCAAGGTGAAAAGTAGGGCCACTAGAAAACTAAAAGTGCACAGTAAGATGACAAATTATCAAACTTGGAATATAAAGGGAAAACAAGATCAGAATAATATCATGCAGCGATATGACCACCCGAGCATTAGAACATTGGCAGTTTAGTACCTTTCAAGTGTAATAGACATGGAAACTAAAAATGAGAAAACCTAACAACAATGATATCATTATCCTAGTTTTGCACATTAATGGTGCATTAGAAGGATTTTAACATTTAGGAAACACAATTGAGGTAGCAGAAATGTTCAGGCCGCAGAAATCAACTCACCTTTACTACTGACAGATAAGAATCCGTTAAACCAACATACTTTCCAACCATCGCAATTCTCACCTGAAAGCAACAAATATGTTGAGTGCACTAACGGAGGTAAACTTGAAGTGAGACAGGGTGAAGCAGTTAAGTACTAACAGAGTTGGTAAGGTTGTCGAATGTCTCTGCCCGGTTAGTCCACTCTAGCAAGTTGGGAGTTGCATCAACACTGAATAAATTCAAATTGGTCAGTTAAAAAAGAATCTCACCTGAAGCAATCTAACAGATTCCAGAAACTTTCTATAGCTTGTTCTCATGTAAAACCAGGAGTAATATGACATTAATACAGCACAAATAAATGAATGATAGCTGAAGGGAAACTATCAATGCCCTCAAAGGCGCAAATTCTCAAAACACCTGAGAAATGAATATAGAAAAAAAAGTATTCTTCATAGATACCTAAAAGTCCAAAGTCAACATCATATCTTGCAACCGAACCAACAAATGGAAAATAGGCGCATAAAAAGAAATTTCTTACCCACGCAAATTTAACTGCCTCAGTATCGCAATGTGAGCATTTTGGTTCTGTAACATAGAGGGGAGAAAAAACCCAATAAGAAAACTATTTACAAAGGCAGCAGTTATGCTAGACAAAGAGAGCTAAGAAATTCAACACTACGAGACCAAGACATCATGGAAATAGAGATTAAACCTACCTTAAGTAAAAGTGGGACATGCCAAATGTTTGGAACATCATGGACATTGAGAATATTTTCCGCCTGCAGAAAGTCAAGAATAAAGTCACCAAAAAACCACCAAAACATAACACAATCCAGAGGAAAAAATAAAATTTTAAACAATTAATTACCGGAACATGGCAAAATTGTGAAAGCTTCTCCTTAGTATTGTCTAACAAAGGCTGAAAAAAGTACAAAAGCACCAATCACTTGTATGAGGAGACAAAAGGAGATTAAGAATACGCTATTATCCTTTTTTTTTTGTCATCTAAAGTTGCAATACTCTTGTAAGGATTAGTACAAGGAAGGTCTGAAGTTGACCTGGCAATGGCTGCTCAACTTAACAAAGAGACTAACCTGTGCAGATCGACATGCAAGCAAATGAGGAGTCAACCCTAAAGCTCTCAGTTCTCGCACACTATGTTGAGTAGGCTTTGTTTTCTACATAAAATCAGACAAGAGGCACGTCAGAAGTACAATATGCATTATGAGGGTAAAATATGACTCAATCAACATATGAACATTGATCATTTAAAGAAGCAGCTAGAAAGGCAGCAGTTTAGAAGTGGCTGCATAACACTTCAGGAGTTAAAAGTACCTGTTCACCCACAACACCCAACACGGGAATCAAGCTCACATGAATCAGGCAGAAATTGTCTTTTCCTGCATGGAGCCATGGAGAATACACAATAAATATATACCTTATGAGAAAAACTATGAAGCACCAAGGCTATTAAGTATTAATTAGTACAGGTCCAATTTGTCTAGTCGCTATGAAATAATTGTTATCGTTAAAAAGGATTTAACGTCACTGACAAACTCCCTGGAAAATGGAGATGTCCACCTCTATAGCACTTATTTAGTTATTTGTAGTGATATGACAAATAGGACAACATTCTATCAAGAAAAAAAAGGTCATAATATTCAATTTGAAGATACAAGTTCAAAGAGAAGCATACCAACTGTAAAAGATAGTTGCCGGAGTGCCTCAATAAAAGGCATAGACTCAATGTCACCTACAAAAGTTTAGAAAAACATCATACATTCAGTACTTTGAACCTAGTAAAGCATTAGAGCGAAAAATCACGTGTAGAAGAGGATTGTTTATACCTACAGTCCCTCCCAATTCTATAACACAAACATCAGCAGCCCCGTCTTTACCATCAACAGAGATATTTGCAACCCTTTGTATCCATTCTTTAATGGCATCAGTTATGTGTGGAACAACCTGAAGGAGAAAGATGACTTCACCTTTAATCATGGCAACGTGCATCAAATTACAAAACAACAGGATCTCCAAGATAAAATTTAACCACCTGCACAGTTTTTCCAAGATAATCGCCTTTTCGTTCTCTTTCAAGGACAGACTGGAGAAATATATTGAAGGTTATCATTTCAGTAAGTTATTATACAGGCTTAGACTGACAATGATACAAATCACTTTTCACCTGATAGATCTTCCCAGTAGTAATGTTGTTGTCTCTGGTAAGAGTCACATCTAGGAAGCGCTCATAATTGCCCAAGTCTAAGTCAACCTTTCATGAATAGACAAAGAGGATGAATTAAATTTGTTATAACCAAGTTCAAATTAGAAAATAGGTGCAACCAACATTAAGCTCGATACAAGAATAGAACGCGATTCTGGTATGGTATGTGAAAGTATAGATAAGTATCAGGCAGCAAGTTAAATGCACATGGGAGCCATCCAAGTAAGACATGTAAAAGGTACAAGTCAAGGACAGTAACAAGTTAGAATGCTAGTTAAATAAGAAACATAAAAGTCAAGAAATAACGAATAAGAACGCCGGCCCCAGATGTATCATTGTTAAGTATCAGTCGGGGCGTTAAATTGATATGAACCCAAAACCCCACATGCAAATAATAAGAGACAGATGCAAACCTCTCCACCATCGTCAAGTACAAATACTTCTCCATGCTCGAAAGGAGACATAGTGCCAGCATCGGTATTCAAATAAGGATCTGCAATTAAAAGCAATTGTGTCAAACATTTAGATTAGAAGTAATATATAGGAAAGTGAATACATTAACAAAAACAATCACCAATAGCAAAAGGTACACTTCAATATTAGAAAAAACAGTACATCAGTACATTACTATACAATGATAAGCTCGACACCAGTACACTTGAAAAAAGGCAGGGAAAAAAGTCTCAGGTGATTTAAAAATTATTCAAGATGGTAAATGAAGAGTAAATACACACGAGTACGAGAAATTGGTAAGGGAACATTGATAATTTACTGCAACACCTAAACATGGAATGACATAACAGCAGAACCTAAAAATAGCAAACGAGAAAAATAAAGAACAAAATAAAATTTACAGGCAATGTGACAATTTGCAATTACAATGAAACATTATCAGTATACACATGCATGATATGATACATACTGGTACACTCCAGTAACAAAAAAGAAAACTAATTTAAACCATTATCAGTTACTCACTTATCATTATAAAATCAAACCAAGAAAAGTAATCACAAATAGGCATAAGTTGATGAATCACAACCATTGAACATGCAATTATCACAATTTTTGCATTAAAAATATTGCAAATACTCCCACCTTTAATTCACAGAAAATTCAAATTTAAGTACAAATTAATAACAATGAAACTAATTATACAAAAGATGGAAACAAAACACAACAATATGCAATCACCTAAAAATTACCTTACTTAATATCCATTAAAATATATCACCTCATTAAAAATTAAAGAAAAAAGGTGCAATCTTTAGCACTACTCACAAATTCACAATTCATTCAACAATAAAATCAAAAATGTACAAAAAGATACAATCTTTAGCAATATGTACAACTTATACCACATCAAAATCAGAATTGCTATCAACCAAATTCAAACTAAACAAAAAGATGCAATACCCACAACTTATTCACCAATAAAAACAAAAAATGCAATCAAACTAAACTCAAAAATCAATCAAACAACATGAAATTTTTAGCAACACCCAAAATTCAACAAATTGAAATACACCCATTACAAATTAAACTAAAAGATACAATCTTTATCAATACCTACAACTTATTCACCAAAAAAAAAACTGAAAATACAATCAAACAAAACTCAAAAAAATGAAATTTTTACCCAAATTTCAATTAACAAAATGAAATTCACCCATTACAAATTAAACTAAAAGATACAATCTTTATCAAAACCCAAAACTTATGCACCAACATAAAAAAATGCAATCAAACAAAACTCAAAAAATCAACCAAAAAAATGAAATTTTTACCCAAAACTCAATAAACAAAACAAAATTCAAAAAATTGAGATACACCCATTACAAATTATCAAAAAAAGATTAAATCTTTAACAAACCCACAAAGAATTAACAAACAAAAATTCATAAAAATTACCAATTTTAATAGAAGTAACACGAAGACCACAAGCTTTAAGAACAACACCAATACTACTAGCAGTAACACCTTTGCCTAAACCACTAACAACACCACCAGTAACCAAAACATACTTCATCTCTTTTCCTTTTTTCTGTGATTCCAAATTTACCCCTGAAGTTGAATAACAGCGGCTAACTAAAATGTAGGGCAATTGTTTGATGAAATGCTTAGAGCGGGAAATTGAAGAAGAACAAGTAGTTGAGAATGAAGTTGAAGTTAAAGTAGAGAGAGAAAGAATTGTTGTGGTGGTTTTTGAGAGAGAGTTTAATAACATCATTTAGTTATTTAAATAATTCTATTTAAAAAAAAAAAGGTTTAATTTTTGCTTTTATGAAAAGAAATATTTATTTTAAAAAAAAAAATGGGAAAAAGAATGTTTCTTTTTTGTAAATTTGAGGTTTATTTAACCATGATTTTTGTTTCTGAAAATATACAAACAAAATAAAAAAAGCTGCAAATGAAGGAAAAATTGAAAAGCCCTGTTTTTTTTAGAGGATGAGAAGAAAGGGTTTAAGGAAGTTAAAATTAAAAATTATTCCGATGCCGGGAATCGAACCCGGGTCTCCTGGGTGAAAGCCAGATATCCTAACCGCTGGACGACATCGGAACTTGTTGATGTTTTATTGTCATTCTAATATAATATTGTATGTATGTGCTTATGAAATTGTTTGCTTCTACAATATATATATATTTTTTTTTTTTAAGGTGATAATAAATTAATAATATTATTTTGTTATTCTAATGGCATCATTTTTTTATTTTAAAATATCATCTCTTATTTAGCAGTAATGTACTTATTATCTAGTAGTGAGGTTACACGATTGTACACAAAAACGACGGTTGTAGGTTTCGATCGCTCCATCATCCTTTTCCTATTTGAAACAAAATCATCATCATTTTAGACGAGATAAAAATGAAGTGTTTCATTTTTCACCCATGCCTTGTAACTTTTAGCGAAAAGTATATTTTGAATAAAAAGTTAAGCAGTTTGACCGTGAGATACTGAGATGGTTTGCTTTATGAATTGTTTAGTTAAGGGTGAAAACTCAAGGGGGAATTTATTCTCATATCATGTTTATTTCGTCAAAACAAATGGGGAAAAATAGATTCCATACAAATAAAAATTGCATAAAGTTGTTAGAATAATACTTTACCGATAAGCATCTTAGCATGCAATTCCAACATACATGCATTTTCAATGATATAAAATGGCTAATAAACTCATCATACATATATACAATTACTTATCATTGCATGAAAGAAAATTTTATCTGCAGGATAAGCATTGGTTTATGCAGTCTGCCTTATTTTTACGGCATTAAGGCTTTTATTATGATAACTGATAAGAGTGATTCGTCGCATTAGTGACAAAGTGGATAGCAAACTAGTGACAATTGAAACCATATATTTGCCAACTTTAAGTTATATTAATGGTTTAAGTTATAATTTTATGTAGTTTGATTTATTGAAGTTGATTTGTGGACTACAATTAATTTACGTCTTCTAAGAAAAGAGGGATTAAGAGTAAAACCTTGTTCTTCAGAAATTAAAGTTGAAGCTTTAAACTGAATAGAATCGAAATGTATTGAAATAAATATAATATGCTGACTCAAAAATTACTGAAATATATAAGATTGAACTGTATTGAATTATTGAAAATAAGATCGAAAGAAACTGTTAGGTCGGTAGTTAGGTTTATATAGTGTGAAGTTGCTTGAGAATGAGACAACTATTAGCCGATAATAAGTGGAGCATTAATATGAAATGATAATGGAGGACAACAAGAGAATTCACTACTCACTAGTCAATCTCCAAATGGTCAAATTTTTGCTTTACCATGTTGTTTTTATAAGGAAACAGTCATCTCATTTAATATGACATTATTTTATGACCTTAATTTATATGTAATGCTCCATATTCTTTTGTCATTGTCTTTGTGCACCTTTAACTACTAAAAGATATTTTGCAAATCTGAAATGGTCCAAAAGGTTAGGGTTGAAAATCTAATTTTTAAAAAAAAAAAAAAAAAAAAAAAAAAGAAAAAAAAAAAGCCTAATAAAGGACTCTTTTGTTGTTTTCAGTACAAATTATATAGTTTAATGATAAGGTCATTTGACAAATTTGCGGCTTAAATCTAACTTATTGCATTATTTTGTAAACACTAATGTAAGAAATCGTATAAAGGCAACTTTGTCATATTCGTTTTTTTGGTGCTCAACACTTCCAAAATCCAAGGTGCATTTTTTCATAAATAGCATATCCTGTATTCCTGTTTTGCTATATTCCTGTGAGGCTATGGTACTTTCCCCTTGACATAGGGCCATTTTTGTTTATTCATTTTTAGTTCATTTTAGTCGAGTTTAGTTTCAAATAACATTATCCAATGTTTTATAAAAACATACATTAGTATGTACGTAGTTTGAATGACAGAATAAACCAAGTTTAATTTGGTCATTTGCTTATCTAGCACTAGATTGTTACTCGTGCGTTGCACGATTTAGATGAAAAATATTTATATAATATCGAATTATCGAGTATGCATTTTTTTAAATGAAATGCAATTTTTTAATAGTACATAATGTAATTTGAATAACATTTTAAATGAAGCAATTTTAATGATTATTGTATTAAAGATAATTCAAAAGTATTGATTTATAATGTTATCTTTAAATAGTCTTTACACGTGGCAGTTTTTGATTTAAATGATCTTTACGTTAGTTATTAGTATAGATGTTGTCAATGTATTTGCAGTAGCATTAGTAATTTTATTTCTCCCATCAAATCATCTTTTGATTAAAACTATTAGCAAAACAAAAATTATAGCATTATATTATAACATCATGTTCTTTTTTATCAACCTAGATAGTTAAAATATTTAATATTTATGTTTTAGGTTAATCACTAATAATTTTTGGTACAAAGTTGCATAATGTCTAACAATTTGACAAGATATTAGGTGCATAGAGTTTGAGTGTACGTGATAGCTCCTGCTCCATGTTTGAGGACAAGGATGATGCCTTTGGTCAATTTAGGGACTAATTTATAAATGAACATGTTAATGATTGTCACCGATAGATTCATAGATGTCTGTCTGATGCAATACAATGCTTGAACCGTTGATCAAGTATCAAAAATCAAAATGGCGCAGTTTGCAAAGTTTATGATGCTGTGGTGCTATCCTTCTTCATTCAAAGTTCAAGCTCGGCTTTTCATTTATCATCGATGAGTATATGTCTTTGAGTGGCAAAATAAAGGTCTTAAAGGTATCTAGTAGGTTGTGCACCAACAGTCACAGTCCTGCATTAGCCTCAGCAGTTCTCTCTTGATAATGTGTTCACAACCCAAACACAAAAGCCAATCTTAGTAATAGTTTGCTACTTGCTCAATGGCTGAAACACACTAGGAAGAACTGGTGCTTAACTGTAAGTGATAAAAGGTCGATCTGCTGCATGCAATATTCTAGCTCATATCGGAATTTTTGGTAACTAAATGCCTATACATATCAAGAGACTCTTGCTTGAGTGAGTTCCACTTGAGCAACAGCTGCATTAATTGCATTAAACACGCAGGTCTTCGTCTTCCCCCTTAATTAAGGTTTCATCGATTGGTGTCTTGTCATGGCTAAACATTAAACATAGTTACAGTGCAGGACCCTCAAACACATGAATAGTGTAATCATATTTTCATCACTTACTCGACACAAATACAAGGGCGCAACCTGCCAACCCTGTATGCAAGTATGCAACTATGTGAGCTAATTAAACATTTGCGAGTTTGACCATGCACCACAGCACTAGTGTTTTGTCCGAAGGGCCAGATAATTAAATATAGCAATGCCTGAATATTTATCTTCAGGGTTTCATAGCTTAGTTTAGAACAATGCTCGATTTTATTACTGGAGTGGAGTTGGAAATCTATATTAGGAATTGTCTATGTTTATTGTGTGAATTAGTGCAAATTGTGAAACAACTAAGATCGATTACTCGTTTCAGGTTTCTTAGGCTCTGAGCAGTGTGATACTGCTGTTGTTGCAACTTGCAGAGACAATTGTATACCCACACAGAACCAAGAACCACATAGGCATCACTGCTTCTTTACAAAAAATGTTGCAAAGAAAACAAAGTGTCTGGTAACAAGGGAGAGATAAATAACATCGATAAAAATAATACGAAGTATTGGTTTCCATAGTCTGATAATTATCAGAAACTTGTGAAGTTGCATTGATCCAAATCAATTATCAAAAATGTTTTATACAATAATGTTCAACATCTCCGTATATCAAAATTGGAACAGACCATGATACAAAAAACAGATCCAAGACACAAACTTCTATTTCCCCAAACCATTACATGACAGAAGCTGATTTCAGAGAGCACTTCTACAACAGCTGAAAAACTCTATTATCAACACATTACGAAACATGCTATCTTGTATATCAGGATAAAAATTACTGAATACCTAGAAAGTCCTAGAGAATTTCCTGATCTCATGGATAATTAGCTGAATAGACACGAGATCCTTGTTGAGTGCAGCACCTCCCTGCACCTTCTTTACACACTCGGTCAGACGTGTATAGTAAAGCAGCAACTGGGTTAATGCAGTTCTTAAGATCTCCATGCCACACAAGAAGTTGCTGAAAGATGTAATTACGTCTTTGTGCATCAATTCAATTGCATCTTTCCATCTGGTAGCAAAGTCCTTCACGAGGGGCTCAACTTCACTGACGGAGATGGGCTTCTCAGAATTCGAACTTGATTCCTCAGCTAATCAACAATTACCATATCAGCATTCAAGAGCAAAGGAGACTAAAGCAAAGGGTCATTTCACATAATTACCAGTATGAATCAAGTACTTTCACTTGTTTAGCCATCTATTTTTAGTTTTCCAAATTTTAATTAAGGTGCTGTAGAATTTTTTATTTACAATTTACAACCCAATGCATACATATATCAACAGTTATTATACAATAGATTTCAAAAATCTTTTTACTACTACCTCTGCCGAATTATAATACTTCCTGCTAGGCTCAGTTAACGCTATCAATACAACTAGCAGGGGGTACAAATCTATAATCATGCAGGAAAAAGGTTGTTAAAAGTGGGAAAAGAAGAAGAACAGAAAGGGGGATGCATAAAAGGGATGCTCGAGTGATAGTGTAGAACTTGCGCGAGAAGATAAAAGGGATAAGCAAAAGGGGGACCCATATCACCAAAGATTGAGAAATTTTAACTGAAGTAGGTAACAGGTGGGTAAGCCAGGAGGTATCCAACATTGTACTCCATATACAGAACGATAATTATGGGAGTCAGGGCAGGGGTAATAAAGATTTGAGTGTCGTTTTATTGTTTCGAAAATAAGTAAAAGGAATGCTCAACTGCTCAAGTGATAGATTGATAACTTGCAGACTGTTATTTTAAAATTACTAAAGGAGACATGCATATGCAATATTGAAAATCTTGGGTAGTAGTAGGTTAAATCTGGATGGCTTAAATGGAGAGCAGCCACGGGAGTGTTATTTGAAAAAAACATCCCGTTAAAGTTGAAGGGGAAATTCTACAGGACTGCCAAAAGACCAATGTTGCCCTACGGTACATAATGTTGGGCTTATAAGAAGGAGCACATTCAAAAGGTAGGAGTTGTTGAGATGGATGTGCGGGAACACTCTAAAGGATAGAATCAGAAATGATGTAATATTCCGAAAAGTTGGTGTCACCGACATTGCAAGCAAATTAAGGGTAAATCGCTTGCGTTGGTTCAGACATGTGAGACGGAGACCTGAGGGAGCCTCGATGCGACGAGTGGAAGGGTGGGATCATGGAGATCACAACAGAGGTAGGGGGAGCCGAAAATGACTTGGTAGGAAGGGGTCGGATGGATATGAAGCTTTCAAATTTATAGGAGAATGAGGTACTCTATTGTAGGGGATGGAGGAGGAAAATTTATATGGATGACCACATGGAATGATTATTTTTGGTTTATGTAGCCGACCCAATTTTGGGATTAAAGCCCTGATTAATTGATTGATTAGAGTAGTAGTAGGTTAGAGCTTCTCTCCCAATTCCAATAGGTCCTGGGATCGATTCTCATCACCCGACCTTGTGACTCCCTAGCACCTTAAAAATAAATAAATAAATAAATACTACATAAATATATATATATATATATATATCGAAAATCTCACATGCCCTGGTCTTCACAAACTTGATTAGATCACTGAAGTGCTCCAGCAATAACTCTTCCTGTATAAACAGACAAACAAACAAATAAATATGACTTGAATCCAAGCAGCCATTTCAGTTATATTAACACTAGCAGTATCGATTCAAAAATGAAAGACCTAACAAAAAGCTCTAAAACATCACAAAAAGGGTTCACAGTCAATTTTTTTACTGATCACTCACCACATATATTGTCGTTTGGCTCTTCAAGACCTCCTCAAAATGCATCTGAATCTTACCACCTTCAGGACCAGCTTCCTAAATATAGAAAAAAAACCCAACATGAATCAAAAGATAGAACTATTACTCAATGCAGGCTGTGCATCGCCAGTGCAGTCACCCACCTTTAAAACAGCAATCGTCATATCATAATTGTTTATAAGAAAAACACTCTGAAGTTTTGATTTAAGAAACTGCGTGGATAGCTTCATAATTAAATCATCAACTGCCATCCTAAGTCTTTCCCAGTTCATCTCCAGCTGAAAAGAAACAGAAATGAGAAATCAATTCTGTCAAGAAATACTGCACAAGGAACAGAGTTGAGCAATCTTGAAGTAAGAGGATCAGAAATTAGAAGACCTGGCCATCTCCATAGTCAACATTGAGATGAATGAGCGAGGCAGTAAACTCAGCGTAACGCCTCATGACATAGTGAGGTCGAACATCATCTTCCCACAATGTTTTCACATTTGCATTACGTAAACTATTGATGTGCATGTCAAAGACCATCTTAAAACGAGGCCATAGGGCAATGTTGACCTGGTCACGTAAGATCAACAACGAAATATTAAGTTGTATTCCACAGCAACTTAAAAGAATAAGACACTTGTATTTCTAATACTCTACAGAATTGAGCCTTGGACTGGTAACTTAACAAGGCTCAAGTTGCAAAAATATATTTTAGCAAATAGCCTAACTGCAACAAAATAATTTTGTAAGAGAATCCTCAATTTTTCCAAAGAATTATATAAAGAATAGTCGCCAAGTTTCTTTATCCCCAAGCAAAAATTTCTTTAAATAATACTGATGATGATAAATGGCAATTGAAGTTATGCACACCTTATCCAAGTAAGAGTCCAAGCAGGGAATCCGCCTTCTTGACATGATAAGCTGAAATAGAGACAGAAAGTCAACCAATATGACAGTGGTCACAAGTTAGCAAGAAAAAAAAAGTATATAGATGAAAAAAAGTACCTGATGCTGATGTGTAAGGCGAATCATAAGCATTAAGCCAATGGCATCGAAAGAATTTGCTAAGATGGTGTTGAAGTGCTCATCAATAACCGAAAATGGACCTGCCAAAACAGGGCAATTTAAATATCACAAATTCACAATGCTCGTAATTTCGTAAATACTTAAGTGACTGAATGAGTTGGATCAAGTAATCTCAAGATGGAATACAAATAATCGAAAGTCCATTTCTTAATTGCCAAAATAAAGAGAAAATCCATCTCCCTCAACTCCTAAGAGAGGGTCTGGTTGGATGGCTGCATGGGATAGCATTTAGTTCATGTAGCCAACCAATGTATGGGACAAAGGCTTGATTGATTGATTACTTAAATCCTCTCTGTGTAGACCCAAGCAAAGGGTGTATTGTGCCACACTGCCAAAGTTGAAATAACATCATACATGACAGTTTGACACTAGACTGATAGGCTCAAACTTTCTGCAAAGTTACAGCCACGTGAGGAAATGAGATAGCACACCAACCTCACTGATACCAATATTACACTAACGCACATGCATAGACATTTCTTCCACAGGACGCCGTACATGTCACACTCATGCCTATTCTAACCCTCTCTATGTCCTCTCTCATTACTAACTATTAACTAACTAAACGTATAAGTATTTTCAGTTAAAATAGATCGATCTGAATGGATACCTGCAAATATGTCATAAAATAAGGACTCTTCTCCGAAAAACTCGTCACAGAAAAGATACCTGGAAAGTTGCAAATTTGATCAGGGTATACACACAATTATACAAATAGCTAAAAAGAATATTAAACCTAACTAGTTTTTATTCCCAATCATGTAGGTCCATGCTATAAAAAATGCCAAACATGTTCTTATTAACTTTAATGTAAGAAGTATAAATTTAAAACAATACCTATTCTATCTCAGGAACATTCAACAAGAATTTATGGCACATAGTTCTAAGAGAAATGTTACTGTTGGGTTATCAATTGTTATTACAATAGAAAAGTTGATGTGATAGGTGGATAGCGCAGAACTTTTATAGTTATATAAATGCAAAAGTACATGTAAAAGGAGATGATAGGCAAAAAAGAAGAGGTAAGTGAATATAATAGAGTAGTTGGACTATAACGAAAAGGAAGTGGTCAAGAGGACAAACTGTATCGGGACACAAAATAAGGTAATTATTCAAACGTTTTTGAGATGTAGCACAAAATTTTTTATAATGGTAAATGATTATTTCAGATTAATTTCAATAATTTTTGCTAACCAAAAATTAGGATCCTAACAAAGTAACAGCACAACATACTCTTTTAAACATAATGTCAAATACTCCAAGGAGAGAGATATTATTGAATATTACAGATTTGTTTTCCAATCAACAATACATTCAGAAAACCTGTATCTCAAAGCAAAGTATAGTTGTAGATGTAGTTTTTCATACTAATAGACTAAATTTGATCTGTAATATAATTTGGGTTGTTATGTGGAAAATTAGCTGTTCATACAATCGAATCCATTCTTTTGGGATTAAGACTTTGATTTTTTTATTTTTCTTTCGGTTGTCATGCATCGAAGATAAGAGACAAGGAACTGCTACTTGGTACAGCTGACCCCATTTTTTTTGGAACTAAGATGATACTGATGTTTGAAATTACCAATTTAGTACTAATCAATATGATAATTAAATCTAAAGATGCAAATTTTCATTCATGTGCGTACTCAGAACTGGCAGTATCCATCAACAACTTATGCAGACTCCGGAAAAGAACTTCATAAGGATACTTCTGAGAGCTCGCTTCTGCTATGTGAGGAATCAATGCAGGTTGCTCAATTTCCTGAAGACAATATAGAAATTTTATCAAGTTTTGGAACATTTCACCATTGAAAAATGACATTGAATGACAGAATTATCAAAAATACCAAAAGAAAAAGAGTTGTAAACATGAAAGTCCATTTACTGCTCCAAAGAGTCACATAGACAGCAAGAGAATAGGACAAATGCACAGCAAGATAGAAGGACAAGTGCAAGTACGCAACAACAAGAAACAATAGAAGTCATGCAAGCTCAATGAACAAATTTATAACAGAGTTCTGAGAAAGATTAATGTGTTCCATTACTTTGGAAGAAAGAAAGGAGGTTATGGACATACAAAAAAAAAAAAAAAATTCTTAGCGCCATACTTTTCTAGAAACAAAGTGGATGGAGAGTTCATTCTTTTGGACCAACAGAACCCCAACTCCACCCCCCCCCCCCCCCCACCGCCAAAGCCGCAAATCCCCCCCTCCAAACACACAGACACCCCACAACAACAACAAAAACACAGGCAGCTTTTAACGATAATAAACCATGCTGTGTCATTGAAAAGTAGGCCCATACAAAGCAAAGAAGTCTATTAAGCTGCACATTAAAATAGGACTTTGATGCGCGATTGTTAATGAAATGGAAATCGCTGATTGACTCTATAATGGACCTCTCTGATGTCTATTCCTAGAAACAACTAATGATTTACAAAAAAGTACTTGTAATGGGACCTAAACTTACATCAGACTATCAAGGTTGTGCAGGATTCAAATTGGAATGAAATTAAACAACATCACAATTTACACAAGCAGCAACGACACGGATGCCAACAGATAAAGAAAAAGACCACAAAAAAAAATAATCCTTTAAAAAACCTTTAAAAGTATCTGTCCCCCAAAGCAAAAACAGACGAACGATTTTTAAAGGTTCTCTCGGTTAGAAACAAACTAGAGTTCTGGCCAACACCAATAAAGCGGGACGTGGCATACAAGCGCAATTCTCTAAGGATTGTATATAGGCGCGGAAATGTGCGCTCAGAACCTGCAACATTAGCAAATATACATTACTGCTGAACAAAGCATGAAAATCAACCTAATTACAGGAAACCATTGCCTTGCCTTAGCACTATAACAATGGCATACCATATCTCAAAACAGCAGTGACGTGTCTCAGAGGCTAATATTATTCAAGATTAAATCATTTTCTACGGTATAAACAAGCAACCAAACATAATAAAGTCAAATTCGCTGAAAGGTGTAACTAAACAAGTGCAATTTCCTTGGATAAAACCTAAGAATCTAAAGATATTAAAGGCCTTTCAAAGTAAAATGCTTCAATCCTAAGGGCCCAACGAGCTAAAATAATTGTTAGGACACCACCTGTCATTGTCAAGGAAGCTGCCCGGGCTCAGTATACACCTCCGCCAGTTCCTTGAGAAATAAATAACATACCGCAGTTAACACTCAAAATCATCAAAATGCAGGGGATGTGAATAATTCCAACAATGTTGCTGCCAAAAAACGTATGATTGAAATGCTGTCAAAGCTGAATATATAATGAAATATTCCCCTATACAGCTATGAGAGTATGCAATCAACAACTGAAAGAATTAAGCACATGAGAGAAAGTCAACCCCATCTTGTGTCACACATCCAAGCAAGTTACAAGAGCAAGATAAAGCATCTTGATATATATTGCACAAGTCAAACAAAAATCGAAGAAAAGGATTTTACAACATAAAGGCACGAAACTCTGCTATTCTACAAGTGAACAATAATTTCACCAGGCACAACTCACTTGTATTTCAAAGAAACTTTGTTGAAGAATCTATGTTGTTTTAGGCTTTCTCATGCATAGAGCTTCTGAACAAGAAATCAAAAACCTACAACACCAACACACCCAGTCACTTACAATGCAGTGATAAGCTTAAGAAAAAAAGTGTAGATGATTACATGGCATTTCAATGTAAGTCGCAAAGACCTAACAGCCTAATACGTTCTTCTGGGAGATAATCATAAAACCCATTGAAAACATTCAAGATGATTGACCAGTATACAATTTGAAGGTAGCATATATTAACAGTGATGTATCGTTAACAAAGCACATTTGAATAATACACTAGCAAAACGTGATCTGCAAAATGGTGCAAAACAACTACATAATTTCTAAGTAATCAAGAGACCTGGAGAGGCTTTCCGCCGAAGTTTTTCTAACTCAGGCGGACATCTTTCAAAGCCATCGATGTCTTCACCGTTCATCTGCAGTCACAAACTTCAGTTTCTTACGAGTATCTCTAATGTCTCATGACTCCTCATTGACCTGGAAATAAAAGAATATAAGCTCCACTTCAGCCACGAGACAACCAAGAAAACCAAAAATTCCACAACATGTTAACCATGAACCAAGAAAAATCATTATTGCACAGCTGATACATGAGCAAGATGTTAAGAACAATCCCAACCCACCAACAAGAAAAACCGTCAAATTCCAAATGGCAAGAATTCAAACAGACTAAAATATAGAAAGAAGAACAAACTAGCAAACAGAAGAGGGGTCTTGGTAAATAGAAGCAAATAAGCAGCAAGCCCGATGTTGATTTCAAAAGTAGATCATGCAAAAGTATTTTTTCCAGACCTTTCCCATAGAGCATGCAGAAGGCATGTAATCTTTTGGTCAGAAGCATACTCCAAAGTATGAGATGGAAGCCTCCCTTAATACAAGTTTCAGTTTGATGACTCGGTCCACAGAAAGATTTATTTGGTTTCGTGACCAAAGAAACAATTCAACAAAAGATTAAACAATGCCTATTAATAAGTGAGCAATTTTCTACTGAAGTAACTAATACCTCACCATCACAAAATGGCAACCTTAGGGGCACATAAACTTCAACAAATTGCCAACTGATTCTGCCACCTGTAAGAAGAAAATATGTTTTAAAAAAGCAGTTTCCGGGAGTAATAAACACAGACACGCAAAATGAACTATGAAGTGAACAGAACTCCACAGCAAGAAGTGAAAATAAGAGATATGTGGGCTGGGGCATTTAGGTTGAGGGACCCCAATCTGCTACCCATTGATGCAACTATGAGATTTTGTGGGGCGGTGGCATAGGGTGCAATCTGCACCGTCCAAACCCAGATTTACCATACAGTCTGAGTCAGAAAGAACTAAAAAAAGATAAAATATAACCTGCGATCTCAGCTTCAGGCCCATGTCCATTGATTTCTCTTGGAGAACTTATTGCTGAACTAAGAGCCAATCCAGACTACACACAAGCAACAATTTGAAAAAATTCAAATGAAACATGCAGTCATAAGGTAATGCAGTGTAAGCCAGTCATGATTGAAGCACAAATGTTGCAAATAAGAAAGGGTCAAACAAAAGCACAACATGGATCAAAGAAATATGTCCAGAAATGCCGGTCAACATAGTACATCCAGTGACCAGAGTGGCTCAAAGATAAACAATGAGACTGCATAACCCTCCCCACCCACACCCCCCACAACCCCCCCCCCCCCCAAAAAAAAAAAAAAAAACGGCACAAATATAGAATGGTTCTTGGCTCATGGCTTACAATGAAAGGTTGTTGGAAATCTTTGGGATTTGAAGGACAAGCTTGCCTTCAGTTCAACAAAGAAATCCAAAGACAAATCAACAGTAAATGTTAAAAAAAAAGTTCATAGAGGAAATTCTGTCAACCTGAAATCCACTTAACGGGACTCCTATGTGACAATATGGGTCACAGTCACGAATTTGATCATGCAGTGATACAAGATTATCGCTTTCAAATCCTGCAATTACAAAAGGATAGAACCTCAGATCTTCACAAGCAAGTAGTCAAGAAGTGGAAAGAACAAAATATTCATGTGATAAGATAAATTTTAGAGCCCACAAACACTGACAGTTAAATAGAATTTGTAGGAATTTAAAAAAAAAAAATGGAAGAAGATGAGGGCAATTACTAAAGCACAAAAGCAAACAAGGGAGTAGAACTAGGGCTTGCTGTTTTCTATCTGATAAACTCTAGATAAGATTTATGTCTCAATCCTACAACCTCAGTGTATTGAAATTTGAAACTTAAGTACTTGACCAAGAGATTCCCAATAGAGACAACAGGGATCACAAAAATTTAAAGAAATTTAAAACTTTTCAATCTTCATTCTGAAGCCCCAATTCTGGCGCCTAGGCGTGTGCTTTTAAAACTAGACTAGTAGCTTAATCGCATTCACACATGACTTCTCTGGTTGGTTCTGAGCCTCAAATCCACATAATTATACAAAATCTGAACGTTTCCTCCCAATTTGACCCTACTGTTGGTTTTGATGATAATATAGTCTGGCTGAGAAACACAAATCAAAGACGGTGTTGAAATCCCGTCTAGAATAAACAACTATAAGAGCTTGCATTAAGAATCGGCCTACTTCCATGTAGACAGTTGAATGAACATGGTAGCAACTTCGCAATACACAATCCCAGTAACCCCAAGAAATCTGAATATGAGCCATCACAGAGAGAGAACAACTACTGCTTGAAAAGTGCCCAGTCTTATTTAACTGGAGACCTTGGTCAGAGCAAGACCCAAACCCGTAAACTACTCGTGGGGCTCACTCCAAACATGAAAAAAAGATGATCACTATCTAGGAACATCTCCAAGTCCAACAACACAATGTGAACATGTCGCTTCTACCCACCACAGGAGAGGGAAGAGAGAACGAAAGGCAACACACAGACAACCTGGATAACTAATTCACCTTCACGCAAGTTCCAACAGTCTGGAAACAGTGAGTAGACGAAAGCCACCACCGCATGGCAAATTGTTACTACACGATACTAACAGCAGAAGACAAAACAAGCCAAGCAAGGAGCAAAAACAGCCCCTCGGCCCTCACAAGAGATGAACGAGGAAAAATATCAACTATGGCGAGCTAGGTAACCTGGTGGGGTCACGTGACCCCCAAAGTCACTGATAAGTCAGGGCCAAAAACTAATAGAAAGGGGGCAAAGGATATCAACGAAGCTGAAAAAGTATGCTCACCACACAGGGTCATGTAGTAGTTAGCCAAAGCCAGGAGTAAGCCAACGACAACTTAATATGTAGAAGCAATTGTAAAAGAGGGTGGTTCAATAAAAAGGTAGAAGATCCCCAAAAACTGGACAAACATAAGCCACGCATCAGCACATCTTCCACTGTGAACCTCAAGTGAAACAACATCACTGGAAAACAAAAACAAGACATGTGTGACATCATCAAAAAAAACTAAAACTAAAGACAAACAAACCAAAAAATTGACAGCATCAGTCCCAAATCACAATTTGGCAATATCCCATGCATGGTCAACGCAGAAGTAACTAAAGACAGTAATCAGAGAAGAGGGGAGCAAGATGGCCATGAAAGGTGCAAAACGGATAAGAACATAAAATCAGTAAGTCCTCATTAATGTCTCACTTCCTAATCATCTCGCCTGAAGATTGTGTATAATCCCCTAACACATAAAGTTGATTTCTAAATATTCACCCTACTATTACTCTTTTGGAAACAAGAACTAATATAAAGTTGCCAGTGGGTGCATGCTGACTGAACAGTGAACTGATATTCATAGCAAGAGGGGAAAGGTTCATGCCAGATGTTAGAAAAAACCATCAATTGTTCATTTAACAAGCACGCTTTCCGTCAATCAGGCTTATCTAGGCATCACAAGAACACAGTTTATCTAACCCTATTCAGCTCCAAGAACTGACCTAACGATAACGCAGTGCAATTGGGACTACAAGAAGGCATTAGTATATGTAAAAGAAATCAAGGTTTTAATCACCATAAATTAGGTTCACATCACACGGTATTCTGACGAGCCAAGAGTAAGTGGTACCATTACACTAGCTCGGCCT